>OY744528.1:125426797-125784297 GCA_963556195.1 Sepiola atlantica | reverse complement strand
TTTAAAAAAATTATATATATATATATATATATATATATATATATATATATGTATATAAGAAAAGTAATTAAAGTAGAATTGGGCAATTTACAATATTTATAAATTCATCAAGTGTTCAAGCAATAAAAATAAAAATAAAAATAAAAATTTTACCCTTAATCCATTGATTTTTCAAGATAAGCTCTTCTCACCAGATAAGAAAAACCCAATTTTTCTACCCAATTTTGAAACTTTCCTTGGAATATTTTTCTTTAAACAGATGGTAAAAAATTATTTTGCTTGCAATATTTAAATTTTCAAATTAATGCTAAACAGTCCTTTTTTTATTTTGTTGGTTTGTCACATGTTCTTCATTCAACCTCTACACCTTTCTAACCCTAACTCTACACCTTTCTAACTCTAACCTTTCTAACCTTAACCGCTACACCTTTCTAACCCTAACCATTCTAACCCTAACTCTACACATTTCTAACTCTAACCTTTCTAACCTTAACCTCTACACCTTTCTAACCCTAACCATTCTAACCCTAACCTTTCTAACCCTAACCTCTACACCTTTCTAACTCTAACCCTAACCTCTACACCTTTCTAACCCTAACCCTAACCCTAACCTCTACACCTATCTAACCCTAACCTTTCTAACCCTAACATCTACACCTTTCTAACTCTAACCTTTCTAACCCTAACCTCTACACCTTTCTAACCCTAACCTTTCTAACTCTAACCTCTACACCTTTCAAACCCTAACCTTTCTAACCCTAACCTTTCTAACCCTAACCTCTACACCTTTCTAACCCTAACCTTTCTAACTCTAACCTCTACACCATTCTAACTCTAACCTTTCTAACCCTAACCTTTCTAACCCTAACCTCTACACCTTTCTAACTCTAACCTTTCTAACCCTAACCTTTCTAACCCTAACCTTTCTAACCTTAACCTCTACACCTTTCTAATCCTAACCTTTCTAACCTTAACCTCTACAACTTTCAAACCCTAACCTTTCTTACCTCTAACCTCTACAATTTTCTAACCCTAACCTTTCTAACCCTAACCTCTACCCCTTTCTAACCCTAACCTTTCTAACCCTAACATCTACACCTTTCTAACTCTAACCTTTCTAACCCTAACCTCTACACCTTTCTAACTCTAACCTTTCTAACCCTAACCTTTCTAACCCTAACCTTTCTAACCCTAACCTCTACACCTTTCTAATCCTAACCTCTACACCTTTCAAACCCTAACCTTTCTTACCTCTAACCTCTACAATTTTCTAACCCTAACCTTTCTTACCTCTAACCTCTACAATTTTCTAACCCTAACCTTTCTAACCCTAACCTCTACACCTTTCTAACCCTAACCTTTCTAACTCTAACCTCTACACCTTTCAAACCCTAACCTTTCTAACCCTAACCTTTCTAACCCTAACCTCTACACCTTTCTAACCCTAACCTTTCTAACTCTAACCTCTACACCTTTCTAACTCTAACCTTTCTAACCCTAACCTCTACACCTTTCTAACTCTAACCTTTCTAACCCTAACCTCTACACCTTTCTAACTCTAACCTTTCTAACCCTAACCTCTACACCTTTCTAACTCTAACCTTTCTAACCCTAACCTCTACACCTTTCTAACTCTAACCTTTCTAACCCTAACCTTTCTAACCCTAACCTTTCTAACCCTAACCTTTCTAACCTTAACCTCTACACCTTTCTAATCCTAACCTTTCTAACCTTAACCTCTACAACTTTCAAACCCTAACCTTTCTTACCTCTAACCTCTACAATTTTCTAACCCTAACCTTTCTAACCCTAACCTCTACCCCTTTCTAACCCTAACCTTTCTAACCCTAACCTTTCTAACTCTAACCTCTACACCATTCTAACTCTAACCTTTCTAACCCTAACCTTTCTAACCCTAACCTCTACACCTTTCTAACTCTAACCTTTCTAACCCTAACCTTTCTAACCCTAACCTTTCTAACCCTAACCTTTCTAACCTTAACCTCTACACCTTTCTAATCCTAACCTTTCTAACCTTAACCTCTACAACTTTCAAACCCTAACCTTTCTTACCTCTAACCTCTACAATTTTCTAACCCTAACCTTTCTAACCCTAACCTCTACCCCTTTCTAACCCTAACCTTTCTAACTCTAACCTCTACACCTTTCAAACCCTAACCTTTCTAACCCTAACCTTTCTAACCCTAACCTCTACACCTTTCTAACCCTAACCTTTCTAACTCTAACCTCTACACCATTCTAACTCTAACCTTTCTAACCCTAACCTTTCTAACCCTAACCTCTACACCTTTCTAACTCTAACCTTTCTAACCCTAACCTTTCTAACCCTAACCTTTCTAACCCTAACCTTTCTAACCTTAACCTCTACACCTTTCTAATCCTAACCTTTCTAACCTTAACCTCTACAACTTTCAAACCCTAACCTTTCTTACCTCTAACCTCTACAATTTTCTAACCCTAACCTTTCTAACCCTAACCTCTACCCCTTTCTAACCCTAACCTTTCTAACCCTAACATCTACACCTTTCTAACTCTAACCTTTCTAACCCTAACCTCTACACCTTTCTAACTCTAACCTTTCTAACCCTAACCTTTCTAACCCTAACCTTTCTAACCCTAACCTCTACACCTTTCTAATCCTAACCTCTACACCTTTCAAACCCTAACCTTTCTTACCTCTAACCTCTACAATTTTCTAACCCTAACCTTTCTTACCTCTAACCTCTACAATTTTCTAACCCTAACCTTTCTAACCCTAACCTCTACACCTTTCTAACCCTAACCTTTCTAACTCTAACCTCTACACCTTTCAAACCCTAACCTTTCTAACCCTAACCTTTCTAACCCTAACCTCTACACCTTTCTAACCCTAACCTTTCTAACTCTAACCTCTACACCTTTCTAACTCTAACCTTTCTAACCCTAACCTCTACACCTTTCTAACTCTAACCTTTCTAACCCTAACCTTTCTAACCCTAACCTTTCTAACCCTAACCTTTCTAACCTTAACCTCTACACCTTTCTAATCCTAACCTTTCTAACCTTAACCTCTACAACTTTCAAACCCTAACCTTTCTTACCTCTAACCTCTACAATTTTCTAACCCTAACCTTTCTAACCCTAACCTCTACCCCTTTCTAACCCTACACCTTTCTAACTCTAACCTTTCTAACCCTAACCTCTACACCTTTCTAACCCTAACCTTTCTAACTCTAACCTCTACACCTTTCTAACTCTAACCTTTCTAACCCTAACCTCTACACCTTTCTAACTCTAACCTTTCTAACCCTAACCTTTCTAACCCTAACCTCTACACCTTTCTAATCCTAACCTCTACACCTTTCAAACCCTAACCTTTCTTACCTCTAACCTCTACAATTTTCTAACCCTAACCTTTCTTACCTCTAACCTCTACAATTTTCTAACTCTAACCTTTCTAACCCTAACCTTTCTAACCCTAACCTTTCTAACCCTAACCTCTACACCTTTCTAACCTTAACCTCTACACCTTTCAAACCCTAACCTTTCTTACCTCTAACCTCTACAATTTTCTAACCCTAACCTTTCTAACCCTAACCTCTACCCCTTTCTAACCCTAACCTTTCTAACCCTAACATCTACACATTTGTAACTCTAACTTTTCTAACCCTAACCTTTCTAATCCTAACCTCTACACCTTTCTAACTCTAACCTTTCTAAACCTAACCTTTCTAACCCTAACATCTACACCTTTCTAACCCTAACCTTTCTAATCCTAACATCTACACCTTTCTAACTCTAACCTTTCTAACCCTTACCTTTCTAACCCTAACATCTACACCTTTCTAACCCTAACCTTTCTAATCCTAACCTCTACACCTTTCTAACCCTAACCTTTCTAACCTTAACCTCTACACCTTTCTAGCCCTAACCTTTCTAACCCTAACCTCTACACATTTCTAACTCGAACTTTTCTAACCCTAACCTCTACACCTTTCTAACTCTAACCTTTCTAACCCTTACCTTTCTAACCCTAACCTCTACACCTTTCTAATCCTAACCTTTCTAACCTTAACCTCTACAACTTTCAAACCCTAACCTTTCTTACCTCTAACCTCTACAATTTTCTAACCCTAACCTTTCTAACCCTAACCTCTACCCCTTTCTAACCCTAACCTTTCTAACCCTAACATCTACACCTTTCTAACTCTAACCTTTCTAACCCTAACCTCTACACCTTTCCAACCCTAACCTTTCTAACTCTAACCTCTACACCTTTCTAACTCTAACCTTTCTAACCCTAACCTCTACACCTTTCTAACTCTAACCTTTCTAACCCTAACCTTTCTAACCCTAACCTCTACACCTTTCTAATCCTAACCTCTACACCTTTCAAACCCTAACCTTTCTTACCTCTAACCTCTACACCTTTCAAACCCTAACCTTTCTTACCTCTAACCTCTACAATTTTCTAACCCTAACCTTTCTAACCCTAACCTCTACCCCTTTCTAACCCTAACCTTTCTAATCCTAACCTCTACACCTTTCTAACTCTAACCTTTCTAACCTTTACCCCTACACCTTTCTAACTCTAACCTTTCTAAACCTAACCTCTACACCTTTCTAACTCTAACCTTTCTAACCCTAACCTCTACACCTTTCTAACTCTAACCTTTCTAACCCTAACATCTACACCTTTCTAACTCTAACCTTTCTAACCCTAACATCTACACCTTTCTAACTCTAACCTTTCTAACCCTAACCTTTCTAACCCTAACATCTACACCTTTCTAACTCTAACCTTTCTAACCCTAACCTTTCTAACCCTAACCTTTCTAACCCTAACATCTACACCTTTCTAACTCTAACCTTTCTAACCCTAACCTTTCTAACCCTAACATCTACACCTTTCTAACTCTAACCTTTCTAACCCTAACCTTTCTAACCCTAACATCTACACCTTTCTAACATCTACACCTTTCTAACCCTAACCTTTCTAACCCTAACATCTACACCTTTCTAACTCTAACCTTTCTAACCCTAACCTCTACACCTTTCTAACCCTAACCTTTCTAACCCTAACCTTTCTAACCCTAACCTTTCTAACCCTAACCTCTACACCTTTCTAACCCTAACCTCTACACCTTTCAAACCCTAACCTTTCTTACCTCTAACCTCTACACCTTTCAAACCCTAACCTTTCTTACCTCTAACCTCTACAATTTTCTAACCCTAACCTTTCTAACCCTAACCTCTACCCCTTTCTAACCCTAACCTTTCTAATCCTAACCTCTACACATTTGTAACTCTAACTTTTCTAACCCTAACCTCTACACCTTTCTAACCCTAACCTTTCTAACCCTAACCTTTCTAACCCTAACCTTTCTAACCCTAACCTCTACACCTTTCTAACCCTAACCTCTACACCTTTCAAACCCTAACCTTTCTTACCTCTAACCTCTACACCTTTCAAACCCTAACCTTTCTTACCTCTAACCTCTACAATTTTCTAACCCTAACCTTTCTAACCCTAACCTCTACCCCTTTCTAACCCTAACCTTTCTAATCCTAACCTCTACACATTTGTAACTCTAACTTTTCTAACCCTAACCTTTCTAATCCTAACCTCTACACCTTTCTAACTCTAACCTTTCTAACCTTTACCCCTACACCTTTCTAACTCTAACCTTTCTAACCCTAACCTCTACACCTTTCTAACTCTAACCTTTCTAACCCTAACATCTACACCTTTCTAACTCTAACCTTTCTAACCCTAACATCTACACCTTTCTAACTCTAACCTTTCTAACCCTTACCTTTCTAACCCTTACCTCTACACCTTTCTAACCCTAACCTTTCTAACCCTAACCTTTCTAACCCTAACCTTTCTAACCCTAACCTCTACAACTTTCTAACTCTAACCTTTCTAACCCTAACCTTTCTAACCCTAACATCTACACCTTTCTAACCCTAACCTTTCTAATCCTAACCTCTACACCTTTCTAACCCTAACCTTTCTAACCTTAACCTCTACACCTTTCTAGCCCTAACCTTTCTAACCCTAACCTCTACACATTTCTAACTCGAACTTTTCTAACCCTAACCTCTACACCTTTCTAACTCTAACCTTTCTAACCCTTACCTTTCTAACCCTAACCTCTACACCTTTCTAACCCTAACCTTTCTAACCCTAACCTTTCTAACCCTAACCTCTACAACTTTCTAACTCTAACCTTTCTAACCTTAACCTCTACACTTTTCTAACTCTAACCTCTACACCTTTCAAACCCTAACCTTTCTTACCTCTAACCTCTACACCTTTCTAACCCTAACCTTTCTAACCCTAACCTCTACCCCTTTCTAACCCTAACCTTTCTAACCCTAACCTCTACACCTTTCTAACCCTAACCTTTCTAACCCTAACCTCTACACCTTTCTAACTCTAACCTTTCTAACCCTAACCTCTACACCTTTCTAACCCTAACCTTTCTAACCTTAACCTCTACACCTTTCTAACCCTAACCTTTCTAACCTTAACCTCTACACCTTTCTAACTCTAACCTTTCTAACCTTTCTAACCCTAACCTCTACACCTTTCTAACCCTAACCTTTCTAACCTTAACCTCTACACCTTTCTAACTCTAACCTTTCTAACCCTAACCTCTACACCTTTCTTACCCTAACCTTTCTAACCCTAACCTCTACAACTTTCTAACTCTAACCTTTCTAACCCTAACCTCTACACATTTCTAACTCTATACCTTTCTAACCCTAACCTTTCTAACCCTAACCTCTACACCTGTCTAACCCTAACCTTTCTAACCCTAACCTCTACACCTTTCTAACCCTAACCTTTCTAACCCTAACCTCTACAACTTTCTAACTCTAACCTTTCTAACCTTAACCTCTACACCTTTCTAACCCTAACCTTTCTCCTGGGAATAAACTTTCTCGTTACTTCATGAGTTTTCTTCAACATGAAGTTGCAAAAATAAATTTAAAAAAAAAATTTTTTTTTAAAACAAAAAACGTTTTTGTTTTTTGATTTTATATATAGTTATTAAATGAATAAAATCATTTTTCATAAATGTATGTCTCTGAGACTTTCGCCGTAAGACAGCTTTAACGAAGAGTTATTTACTTTCTGTCTTTCTTTTGTTTTTCCCCCTTTTTTTCTTCCTCATTTTTCTGGTGTTAAAATCGCAAGTAAATCCACACGTGGTTCCAAGAGGACAAGCCTCGTCCGATATATATATATATATATATATATATATATATATATATATATATATATATATAAATACACCTTGGTCTCTATTATAGAGTGGAGGATATTTTTTATTGTGTTTGATCTTAGTATAAGGCTTTGTTTTAAATTGTGTCACAAGATAGAGAGACAGAAAAACAAACACCATATATATATATATATATATATATATATATATATATAATATTTGTTTTGTTTATTATCTATGTATGTATAAGTTTCGTCCTTTTTATCGGGACTCGTGAGCATAGAGATATAACTATTCACTACTGGTTGCGTGATTAGAAATCCCAGGCTTCGAGTATTTTACAACTCAAATCCCAACATTTAGAACCACACGGTCACCGCTGAATAGGCAGATAAACAGTGATGATTTTTACACTGATTTCGACGGAACGATGCATTTATAGCTAGCGACGTCATGCTGTGTTAATACTACACTTACAGTGCTCATCTAGGGGTTTTCTAAGGGCTACAAATAATTTGTTATATATATATATATATATATATAAATATTTGGAAATATATATAGATAGAGATATATTTCATCATTTATTAGCGTGTATGTAAATGTCATTTCACTGGAGATTCTTATTACTTGAAATTAGTGAAGAAAAGTGAAATGCCATTGAAACGACAATCATCCGACTTGAGATTAACGTCTTATGACATAGAATGAGTGAGCGAGTTTCGGCTTTGGGTCATACTTAGCTAAATCTTAATCAGTTAATGAGGCAAAGTTGACATTTCTAAATGAAACACGTTTTCACTGAATGCATTGATCGGACCCCTTCAAGGCAAAGTTACGATGGCACAAGAACCAGAATAAAATCACGGTTCAAAACTGTGAAAGTGGTTAGGGTTAGGGTTAGGGTTAACTGAAGGTCAACAGCCATTCAATGCATGACCTTCAGAATGAGTTCTTGGCAAGTGGATCCTTACGCACGGTTCCATGACCTTTTCCATCCAATGTATGCAAAACATAAACACGAGACTACAACAGAGTCATTTTCAAATCCAATGTCAACAAATACTTGCTTCCCTGCAGACTACAACATGGTCGTCTTCAAATCCAATGTCAACAAATACTTGCTTCCCTGCAGACTACAACATGGTCGTCTTCAAATCCAATGTCAACAAATACTTGCTTCCCTGCAGACTACAACATGGTCGTCTTCAAATCCAATGTCAACAAATACTTGCTTCCCTGCAGACTACAACATGGTCGTCTTCAAATCTAATGTCAACAAATACTTGTCATAAACCCTTCCCCATAAGTAATCAAACTTTCAAACTTTCCATTAATCATTTTCAATCCTCGCATAATATTCTTCATCATACTAGTGACAGTCCATGATATAAAAAAGGGTTATTTCCCCTTTTCTCCTAAACAATTATCTCCCTTTATCCTTATCATGATGATGAATTATTTCCCTTGATTTCTCAAATATTCCAATTTTATTGGCCAAGGCAATTCTTCTTGACCAATCAACAGACACCTAATTTTGCCAGCCTGGGTGCAAAAATCCTTTGTTGGTCCTCTTTGACGGGAGAAGACGTCAGAGAGATGTTGGTCGCATCCTTTGAATGTGATCGTCCACTTCTACATACAAGGACCGTCACTTCATTTGTATCCGACGCATTCAAAAAAGCTGTACTTTCATCGTTGGACTTTTTCAAGCCGCAAAATACAATTAGTTTTGCAATACGAAGTGATTCTGGCAAAGAACAGTTAAATTGTCGCCTGCCGAAGTTGGTAAGATGCTGAAAGAAAGTATATAAAAGGAAAATAACAAGCCGCGCATGCGTGGTCCCCCTCTGTATGTGACGAGTGTAAAATGCAATAAATTTGGGCAATTTGGGGTATTTTTGACCCCCTTTGACCCCCTGGGGGCGCGAACCAGAATTTTTCTGATGTCCAGGATGCTCATTTTATATCCAGAACAATTGCCTCTATATTTTGGCCAAGTTTCAGAAAAATTCAATGGATGGATCAAACGTTATGGGAGAAAAGGGTCATTTTTTGCCATTTATGGGGGCTTTTGACCCCCTGGGGGCGCGAACCAGATTTTTTCCAAGGTCAGCAATACTTAGTTTCTATTAGGAACAATTGCCTCCACATTTTGGCCAAGTTTCAGAGAAATTGAATGGAAGGATGAAAAGTTATGGGGCAAAAAATGTCATTTTCGGCCATTTCGGGGCCTTTTGACCCCCTGGGGGGGGGGCTAACCAGATTCTTTTTCAAAAATCGGAGAATGTCACTTTCTAACCTGACCAAAGTTACAACTTTATGCAAAATTTCAGAGAAATTTCAGAAAAATTGAATGTATGGATCAAACGTTATGGGAGGAAAGGGTAATTTTTTGCCATTTTAGGGGCACTGTGACCCCCTGGGGGCGCGAACCAGATTTTTTCCAAGGTCAGCGATAATTATTTTCTATTAGGAACAATTGCCTGCACATTTTGGCCAAGTTTCAGAGAAATTGAATGGATGGATAAAATGTTATGGGGTAAAAAATTTCATTTTTTGCCATTTCGGGGCCTTTTGACCCCCTGGGGGGATAACCAGATGTTTTTCTTAAAAATCGGAGAATGTCACTTTCTAACCTGACAAAAATTACAACTTCATGCAAAATTTCAGAGAAATTCAATGGATGGTTGCGGAGAAAAATCCGGACGGACGGACACACGGACGCACACACGGACGGAAATGCCTCAAAACATAGGTCTCCCAATTTTTTTAATCGGGGGACCAATAAATGTATTAAACAAACACAGGAAATGCCTTGTTTTTATCATGTAGTGAGAATGTGTTTGTTGGTTGGCGGTAGATTTGAAATGATAATGCCTTTTTGTGGAGAAGGATGTTTTAAAAAGGGTTAGAATTATTCTGTTCTTTTTTATAAATAAATGTTAGGGTGGACTCGACAAAATTAAGTTTCTGCGTCATAAAACATTTTCTTCTTGATGCTCAATAATATGTTTTGAAAAATTCCACAATCCATCAGGTATTTATCTACCTCCCACAGCAGCAAGATGTGACACAAGGTCGGAAAGTGGGATTTGATAAGTCAGCACTCTAGAGGAAGAGCACTTATGACCTTTAAAAATCGCCTGGGCATCCCCGTCGGCATTCCCCGGTAGGGGCGCCTCAGGCTATTAGCAATAAACTAACCCCTTCTCAAAGGGTGAGATGGCAAAGCCTGGGAAGGTGGAACTTCTAGAACTGCACAGGACAAACGCACAGACCGGCAGAACCAAGGCCCGAAATTCAGAATAAGACTCTTCCTCTTTCTGGCACAACTTTCAGATCACACAGAAGTTCGACATAATATTTATCTGAGCCTTTAAAACCCCTGACAGCTTTGTCCGTTAGGTATCTTCCTGGTGGAATCAAACAACTCTCAGACCTTGGTCAAAGAACGAAACGGCTTTGTCTACATGTTTCTCTGCGCCATGTCAGAGAAGCTACATTGTAAGTATGATTTAGATATTTGTGTTTTCTTATTGCAATCGGAACATTTGTACATTTTGTTTAATGCTCATTTCTTTTTTTACTCTTTATTTTTTAACCTCTTTTCATGCTTGTCCACGACAAACCGTGAATAAATTAAATGTTATTGTATCCAACTGTTTCTTCTCTGTTATCCTTTTGCTTTTTCGTACGTCTGTGTTGTGTATATCGGTTGGTAAAACAATACACATAAAAGTATAGATATCAAATATTCAATAGCAAGCATGATGGTCTATGGGTGAGACTGCTCTTCAAACGCCCAGGTTTCGAATCTCAGCTTGAAACGCTCGCCTATGGATATATATATATATATATATATATATGTAGAAGGATGAAAAGGTATTAGAAAAGAAAAAGTCAAATCTTTTTTCAATTCAGTTGCTCATAGCAAGGTATATTCCGTGTATATATATATAGTGTAATAATATATAGTGTATAATAAGTGTATATATATATAGTGTAATTATGTGGGTTTCAGTATAGAAAGAATAAACAGAGTGCTCAATTATGCATGCAAGAGCATATATTTTTATTTCAAAGAATACATTAGTTTGGTCGCTCATCAATATATTCCGTTTCACGGAAACACTGGAAACTCATCTCACAAGGATGAAGATACCAAGTGTAACTGTTATTCAATCAATGTTATGCTCATTCAACAGAATGTGGTGAGTCACTATAACATATATATATATATATATATATATATATATATATATATATATATATATACACATATAGTGAATGCTTTTTATTTAAACATAAACATATGAATTATTGTAAATTAAACTTTTCTAACGGCCAATCTTTTTTTAAAAATTGGTCACATGACTACTTTTTCTTTTTCTTTTTGCTTAACTCCATTCTTCCTGGATTCCACCGACCGGGTTGGATCACAAAAAACTTTCTGCCTGATGAGACCTCAGCTCTTGATAGCTGTAGATCGATAACATCGACATGCCAGTGTAGCAGACTTTGTACATGTTTAAATAAAAAGCATTCACAATACATCTCTATATTTTTATTGAGCACTCTTTTATAAGTCCGGTTTGATTCCCTTTGGATTTCTACCCTGTGGATTTTTACCCTACCTGGATTAATATATACATATATATATATACACACACACACACACAGACATATATATATACACACACACACATATATACACACACACAGACATATATATACACACACATATATATATATACACACACATATATATATATATATATATACACACACACACATATATACACACACACAGACATATATATACACACACATATATATATATATATATACACACATATATATATACACACACACACATATATATATACACAGAGAGAGAGAGAGAGAGAGAATGAAAAAGGAAAGCCAAAAACTATATTATTTATGTATTCATCGACGTTTCGTCTTTATTGTAAGACTTCTTCAGGATAAAGGAAAAAGGAAGAAAAAAATCATACAAGCATAAATTTGAATTGTCTGAAGAAAAAAATTTGTAAAAGTCAGATACGCCGTAGTAGTAGCAGTTTAGAGAGGAGAAGGGGGAATGACTGTTGGTTGAAATCAGTTTATTACTTCAGCCTTCAAAGAATATATGTATATATATATATATATATATATATATATATATATATACATATATATACACACGCACACATATACATATATACACACAATCTCACATAATATATATTAGGAATATACAGATATAATTCTGTTAAAAACTCCAAAATAGTTTTATTCAATATTTCTGAATTCCTCCAATTTATTCTTAAAATGTTCTAGACTAATGCTATTTTAGACTTGATGCTATTTTAGACTTGATGCTATTTTAAACCTGATGCTATTTTAGACTTGATGCTATTTTAAACTTGATGCTATTTTAAACTTGATGCTATTTTAAACCTGATGCTATTTTAGACCTGATGCTATTTTAGACTTGATGCCATTTTACATTTGATGCCATTTTAGACTTGATGCTATTTTAAACCTGATGCTATTTTAGACTTGATGCTATTTTAGATTTAATGCTATTTTAGATTTGATGCTATTTTACATTTGATGCTATTTTACATTTAATGCTATTTTAGATTTAATGCTATTTTAGACTTGATGCTATTTTAGATTTAATGCTATTTTAGATTTAATGCTATTTTAGATTTGATGCTATTTTACATTTGATGCTATTTTACATTTAATGTTATTTTACATTTGATGCCATTTTAGACTTGATGCTATTTTAGACTTGATGTTATTTTAGACTTGATGCTATTTTAAATTTAATGCTATTTTAGACTTGATGCTATTTTAAATTTGATGAGACAATTTCTTCAAGACATATTGCTCTATTAGAAAAGTAAATATGTGACAGATTTCGTTTGATTGTCTTGGCTAGAAGCACCCTTCCTGAGAATCCAACGTTTAAACTCCTCAGCCTCACATTCACAGGCAACATGAAATGAAATAAATACATAGATGCTACCAAGTCTGCTGCAAAGAAGGTAGGCTCCCCCTACCGGACTAGAAAACTTCTCACACCTGCCAGTCTTCTGCATCTCTATAAAGCCACCGTCCGCCCATGCATGGAGTAGCGTTGTCGTTGTCGTCGTCGTCACATCTGGGCTAGTGCACCAACCACTAGTCTCTACCTCTTGGACAAAGTGCAAAAAAAAAAGGATTTCTGAACTATTAGGTCCAGTACTGTTTTCCAAACTCCAGCCTCAGTGTTGCATCTGTGTGCTTGTCCAGTACTTCCACAGAATGTGCTCCAATGAACTTACTGCACTTGTACACCCATCAACATAAATACCCCTGACCCCAAAAAAGTAGCAAAATCCCACCCCTTCATTGTAGAGATCCCTAGATGCCATAAGATTCGCTACTCAAGCCTCTCTGGAATTCCCTCCCTGTTCTCCCGGCCATGCAGAAATTTAAATATAATGTGAACAAACAACTTGCTACCCAACTCCCTACCCAGGTTGCCCCTGTCATAGTAGCCCCTTGCGCTTCAGTGGTAATATACCTTGTTTTGGTGAATAGAAGTAAAAAAAAAAAACTAAAAAAAACATTTTTGCTAATATTAAAAAAAGTTTGGAGAAATGGCATTAATTATTTTGCGTAGGTCAACTTGGAAAGCCTTGCGGGCTTCATGCAGAAGAGCAGACTGCGTTGGTTGGGGCACGTTGAGCGCAGCAATGGCTGGATTGCTAAAGCTCGACAGTTGAACGTGCCAGCAGAGAAGACAACTTCTGGCAGACCCAAGTTGTCTTGGGAGGACGTGATCAAACGTGATAGGAGAGCCTTGGGTATGGATTCCGTCGAGTCTTACCAAAGACAAGAATGGAGGGGAAGACTTAGATCGAGACTGGACAATCAAGCCCCACCCTCATCAGAGGATTAATTGTGATTCAACAAATAAACCGGTTGTTGTTGTTGATGATGATGATGATGATGATGATGATGATGATCTTAATTAATCCTAACCACTCATTCTTCTCTCTAGTAAAGTAGTAAAACTTAAGGATGTTTACCTATTTTGTAATCGTGATCTTTTAATCTATTCCTTAGAAAAGTCAATTTTTTTTGTACGCCTTCAATGTAACCGTTTTTTTGTTGTTTTTTTTTTACAATAAGAAAATATGTAAACCTCAGAGATGTTATTTGTTGTCTAACTCGTTTGAAACAACACCGGATGCCCCCCCCCCCTTAATACACATGCACACATGTGCATGCACTTTTAATGAGTTGTAATGCATCTGAGCACAATCATCATCATCATCATCATCGTCGTCATCGTTATTAACAACGAAATGTGTGTGTTTTAATAAGTCTGAGTTTATTAACTAAGGGGACATAACTCGTTTTCACTTTCAATTTCTTGTGGGATTTTTGTCAAAGAAAAATTGGACTGTTTTTCGAGTTTCTATTCTTTTCTTTTTAAAAAAAACATAGTTCACCCTAAACAAGGCAGGTCGACACTGTAGACGTAAGGGGCTACTGGGAATTAGGGTGAAAGTTTAAGGGGTCACTCTAAGTTGGGAGCTGTGCAGTGACATGTCTGTCGGTACATCGGGAAACAGGAAGCAGGGAGAAAATTCCAGAGGCCGGCAGCATGAGGAAAGAAGCTATTGGAGTAGAAGGCTCTCCGGCATCTGGGGACCTCCACAGTGAATGGATGGGACCTAGCTGATTGTCGGGTTGTTCAAGTGTATTTATGCCGAGGGGGTACTAGAGCAGCTAGTTCATCGGAAAACAATCCATTGAAGTATTTGTAAAACAAGCAGAAGGATGCAACATTGCGGCGATGGGACAGGGGCTGGAGCTTGGTGGATAGTGAGAGACCTATTGAGTTGACGACTTTTTTGGTGACCTTGTCTAAGAGGGAGAGACTCGTGGATGATGCACCGGCCCAGATGTGACAACAATACTCCATACATGGGCGGATGGTGGCTTTGTAGAGATACAGGATAATGTCAGGTGTGAGGAGTTTACTAGCACGGTAGAGGGAGCCCACCTTATTTGCACCACCTTCATTGTCTTCATTTTTTATTTTTTTTATTTCAGTTTTTTCTTTCAATCAATCGTTTTCAAAGCAGGTCATTCAGTAATTTTTATTTTAATTATTTTATTTTTTAATTATTTTATTATCTTATTTAATTATTATTATAATTAATTATTTTGTTTTATTTTTTATTATTTTATTTTTCATTATTTTATTTTTATTATTTATTTTATTTTTTAATTCGTTTATTTTTTATCTTTTTTATCATTATATTTTATTATTTTAATTATTTTATTTTCTTATTTTATTTTTTAATTATTTTATTATTTTATTTTTAATTTATGTTATTTTTAATTATTTTCTTTTTCTTTTTTCTTTTATTATTTTAATATTTATTATTTTTTTAAATTATTTTATTATCTTATTTTTAATTATTTTATTATTTATTATTTCATTTTTTTATTATTTAAGTTTTTAATTATTTTAATTATTTCATTATCTTATTTTATTTTCTATTTATTTTATTTTTTAATAATTTTATTTTTTTGATTATTTTAGTTTTTCATTATTGGATTATTTTATATTTTAATTATTTTGTTCTTATCTTATTTTATTTTATAATTATTTTTTTAATTATTTTATTTTATTTTAATTTTTTTTTTTAATTATTTCATTTTTGATTATTTTATTTTGGATTATTTTTTTAAATATCTTGTTCAATTATTTTATTTTTTAATTATTTTATATTTTATTATTTAATTTTTTATCATTTTTAAAAATTATTTTATTTTATTATTATTTTACCTTTTAATTATTTAAATATTTTATTTTTTTAATTATTTTATTTTTTATCATTTTATTATTTTACTTTTTTATTATTTTATTTTTAAATGTTATATTTTTATTTTTTAATTATTTTATTTTAATCTTTTTTTAACTATTTTATTTTATTTTAAATTATTTTTTATTTTTTTATTTTGTTTTTATTTATTTATTTTTTTATTATTTTATTATCTTATTATTTTATTTTTTAATTATTTTATTTTTTTATTATTTTTTTATTTTATTTTTTAATTTTTTAATTAATTAATTATCTTATTTTATTTTTTAATTATTATATTTTTTATTATTTTGCTTTTTATATTATTTCATTTTTTTATCATTTTATTTCTTCATTATTTTATTTTTTTATTATTTTATTTTTTAATTATTATATTTTTTATTTTTTATTATTTTGCTTTTTATATTATTTCATTTTTTTATGATTTTATTTTTACATTATTTTATTTTTTTATTATTTTATTTTTCTGTTGCATGCATTTATATGAAAAGTAGTTTTAAATATTTAAATGAATATTCAATTTCTGCTTTAAATATGTGTATTTAAAGAAAATCATTTTTATCAATTTTAAGGAAACTAATTTTATATGAAATTGTCTATTTTAAAAGAAGATTTCTTTATGAATTTGATTTCTGCAGTAGTTTAATTTTATTTCATAAATTTATTCGGTTTTATGGTTAGGGTTAAGCATTTCTTACTTTACAAATATATACGTATATGTTATTGATGTTGGGCAGCATTACTTCAAAATAACTTAGTTCTTCATAAAATCATGATTTATCTATTCGACACATCACTAAATAAGTCCCAGGTCTGACATATAAATGGCGCCACTAATACGAAATCCCAGACTATTCCAATCTTTTCATTCTTTCCTTTTATTGCCTTGAACTATTAATAAACAGAGAGAATGATGGAAACAAGTGTAATAGATACCACATAAAATAAGAGGGGGGGGGGCAAACAACATACAGTGAGAAGGGGTGAGAGTGATTGATAGAAACTTGATAAGGCGTGGGTCACTTAGTTATTTGTAAATTGCGGCTAATTAGAACAATGAAAATCGAAGGTTTTTTTTTTCAAACATAGCTAATCTAAAAAACTGAGGAATATTTTAACATATATTTTGTGTGATTAAAATACATATGGGACAACAAATTCAGCTTTTGTATAATAGTAGACACTCATACACACACACACACACACACACACACACAGAGACACACACACACACACTCACACACGGATCTAAAATATTAATTTTCAAGGCAGTAAGCCTCTCCCTAGTTTGAAATATGATATGGTGAAATCTTTTCTATTTCAATCTCCATTTGGCCTTGCACTGCCCATGATCTGAGTCGAAAGGATATGAATTATATGAGCAAGCAGAAGTTATTTCGATAAAAATAAAAAAATAAACTTATGTTTTGATGCGGTAAATTTTACCAAAATGATTCATTCTTTGTCTTGAAGATAGAATGAACATACTTGGTGGTAAGCGTCCTCCTATCTTAGTGGTTCCTGGCAATCACTCAAAACACGACTCTCTTATCATCGGGGGGGGGGGGGGAGGGGATGGGTAGAGATAAAAGAAATGGTTCTGCCTTCTCTTGTCCTGAATTCTTGCTAAATAAGATGAAGTCTGAAAGAAAAACTTTTAGAGGAAAAAAAAAAATGGATCCATTCAATTTGCAAAGAAACAGAAAGACCAATGAAAATGCTGTTTCAAACTTGAGTGGGACAGACCAATGAAAATGCTGTTTCAAATTTGAGTGTGACAGACCAATGAAAATGCTGTTTAAAACTTGAGTGGGACAGACCAATGAAAATGCTGTTTCAAACTTGAGCGAGACAGACCAATGAAAATGCTGTTTCAAATTTGAGTGTGACAGACCAATGAAAATACTGTTTCAAACTTGAATGGGACAGACCAATCAAAATGCTGTTTCAATCTTGTGCGTGACAGACCAATGAAAATGTTGTTTCAATCTTGTGCATGACAGACCAATGAAAATACTGTTTAAATCTTGTGCGTGACAGACACATGAAAATGCTGTTTCAATCTTGTGCAGGACAGACCAATGAGAATGCTGTTTCAAACTTGAGCGGGACAAACACATGAAAATGCTGTTTCAATGTTGTGCGTCACAGACCAATGAAAATGCTGTTTCAATCTTGAGTGTGACAGACCAATGAAAATGCTGTTTCAAACTTGTGTGGGACAGACCAATGAAAATGCTGTTTCAAACTTGAGTGGGGCAGACCAATGAAAATGCTATTTCAATCTTGTGCGTCACAGACCAATGAAAATGCTGTTTCAATCTTGAGTGTGACAGACCAATGAAAATGCTGTTTCAATCTTGAGTGTGACAGACCAATGAAAATGCTGTTTCAATCTTGAGTGTGACAGACCAATGCAAATGCTGTTTCAAACTTGAGTGGGACAGACCAATGAAAATGCTGTTTCAATCTTGAGTGTGACAGACCAATGAAAATGCTATTTCAATCTTGTGCGTCACAGACCAATGAAAATGCTGTTTCAATCTTGTGCGTGACAAACCAATGAAAATGCTGTTTCAATCTTGAGTGTGACAGACCAATGAAAATGCTGTTTCAATCTTGTGCGTGACAAACCAATGAAAATGCTGTTTCAATCTTGTGCGTGACAGACCAATGAAAATGCTGTTTCAAACTTGAGTGTAACAGACCAATGAAAATGCTGTTTCAAACTTTAGTGGGACAGACCAATGAAAATGCTGTTTCAATGTTGTGCGTCACAGACCAATGAAAATACTGTTTCAATCTTGAGTGTGACAGACCAATGAAAATGCTGTTTCAATCTTGAGTGTGACAGACGAATGAATATGCTGTTTCAATCTTGTGCGTGAAAGACCAATGAAAATGCTGTTTCAATCTTGAGTGTGACAGACCAATGAAAATGCTGTTTCAAACTTGAGTGTGACAGACCAATGAAAATGCTGTTTCAATCTTCAGTGTGACAGACCAATGAAAATGCTGTTTCAATCTTGAGTGTGACAGATTAATCAAAATCCTGTTTCAATGTTGTGCGTCACAGACCAATGAAAATGCTGTTTCAATCTTGAGTGTGACAGACCAATGAAAATGCTGTTTCAATCTTGAGTGTGACAGATTAATCAAAATGCTGTTTCAATCTTGAGTGTGACAGACCAATGAAAATGCTGTTTCAAACTTGAGCGGGACAGTCAAATGAAAATGCTGTTTCAAATTTGAGTGGGACAGACCAATGAAAATGCTGTTTCAAACTTGAGTAGGAAAGACCAATGAAAATGCTGTTTCAAACTTGAGTGGGACAGACCAATGAAAATGCTGTTTCAAACTTGAGTGGGACAGACCAATGAAAATGCTGTTTCAATCTTGTGCGTGACAGACGAATGAATATGCTGTTTCAAACTTGTGCGTGACAGACCAATGAAAATGCTGTTTCAATCTTGTGCGTCACAGACCAATGAAAATACTGTTTCAATCTTGTGCGTCACAGACCAATGAAAATGTTGTTTCAATCTTGAGTGTGATAGACCAATGAAAATGCTGTTTCAAACTTGAGTGGGACAGACCAATGAAAATGTTGTTTCAAACTTGAGCGTGACAGACAAATTAAAATGCTGAGTGTGACAGATGAACTGAGCCCCTTATAAATCTGATTGGATGCATCTAGAATCAGATGTTTTTTATTGGATCGAAAAGAAAAAAAAAAAACATAAAGAAAAATTTGCCATAAAAAATAGTAAAAGAAAATAAATAAATATTCTATAAATAAAAAAAGTTACCTGAAAAAAATGTAAGACATCAATTTAAAGAAAAGAATATTTCTAAAAATAAATGAATACTGAAATAAATTGTAAAAAAATTAACGCACATTAAATGAATTAACAACACAATTTGTACAAATTAAAATATATACATTTATATACAAACATCAGAAAATAACAGACGATAGCGTTGATTCCATAATATTAAATATAAACTCAGCAAGTATCAGACTTCTACTGGTTGTGTGAGTATGAACAGTTCAGATGGTGTGTATTTTTCTCCCACGAGTTGTTTTAAGTAATGTTTGATGTGAACAGTGCTTATTTACTCGTTTCCCTATGAGAAAAAAGTTAGAGACAGGGTCAGTTTTTATGTGGGAATATCAAGCTCCCCAAATAGGGGCACTGTGGATGAGATAAAAAAAAAAATTCCCCAGTTACAACGGATTTCTCCTCCTCTGACCGAGGACAGAACTACAAAACAGATACCACACTTTAATCCTAATCCGAAGGCCAGGGAAATGAAGGAATACATGTTAAAACTGCTAAACTGTGTTGTAAGTTGCTGTGGTGACAAATGGATGAAGAAATGAATATATAGTGAATCAGCAGGGTTAACAGGCGTTACCCGGGGGAGGGGAATCAGCGTTTGATTGAGAAAAGAAGAAAAAAAAAGAAACTGAAAAGTGTAGTGATTACATATTTGTATCGAATGCAGTGATTTCTAAGGTAAAAAAAATTTAATAATTTGTTATCGAAAGAAAATCCAATAGCACACCTGGGGTAGCTAAAGAAAATAATAAATAAATAAAAATAATAACAGAGGTAATAATAATATTAAAATGATCATTAGTAAATTGATATGATGATGATGATGATGATGATGATGATGATGATGATGATGATGATGATGATGGTTGTTGTTGTTGTTGTTTGTTACAAAAGTGGGTTACACAAAACAAGGTTATAAAATAGAATGTAAATAATGAAATTTGATCTCATCTAAAATTCAAGCTTTGGCTGTTTTGATCTATTTTGTAAAAAAAAAATGCGGTAGATAGATAAATAAAATGAATATTGAATTTGTTGTTTAGGAAGGAATTAAAAAAAAAAAACATTGATAAATATGTTTGAAAAAGTGAAGATTCCTGTTCTTTGCACATTTCTCCCATCAGTAAAGACTTTTTTTAGAGAGCCTGCTAGAGAAAGATGATGCCGACATGAATAAAAAGTTAACAAGAAAAATCATTTTGTTTCGAGTCTTCTTTTGTGATCTAACCTGCTGAAGAAAATGATCCTCTAAATGCTAAGATGATCCACTGGCCGACACAAACCAAGTAAATGCAGATTTTTAGTTTTTGTGACATGGCTTCTTGGTGTGTTACAAGTGAAACCAATAACAAAGATTTGAAAACACGTTACACCGTAACCATTTGGTACCACTGCATTACATATATTTTACAGACTTTTTGAATGCCTTATTTTTTTAAATCATTTAATTTTTTTGTAGAATTTGGTATATTCGGACTACTGTTTTCACCATGGCTGTTTTTATCACAATGTAACCTCCGACCTTTTTCAGGTGTATCTTGTCAAACTCGGGAATCTTTCTGTTGAACTCGGGAATTTCGTCCAGATGACAGAATGAGAGCATGCTACCCCGTGGATTAAATAAAGGGTTCCGTTCGATATTCCGCATGGATTCCCGAGTTCGACAGAAATATTCCCGAGTTTGACAAGATACATCTGAAAAGGTCGGAGGTTACATCGGCCGAAACGTTGTGATAAAAACACCCAAGATGAGAACAGTAGTCCGAATATACCAAATTCTACAAATTATCAACCCTTATCTCAAAAATTCCAAAACAAAATTTTATTTCTTGGCATATATTTTCCTCTTATCCATCCCATACGCACTTTACACGTAAACTCACTCTTACACAGACACATGTTTATTCTACATACCCTATCCGGAGTGCATATACGCTATTGTTTACTCATTCAAAGAAATTCTTTATTATTCCAAACACTTAGTTATGTGCCAAGTTGCCTTGTTAACTTTGATTAGCCCCCTCCCTCGTCAAATTTAATGGATGCATTCCAAAAAGCAGCAGGCTTTTACACACCCACCCCTCCTTGTCAAGATAAACTCAACCATTGAGTATTATTTAAGTTTGCTGAAATTTTTAAATCTGGACAGTATAGGGAGACGTGTGTAGAACAGGAGACTTTGTTGGTATGGTCACATTGAAAGAATCGATGAGAGTTCTTGGGTTAGTAGATGTAGAACAGTTGTGGTAGCAGGATCAGTTAACAGGGGAAGACTAAGGGAAACATAGGAAGAAGTGATAAGGTAGACCTGGACAGAGACAGGTTAGTTTGGAAGTAAATTTTTAAAAGCTGTCCAACACATGCCAGCATGAGAAACAGACGTTGACGACGACGACGATGACGATGACGATGACGATGATGATGATGATGATAGCAGCATTAAAACTTTCACTATTGTAACATCTGGGTATTTGTGAATCTAACTTTTGGGCAGGGGGGGGGGGGTCAAAATAAGTCATATTTTTTTATAAATTACCGAATTTTAGAAATAAAATTTAATAATTGAATTTTAACAATCTTCAAAAACCGGTTCCCAAAGCAGCCAAATGTCAGAATAAAAAAATGGCATTTTTGCTGCTGCTGTAGTCTAATGCAGATATAAACAAAAATGAATAGAATTTCAAATGGAAAAAAATACAATTAATTCAGAAGATATATACATGGTGACCAAACAACGGCCAGGTTCAGGTTCCAAGTGTTTTAATACTCAACTGTTAACTCTCTGAGAGGCGTCATATAGACGTTTAGCAAATAGGTGTGAAAAGAAATGTAAACATTTCAAAAGGTTTGATAAGGGAATAGGCATAAGTGAACTCTAGAATATTTACTTTGTTTCCCATAATTTATAAATAAAAAAGAATTAAACTCAGAGAGTCAATGCTACATCTGGGAATGGGATTCCTAACCTTCGGTCTTGTGGCCCTTAGTCTTACGTTGTAAATAAGCAATCTTCTAATGAATAAATACATGGTTTTTGTTACATTTTTTATAGTCAAAAAAAAATTTTAAAGAATCGTTTTGGGAATCTGAAATAAGGTTAATTTTTTCCGATTCCGATACCCCAAAAAGTTCTGATTTTACCAATTTTTTATTCTAATTACTCGTCCCAACACTAGTAAGTAACCTGTCTCTAATGTAGATTTTCCTACAACAAGAAATTCTTTCATTTCTTGTAACATTAAGAGATTTGTAAGCTTAGAATGATGTAATTCCTTAAGACTAGCGAATTAACTTAAAAGTTGCTATGACTAGTTTCAGGCCAGTCTTTGCCAAAAATATACATTTCTAATTCATTAAGTTAGACTTTAACATTTCTAATTTATTAAGTTAGACTTTAATACTCTGGTTTTTCTAATTCATTAAGTTAGACTTTAACATTTCTAATTCATTAAGTTAGACTTTAACATTTCTAATTCATTAAGTTAGACTTTAACATTTCTAATTCATTAAGTTAGACTTTGATACTCTGGTTTTTCCATGTAAAACGAAACAGAAAAATGTTTAATAATAAATTAAAACCACAAAACATTAAAAAAAAAAAAAAAAATGGATAAACAAAAAAAATATAAAAAAGTTGTTTTTTTTTAGGTAAAGTATTCAACTTTAGATGTTTTTGATCTGGATTTTAATCATCGGTTCATTTTGATGCTTTCAATTAAAATGTCAGAGAAAATTACTTTTAAGAATATCGTGTGAATTTCTTTTTTCGTTAAGAAATTCTCCGTAAAGATTCAACAAATCTTTGATGATGTTATCTTGCTTGTCACCGTGCACACTTTTCTTCATTTGTATATGAATGATTTAGATGGTGGGAGGAAGGGCAAGACAAATGATAAGAGAAGTGGTGGGAAGAGGCGACTGACATAAGCATAAGAGTTTTATAAATATTTAGCAATTCTAAATATTTATCAGTTTTCCAATTTCATAATAGACCCTCCCCCCCTCTCTTATTTTTATCGTTCCATTCCTCCCACCACTTCTCTTACCATTCGCCCTTTGTTTACGTCATTCACTCTTCCATCTCAAATATTCATATACGGATGAAGAGTGTGCGCAGTGGCAAGCAAGCAGTCATCGTCGGCGTCGGCATGTCCCGCACGTGTTGGACAAAGAAAGTGGTTTAGTAGCTCATAAAATGGGTTCATTTTAGTAAATTTGTTTTGTAACAAAACCTTCTCTCATTCGTGGAGACGAATTAAAATTAAAGTGCAGTTGAACAAGTGGATAGAAACAATTTTTTTTTTTTAACTTATTTCACCCCAAACATGGCAGGCCGCCACTGTAGACGTAAGGGTTACTGAGAATTAGGGGGTAGGTTTTGGGTGTCATCCTAAGTTGGGAGCTGTGTAGCGAGATGTCTGTTCACATTAGTTTTAAACCTCTGCATGTCAGTACAGTCAGGGAAACAGGGAGCAGGAAGGGAGTTTCAGAGGCCGGCAGCTTTTGAAGTAGAAAGCTCTCTGGCATCTGGGGACCTCCACAGTGAATGGATGGATTTAGCTGATTGTTGGGTTTGTCTAGTGTATTTACATCGAGGGGGCGCCAGAGTAGCAAGTTCATCGGAGCATAATCCATTGAAGTACTTGTAAAACAAACACAAGAATGCAACATTGCGACGATGGGACAGGGGCTGGAGCTTGGTTGACAGTGAGGGACCTATTAGGTTTGCGACTCTTTTTTTGGACCTTGTCAAGGAGGGAGAGACTAGTAGTTGATGCACCAGCCCAGATGTGGCAACAATACTCCATGCATAGATGGATGGTGGCTTTGTAGAGATACAGGATAATGTCAGGTGTGAGGAGTTTACTAGCACGGTAAAGGGAGCCAACCTTCTTTGCTGCAGCCTTGGCAATGTCTTCAATGTATTTGTTCCAATTCATGTTACCTGTGAAGGTTAGGCCGAGGAGTTTGAATGATGAACTCTCAGGTAGGGTGTTATTTGCCATGGCAATCGGTGGTTGGAGAGGTTTCTTGTAGTTGTTGAAGGAAAGGAGCTTTGTCTTTGCGGCATTAAAAGTTACCAACCATTTATGACCCCAATCCACTACAGCCTAGAGGTCATTTTCTAAGGATTCAGCCATTGCCTCGGATATGATCGCATCCGTTTTGCCCACATGATGAGAGTAAAATGTGGTGTCGTCAGCAAATATACCAATCTCAGACTCATCAGGGAGATCGTTTATGACGATCAGGAACAATAATGGATCCCTATACGTTTGATAAATTCCTTGCAATGTTCAGAAAAAAAAATTAAAAAATCAATAAATTTGGTGCAACTTCGGAAAAGCCTCAATAAGAAAAACAAATAAATAAAAATAAAGACATATTATGTATTATGTGACCGTGACGCAACAAAGACATCGTACACCAAAAATTACGTAAATTGAGCAAGAAGTTTTTTTTATCACACATAATCAAATTTTGTTATTTTTTTTCTATGCTCTATTGTCACGTCGCCATCTTTGAAAAACAAGGGACGTAAGTCAGCCCAGCGTTACAAGCTCAGCTTATCGTGACAAGCGAGCGTGGAAAAAAAAATGACAAAATTTGATTTTAAAAAAACTACTTGATCAATTTACGTAATTTTTGGTGCACAATATCTTTGTTCCGTTCCGGTCACATACATAATACGGATATATATTTATTATTTGTTTTTCCTTGTTGAGGCTTTTCCGAAGTTGCACCATAAATTCCTTCTATTTACAAAGCGAAGATTGTTAACAGGAACCGTACATCGGCTCCCAATTTTGTTAACTTGAAAACTGAGCGAGCATAACCGAACATTTTAAAGGAGTCATTTGTGTAGCCGTCAGCGCAAACGGGAGTACAGAGTAGATGTTGAGCAGATCTTTGAATCAGTCGAGAATCGGACTGCGACTGAAGGCGTTGTTCGATTTGTTCAATCATTCGCTAACGCATTTTAGATAAGTAAGATTCACACGGATGACTTTGAGGTTAGGCTTCGCCAGTATTTACACTAACTTTCATATTCATACAAAATAACATCTGAGTCAGTGAAGTTAAAAAACAAAGAAATAAAAAAGAAATAATACGTCTCAAGCTGGAAAGTTAAAAAAAAAAAAAAAGAAAGGAAAAAACATGTATCAATCAGTATAAAAAGAAAAAGGGAAAAAAAGTCTCATCATAGAAATAGAATGAAGCATTTATTTGTGCATTCATTGCTTTCTCCCTTTCCCATAACACTTGAAATGGTTTCGTCTGGCAGTTTTTTTGCTACCTTTGGCACGTATAAATTGGTCGAAGGATTTTAAAATAAAGGGTAAAAAATTTTTTAATAAAAACATCTTTTTCAAGAACTTTCCTTTTTCGAGAAGTTGTTGAAATAAGTGTAATCACAATGTCACAAACATATATATGCTCATATATGGCGAATAAAGGTTAGATAAAGATAAAAAAAAAATTATATTTCGAGATTGCTATCTCTTTATATATTTTAGATTAGGAAATCTTTGGGAAATCAACTGTAATAATGTTTGAACGTTAAAAATTTTGAGACTTGACTGAAAGTACTTCCGATATAAAATGGTATGGGGGACATTCGGTTTGTCTGTATGTACATGATTTACTCAAAAGTAATTACCGATCATTATGAATATTGGAAAACAGCTGCCAAGCGTAAGGAAACCAAATGTGTGGGCGATATTAAGTCTGTAATAGGGGACAGGAGCCCATTGTAAAAATTCAGAAATTCCAGATTTTTATGAAATTTTAATAATATGTTTTAGACATTAATTTATAATATTCTCTAAATATCAGTTTCTTTGAAGTGTTTCAATTTTTTTTCGGGGAAGGGTAAAAACTATTTTTTAAATTTAAATATATCAGATTTGCTTTTAATTTGATCCACCGTATCTTAATTTTGATTTTCATAACGGAATATAAACCGTTGGGGAGGGAGGCCTTCTTAGTCTTGATCGACAACCTTCCTAGAGCTGGAATCTCCAACAAAGTATCCGGTTTGCAAACCTATAATTGCTTAAGAAGTAGATGGGCTCTGCCTATCGTCTGGCCTTCGCACTCCTTCTTTGTCTATTAGCCCTACGTAGAGGTACAAGCACTGGGACACCTCTAAAGACGCCTAGTACTCAGCCTTGTTTCCTGACTAGGGCAATGAATGCCGTCTCTCTTTCTCTCTATCAGGGCAATTTTTTTCGTCACTAAGTCCTACGTGATTAGTCTGGGTCGTTCTTGTTCTGACAGGTTGAGGGTACAGATTAGGGAGACTGTCTGGCTGCTGTTTCCGACTGGTAGTTAAGAGCCCAAACTCTTAGGTAGCGCTCAGAACGGCTGCTCCGTCAACAGTTGCATAATATCGTGGATAACTGTACGTGCCATGTCTCGCATGGAAAGGGACCCTACAGTTATCCCCAGTGGGATTTCCCGAGGCCACAACCCCCATGGACCAAGTCACGACTAATGGACTGGTTGTGTGAGCTTATTGGCGCCAAACAAGCACCCACTTTGCCCTCCCCACTCTATCTCAGCAGCTCCCAATTTAGATTGACACCCCTCCAAACCTTCACCCTTTTTTCTCAGTAGCCCCTTACGTCTACAGTGGCGGCCTGCCTTGTTTGGGGTGAAATATGTTAAAAATAAATAAATAAAATAAAAGTGGTGCCAAACAAACTTCACTGTTGTCGCTCATAACTGAACCACTGCTACAACATGCAAGTAGCATATTCTGCAACTCAGCGACTAACCCGAATGATTTGGACTTGAATTTTCTCTGCTAGCTGAAATAAGCTTTTCCTTTTTTGCTTGGCCATAGTGCGTATTGTGTTTGGAGAGGGTATGCTTTGGTTTTATTTATAATCTATAATAACTGGATCACAACTTTTTGAAAATCAACTAAGTCCACCGAGAAGTAAATTGACCGGAAATATAATATAAAAAATATTCTGAAATAGAACTATGTGTTATATTAAATTGAAAACACTATAAAAGAATAGTTAATTAATGAGATGTCCTTTTGCAAAACAATATGCAAATTAGTTTGAGTGCAAACACACGATCAGTATATTAGAAAGCTGTTGTATTTCTATTGCGTCAAGTTGAAATTGGTATTTTAATCTAACGGCCATTACTTTCTAAGAGTAGAGATTACACAACTTCATTTTACGTCTTTCAAACTTTTATCAGCAATTTTTTTAGTTTCTACTCATCAAGATTTGAAGATTTGAACTAAAGATTTTGTTAAAACCATTTGCATATGTTTCATGTGTCGGTTTGAAAGACTATTTCATCTCCAAAACAGCAAAACACAAACATATTTGAGTAAAATCATCCACCGAGAAGATTTGCTTTCGACCGAGAAAATTTGCTTTCGACCGAGAGGAATGACAGTTAAAGAAATTCTCAGGGGGGAATTTTACTTCCATGAATCCATTTTTTTTAGATGTCTTTAAATTTTGTACCTGGAATTTTGTAGTTTTATATTTGTGGAATGTAAATGAAATATTGGTAACACTTGATCATCATATTCAATTTAACGCCTGTTTTACATGCTGGCATGTGTTGGACGGCTTTTAAAAATTGACTTCCAAACTATGTATTTATGTATTCCTCTTTCTCTCAAATCCATCCGTATCACTTCCTCCTATATTTTCCTCAGTCCTGCTACACCAACTGTTCTACATCTACTGACCCTAACCCTAACCCTCATTCATTCTTTCAATGGGACCAAACCAACAGTCTCCTGTTCTGCACACATCTCCCTATCTTTAAGACTCACATTACCCATCCATTCTCATCCATTCTCATCCATCCATTCTCATCCATCCATTCTCACCCATCCATTCTCATCCATCTATTCTCACCCATCCATTCTCACCCATCCATTCCCATATCATGCAACACATGTTCTCAACCCTCGCTGGCCAGGTTTCACATCCATACATCATCAGTGACATAAATTCATTACATTTGATGGATGAAGAAATAAAAGGAAAGAAACAAAGGACATACAATGACAATTTACACAAATAAAAGATCTTCTCAAGAAGCAATTTTACGAACACAAATCAACTTTTTGATTATTTTTAAAAGGATTTGTAGCCATCAAGATTTATTTGCTTTTTTTTGTAAAAGATTTTTTAAATGAAATTAAGACTACATATTTTTATATAAATATAAATATATATAAATTACAAATTTCATGTTTGAATAGAAAAGGTTGGATTCTGTGGGTTTGTGTTCTGCATATGCTCTAAAGTGAGAAGAATGCGAGACAAAATTGATAATAGAGGGAGACGTAATATCAGATGACAGAGGAGTTACTTCCCTTGAAGTAACTTCCAGAGTGTGGAGACTATTTAAGGCAGGCAGTAAGTGGACCAGTAAATACTTGTGGGAAATATTAACATTTGGAGACATCCACTAGTCCACTTACTTCACAACCTGAGTAGTAAGCATGGCTGCCTTAAATAGTCTACTTCCTGTATAATCATTCAAGGTCGGTAACTCATTAGTCATCCGACATTAACAATCTCTCTTATCAACTAATTCTTCACATAAAGTTCTTCAGAAAAGGCAAAAATAGAAAGATCTGAAATTGGATGTTTGAACACAATTCAAAGTATTCTCCTGGTATGTGGGTTCAATGTTAAAATCACATAATTTTCATTATTACTGTCGGTAACCTTCTTAATGGCTGTACATGTCCAGAAGATCTTATCAAGTGAATTCTGTATACTAATGTCGGACACACCAGACTTCCGATTAATACTAATATTAACTTTGCGTAACTTAATACAGTTATGGAGGATTGCGGAAATTCCATCAACTGTGAACCTCCAGTTGCGAACCAAGTTAAGATAGGATAGTTTCTGACTGTGGACAGCTAGCATGTGAAGTGTCTCATCTGTCAGAATCATGTCATCACATACAGTACCTCCACTGATGTCAAAAATTGTCAACAGAGGGCACTTCTTGGCGAGCTGACCGACACCATAGTCTGTGATGCGAAAACAACCCTGCAACCAGATCTCACAAAGAAGCGGGCAATTCTCGGCAATTCGACACAGTGAATTGTCGGAGATTTGGTTACAGAAGTCGAGGTTAAGGGTTGTCAGTGCAAAGTTTTGTTTAACCTTAGAAGTAGAGTAGAGATAATTTTTAACATCACAGAAAGCGCACTTTTGAAAGTTTTCCGCACGGATATTGTTTCCAGGACCGTTACCAGACGATGAGCACAAACACGTAAGATCACATTTCGACGTGATGAATTTCACCTCTGCACGTGTTGAGGGCTTTAAGCGCGGTATGCCACCATCTGATTTGAAGGAAAAATTTAAAAACCAGATATTGGCGACATTGTAGCACGTCTGCAGGAAGAGCATCTTGAGGTTCCTACATCTTAAAATGACCAAATTAATGGAAGAATCGGATACGTAGATGCAACCGGAGAGATTCAAAAGAGTCAAGTTCGGACAACATATTGCGATTTGTTTTATGGCGGCGTCTGTAAGAGAAGTGCAACCGGCCAGTCCAAGTTTACACAGGTTGTAGCAGTTGTGCACCAAAGCGGTAATGCCAATGTCTGTGACTCTTGTAGATAAATTGATACCGTTTTGTTGCCTTCTTTCAAATGAATAGCGCCGACTCGACTCCGTGATTAAATTGCTAACTTCATGCTGATTAAAGTGGGCGTGGTTACGAATGAACTTTTTGATCAGTGGACAATTCTTTGCAAGATACAGGACGCCTTCATCAGTAACTTGGTTACAGTTGCGCAGAGATATCGACTTTAGTTTCGGGCACTTGGAAGCGATAATACGAATCGATTCATTGGTTAAAAGAGTGCTGTCCATGTTCAAACTTACTAGTTGATTGTCAGGGGTCAAGCCATCAAAGGCCGACCCACATATTCGCGAACAGTACGCCACACTTAGATGGGTCAGATGTTTGCTTTTTGTGATTATTTGCGTCAGTGTCGTATCAGTCATGTGACTGAACGTGATCGAAAAGTGCCGCAATGAGGTACAGCATGTAATTGATTCGGACAGAAGATCATTTAGATAGACAAGAATCGCGTTCTGCCTGAAATTTGCCTCATCGTCGTTTGCGTTAAAATTATGCAACGCGGATTTATAATCAATTTCGAGTCTGAGCACGACATGAAGAGATTTGAGATGAATGAGTTTGTACTGACGAAGAAAACGGAAAAAATGGATGCAATTCTCAGAGTAGTTCAGCTCCAGGAACAGCTTTTCCATTTTTGGATACTTCAGCAGCAAGATGTCGATGTACTGCGCCTTGATGTTTAGGCCTCGGAGATCTACGCTTCTCAGCTGGGGACAGTAGATGTCGTTGTGTAGAATACTGACTTCGGAAATAGTACAGCTGTATCCAAAAACAATTTCTTCCACACTCTCAGACGCGCTTCGTAATAAACAAAGGAAACTTTCGTCACTCATCCGGGATGCCAAGCCACCCACGTCCAGTTTGAGGTGCCGCCAAAGATAGCCATTGAAGCTGAGGCTGTACCAATGGGAACAAGTGGGCCGTACACCCATCACAATGTCCTGGAGGCTCAGATACTTGAATATCTTGATAAGGCATTCATTTGGAAGACTGTTTACGTGCATTGCTGTTCGGGTCCTACCAATCGAAAGATCCTTTTGAGTGACGAAATTGGAGATCTAAAAAAGAGAGAGAAACATATTACTTACATTATAGAGCAAAGTTATTGTACGTAGGTATGACGGAAGACAGCAAAACACCTGAAGAGACTATGCCATAATAGTAGTCAACAGCAACAATTTATTTAGAAATTGGGTTAGGGTTAGGGTTAATAATTATATAATTAGTTGGCCAATTAACAACTGTCAATGGCAGTCAGACGACCTTCTACATGTTCTTGCAGCCATATTAGGTCAGCAACTACAAAGCAGTACATACGAACTGCACATCTCTCGTGAAATCACATGATTGAAAAAAGACGGAGGTGCCTCACCGAAAGAACGAAAATCCTTCCAAAAACAATGGGACATGTTCAAAACTAGATAAAGTGGATTGCATATTGGTTTTAGACACGGCCTAACGTTCATAAACTATAAACATTTAAGCTTTATTTATTATTTATTTTATTATCACCTCTACCATAATTTCGGTCGTCATGGTGTGGCCATCGTGCTGAGCACCAATGCAAATGCTTCTTTGATGGACTGGGAACCAATCTCAGAACGGCTTGCTTGTATTCGGCTAAAAGAATCTATTTTCAACATTCCAATCGTTACAGCATATGCATCCACCCGTTATTCCGAAGACTCAGTAAAAAATGACTTCTATTTGCACAACATTGTTCGCCATTGCATCCCATCCAGTGTTGATTGTGGTCGGAGACTGGAGTGCATGTACTGGGAAGAGCAACTACCTTTCACGTGATGTGGTTGATCGGTGATCCGTGCTCCAAAAGTACAGAATGACAAACTTCACTTCAACCAAACTGGCTAACCCTAACCCAACCAACAGGCCGGTGGTCACAAACAAAAGATTCGATCACCCCAGCCATCACTATCTCTTACGCGGTATTTCAACCTCGAGCCAGATCGATTATATAATGGTTCATTGAAGGTGTTCTTGCTGTGTTCTGGACAGCCGTTTCCATAGAGAAGCCGAAGCTGGAAACCTCAATGGCTCTGATCATATGCTTGTACGTGCTAAACTTTGTCTTTGCTTTAAAAGCCCTAACAAGTGACAGCCAATCAAAAGACTCGCCATTGAAAGACCTTGCTGTGTTGATACAGCAGCAGCAGCACGCCTGCGAGTAGAATTAACCAACCGCTTTGAAGGCCTGACCCTATTAGAACCCGAAGATTCATCTGAGGAACAATGGCTGCTCTTTAAAGCGAATGTCCAACAAGCCGCTCAAAAAGAACTTCATGGCAAAAGACCTCCCAACAAAGAATGGATATCACCTCAAACCATTTCCTTGTTTGAGAAAACCAAATGTTCGCAACTGTGAGATCCCAGATTTCCGGCAGATCAGGCGACGATCAACTAAAACTACACGTGCAGACTGAAATAAATACTGGCAAGCAACAGAAATGAAACAAGCAGCATCTGAGAAAATTCTACCAACTTTTGAAATCATCAGCGCCAAAAGGCAGTTGTTAACTCAGTGAAACATTGCTGGATAAAAATTTCTTAGCTGGCAGACCGCACCAAACGGTGGAAGGAGCACTCTGAAAAACTGCTAAACCATGTACGACCATCCCAACACCTCTCCCACAGCAATACTGCCGGCACCACCTAGGATGCCAACCATGATCCACCAACCAAAGATGAGATTAAAGAAGTAATAAAAAGGCTGAAGAACAACAAATCAGCCGGCGAGGATGGACTTCGGGCAGAAGTATACAAGTGCTGTCCTCATCTTATGGCTGGGTTAGGGTTGCTACATCAAATACTCTCCTGCGTTTGGTGCTCAGAAAAAATTCTGCAGGAATGGAGCGACGCAATTCTCCTCCCTTTCTATCGTGGAATGAGTCTGATTGATGTTGCAGCGAAAATCTTTCAATTATCCTCCTACAGCGTTTTCAAATATAAAGAGACCTTTCGAACCCGATCAAACCAACCCAGCTTCTGGTGAGGTCGGGGCTGCCCTGATCAGATCTTTTCACTTAGGCAGACTTTGGAACAACATTGGTCCTATCAGCAGACGACTGTTGTATGTTTCATTGACTTTACTGCTGCATGCGACTCTGTGGATCGCGAGAGTCTTTCGGAGATAACGATGGATTTCCACCCAAGCTGCTTAATCTGCTAAAAGCCTATTGTTCTCACACACTCGAACAAAAGTCCGTTGTTACGGAGAGGAATCAGAATTCTGTAATGTACAGACTAGTGTCCGCGAAGGTTGTGCTCTTTCCTTGTTCAGCTAGATTATTGACAGTATCCTTAATCAGCGCATGATGGACTTTGCTGCTGACGTTCAAGTTGGACGTGATTGTTCCATTATCGATCTGGACTATGCAGACGATGTTGCTATTCTTGGTAAAACGTGCGCTGATATCCAGCAGGCATTGAATAATATCAAAACCACTGCCAAATATGTGGTATGATGATATAAATGCCTCAGAAACAAAGGGTCTGTCAGCCAACTACCCCCTTTCACACAGACTCTCTATCACTTTCAACAACGTCATTGTCGGGGAAATCGAGCCGTTCAAGTATCTTGGCATCTACATGGGTAAGGATGGGATTGCAATCCGTATCGATCGCGCTCGTGCAGCCTTCTGCCGTCTCCAAATTAGATTGTGGTTTCGACAAAATTGAAGATATACCAAGCACCGATACGCACAATACTGCTGTACAGTTGCAAGACCTGACCCTTGCACTAAGAAGATCTTCACACACATAAGGTTTTCGACATGCACATCGTATGCATCTGTCTCTCCAACCAAATCCCAAACTGCACCATCTGTGCAAGATGCAACACCACCAGTATAACGGAAACTTTTCTTAAAAGGAGACTTTGCGTGTTTAGTCACATTCTTCGATGTCCTGAGGAAGAATGTATCCGCAAGTTGGTAGCCTCAATCGAACACGCCAGCTGGAAGAAGCGCAGAGGCAGCCAACTGAAGACTTGGATAGGAACAGTGAGAACAGACATGGTACTAGTGGCTGAACTCCACGTTTTTGATGTTCGATGCTGGAAACGGAAATGGCAGAATAAATCCCAGAGATAGAACTCAGCTATCAGTCCAAGGGAGATTACTCAGATAAATCTTAAAATTGAATAAAATTGGGTAAAATTGAATAAAATTGGGTAAAATTTGGTAAATTTATAACAGCGTTTAAAAAAATCTCATGAACTCGCACGGACAGACAATATCTCATCTGACAATTTTATTACATAGATTTATCCACTAAGATTGATTATTGAATCATCCAAAAACATATCTGAAGACGGCGGGAGCGCAGTAGTCATTAATAGCAACAAACAAAAACAACGCAGAAAAGCTCTGTGAATGTTTAATTTCACAGGAAATCAGCTTTTAAATTTTACGAGTCTTTTCTTTGATCTTACTTTTTATTCTAATTCGATTAGATTTATTTTTTTGTTTATAACTTTCTGAGTTAGTTTTGTATACAGGTACATAGTTTTATAAACAAATTATTGCTGAAAATATCTACAGAATTCAAATATTTACATTCTAAACGTAAAGACTTTACGGATTCATTTGATTGAAAGTGTTAACTGAATGTATCATTACATCCCCCCCCCCGTTATCATTGGAAAATATAAACAATTAATAAATTATGATTTTAATTAATAATTAATAAATAGATTTTGCTTTTTATTTGTAAGCAAAAATATTTTAATTTTAATTAAAAGAATTAATGTTTAATAATTAATAATTAATAAATAGATTTTGCTTTTTATTTGTAAGCAAAAATATTTTAATTTTAATTAAAAGAATTAATGTTTAATAATTAATAATTAATAAAACATACGCAGCAAATATTAAAATATAGTTTCATAAAATACAAAGTTACAAAAAATGTTCCGACAAAAAACGTTTTTCGTTGACAGATCAAGGTTTATTCAAATACGACGCCTGTCTAAAAAAGTATCCGACCTTAGGCCAGAAAAATATTTCAAATACGTGACGGGGTTGGGACCCGAATCCTCTTCAAAGTAGGCCCCTTGTGCTTGCACACACTTAGCCCACCGATCCATCCACTGCTGGAAACCCCTCTGGAAGTTTTTTGGAATGGTGTTCATCTCCGCCGTTTCTTGGCTTAAAAATAAAGTGGAATCCCGCTAAAAAGCCTGTCAACTAAAAAGCAAACTATATTCATACCCGCTGGGTACCAATAGTATCCGTTCTCCAGACCATCAGATGAAGAACGGATACATTTGGTATTCTTTAGCGATCGTATTATTGTACAGGATGTTGCAGAAAAATATGACACTTGACAATTAAAAAATTTGAAATAAGCATTAAAAACAAAAGCTGTATATGCAGAGACCCGACAGTTTATTTAGCAAGTTACATGCTACATTATTTTTTAATGTAAACGATGCCGGTGGAAACGACCATCTCAAAATTTTTATCATGCTTGGTCTCCTTGCTTGGAAAAGTTTGGTTTTCGTATAGTTTTTTTCTGATAGCGTTGAAACATATTGGGGGGGGGGGGGGGGGGGGGGGAGTCACGTACAAAAAAAAATATTTCCCCTCATATATTTTACGAAAAGTGCATTTTAAATATAAATGAATCCAAAAGTGACTAAGTATCGAAACTTTCGTGAAAATCTGAGCATCAGTTGATTTTTTGCTAGATTTATTAAACACGGGTATTTATTTACCTCCTCTCCATGAGGTTAGGCACAAGGCCAGTTTTATCTTACTCCCACAGGTAAGATGTGACCCAAGCCAGCGCCCGAGAAAGTGAGCACTCTGGCCATTAAAAATTGCCTGGGCAGCCCCGTCGGCATTCCCCGGTAGGGGCGCCTCAGGCAGTAAGCAATAAACTTACTCGTCCCCAAAGAGGAGAGGCAAAGCCTGGGAGGGTGGACCTCCTAGAACTGCACAGGACTGTCCAATAGACCGGCATAAATCAAGCCCCGAAGGCCAAGACAATACCAGTCTATGGGGTGCAGTATCCATCGGAACAGATACAACACTTTGATCTTGGCCAAAACACGGGTATGTTTGCTCGTACAAAATGGCCACTACATAGGAACGATAATGTAAACACGATTTCAGTCTCTAATTTTCATTATTTTCGTATGCTGAAACAATTAAAATCATCATTTTAGGTTTCTTCTTTTGAATGGTACAAAAGTTATGATGATAATAAAAACATATATTAAAGTTACATCATAGGGCGGTGGGGGTAAATTCTATGGTGCACTTTGGAGGTCCCTAGGGAACCGGTGACGTTGTTTGTGGGATGATCATTATTGATGGTCACCATTTGGCAAGTGCTAAATTCACTTTACCGCTTATTTACATAGATCCTGGTTTGGATGCGATGTAGACGATGGCCGCGTCCGATAAGATTTCATCTGCCAAAAATGGACAAACATGCACGTTATGAATGAAAGCGATAAAAATAAAATATTGTCATAGATTTACAGATGATTGAAAGGAAATTTCGTGTGAGAATTGTTTGTGTGTTTGAAAATGTAAATGTTCTCATTTGGAGAAAGTTCAAAGTGAGGAAAAGACAAACGCATTAGAAGTATTTTTGCGTTTGATTAGAATTCAATTTCGATTCTTTGGGGGTAAGGGTTCGGCATAGATAGTGATTCTTTGGGGGTTAGGGTTAGGCATAGATAGTGATTCTTTGGGGGTTAGGGTTAGGCATAGATAGTGATTCTTTTGGGGTTAGGGTTAGGCATAGATAGCGATTCTTTGGGGGTTAGGGTTAGGCATAGATAGTGATTCTTTGGGGGTTAGGGTTAGGCATAGATAGTGATTTTTTGGGGGTTAGGGTTAGGCATAGATAGTGATTCTTTGGGGGTTAGGGTTAGGCATAGATAGTGATTCTTTGGGGGTTAGGGTTAGGCATAGATAATGATTTTTTGGGGGTAAGGGTTAGGCATAGATAGCGATTCTTTGGGGGTTAGGGTTAGGCATAGATAGTGATTCTTTGGGGGTTAGGGTTAGGCATAGATAGTGATTCTTTGGGGGTTAGGGTTAGGCATAGATAGCGATTCTTTGGGGGTTAGGGTTAGGCATAGATAATGATTTTTTGGGGGTAAGGGTTCGGCATAGATAGCGATTTTTGGGGGGTTAGGGTTAGGCATAGATAGTGATTCTTTGGGGGTTAGGGTTAGGCATAGATAGCGATTCTTTGGGGGTTAGGGTTAGACACAGTGATTTTTTGGGGATTAGGGTTAGGCATAGATAGTGATTCTTTGGGGGTTAGAGTTAGGCATAGATAGTGATTCTTTGGGGGTTAGGGTTAGGCATAGATAGTGATTCTTTGGGGGTTAGGGTTAGGCATAGATAGCGATTCTTTGGGGGTTAGGGTTAGGCATAGATAGTGATTCTTTGGGGGTTAGGGTTAGGCATAGATAGTGATTCTTTGGGGGTTAGGGTTAGGCATAGATAATGATTTTTTGGGGGTAAGGGTTAGGCATAGATAGCGATTCTTTGGGGGTTAGGGTTAGGCATAGATAGTGATTCTTTGGGGGTTAGGGTTAGGCATAGATAGTGATTCTTTGGGGGTTAGGGTTAGGCATAGATAGCGATTCTTTGGGGGTTAGGGTTAGGCATAGATAATGATTTTTTGGGGGTAAGGGTTCGGCATAGATAGCGATTTTTGGGGGGTTAGGGTTAGGCATAGATAGTGATTCTTTGGGGGTTAGGGTTAGGCATAGATAGCGATTCTTTGGGGGTTAGGGTTAGACACAGTGATTTTTTGGGGATTAGGGTTAGGCATAGATAGTGATTCTTTGGGGGTTAGAGTTAGGCATAGATAGTGATTCTTTGGGGGTTAGAGTTAGGCATAGATAGTGATTCTTTGGGGGTTAGGGCTAGGCATAGATAGCGATTCTTTGGGGGTTAGGGCTAGGCATAGATAGCGATTCTTTGGGGGTTAGGGTTAGGCATAGATAGTGATTCTTTGGGGGTTAGAGTTAGGCATAGATAGCGATTCTTTGGGGGTTAGGGTTAGGCATAGATAGTGATTCTTTGGGGGTTAGGGCTAGGCATAGATAGCGATTCTTTGGGGGTTAGGGCTAGGCATAGATAGCGATTCTTTGGGGGTTAGGGTTAGGCATAGATAGCGATTCTTTGGGGGTTAGGGTTAGGCATAGATAGTGATTCTTTGGGGGTTAGAGTTAGGCATAGATAGTGATTCTTTGGGGGTTAGGGTTAGGCATAGATAGCGATTCTTTGGGAGGTTAGGTTTAGGTATAGATAGCGATTCTTTGGGGGTTAGGGTTAGGCATAGATAGTGATTCTTTGGGGGTTAGGTTTAGGTATAGATAGCGATTCTTTGGGGGTTAGGGTTAGGCACAGATAGTGATTCTTTGGGGGTTAGGGTTAGACACAGTGATTTTTTGGGGATTAGGGTTAGGCATAGATAGCGATTCTTTGGGGGTTAGGGTTAGGCATAGATAGCGATTCTTTGGGGGTAAGGGTTAGGCATAGATAGTGATTCTTTGGGGGTTAGAGTTAGGCATAGACAGCGATTCTTTGGGGGTTAGAGTTAGGCATAGACAGCGATTCTTTGGGGGTTAAGGTTAGGCATAGATAGCGATTCTTTGGGGGTTAGGTTTAGGTATAGATAGCGATTCTTTGGGGGTTAGGGTTACGCATAGATAGTGATTCTTTGGGGGTAAGGGTTAGGCATAGATAGTGATTCTTTGGGGGTTAGGGTTAGGCATAGATAGTGATTCTTTGGGGGTTAGGGTTCGGCATAGATATTGATTCTTTGGGGGTAAGGGTTAGGCATAGATAGTGATTCTTTGGGGGTTAGGGTTAGGCATAGATAGCGATTCTTTGGGGGGTTAGGATTAGGCATAGATAGCGATTCTTTGGGGGTTAGGGTTAGGCATAGATAGGGATTCTTTGGGGGTTAGGGTTAGGCATAGATAGTGATTCTTTGGGGGTTAGGGTTAGGCATAGATAGTGATTCTTTGGGGGTTAGAGTTAGGCATAGATAGCGATTCTTTGGGGGTTAGGGTGAGGCTTAGATAGCGATTCTTTGGGGGTTAGGGTTAGGTATAGATAGCGATTCTTTGGGGGTTAGGGTTAGACAGTGATTCTTTGGGGATTTGGGTTAGACATAGATAGCGATTCTTTGGGTGTTAGGGTTAGGCATAGATAGCGATTCTTTGGGGGTTAGGGTTAGGCATAGATAGCGATTCTTTGGGGGTTAGGGTTAGGCATAGATAGCGATTCTTTGGGGGTTATGGTTCGGCATAGATAGCGATTCTTTGGGGGTTAGGGTTAGGCATAGATAGTGATTCTTTGGGGGTTAGGGTTAGGCATAGATAGTGATTCTTTGGGGGTTAGGGTTAGGCATAGATAGTGATTCTTTGGGGGTTAGGGTTAGGCATAGATAGCGATTCTTTGGGGGTTAGGGTTAGGCATAGATAGTGATTCTTTGGGGGTTAGGGTTAGGCATAGATAGTGATTCTTTGGGGGTTAGGGTTAGGCATAGATAATGATTTTTTGGGGGTAAGGGTTAGGCATAGATAGCGATTCTTTGGGGGTTAGGGTTAGGCATAGATAGTGATTCTTTGGGGGTTAGGGTTAGGCATAGATAGTGATTCTTTGGGGGTTAGGGTTAGGCATAGATAGCGATTCTTTGGGGGTTAGGGTTAGGCATAGATAATGATTTTTTGGGGGTAAGGGTTCGGCATAGATAGCGATTTTTGGGGGGTTAGGGTTAGGCATAGATAGTGATTCTTTGGGGGTTAGGGTTAGGCATAGATAGCGATTCTTTGGGGGTTAGGGTTAGACACAGTGATTTTTTGGGGATTAGGGTTAGGCATAGATAGTGATTCTTTGGGGGTTAGAGTTAGGCATAGATAGTGATTCTTTGGGGGTTAGAGTTAGGCATAGATAGTGATTCTTTGGGGGTTAGGGCTAGGCATAGATAGCGATTCTTTGGGGGTTAGGGCTAGGCATAGATAGCGATTCTTTGGGGGTTAGGGTTAGGCATAGATAGTGATTCTTTGGGGGTTAGAGTTAGGCATAGATAGCGATTCTTTGGGGGTTAGGGTTAGGCATAGATAGTGATTCTTTGGGGGTTAGGGCTAGGCATAGATAGCGATTCTTTGGGGGTTAGGGCTAGGCATAGATAGCGATTCTTTGGGGGTTAGGGTTAGGCATAGATAGCGATTCTTTGGGGGTTAGGGTTAGGCATAGATAGTGATTCTTTGGGGGTTAGAGTTAGGCATAGATAGTGATTCTTTGGGGGTTAGGGTTAGGCATAGATAGCGATTCTTTGGGAGGTTAGGTTTAGGTATAGATAGCGATTCTTTGGGGGTTAGGGTTAGGCATAGATAGTGATTCTTTGGGGGTTAGGTTTAGGTATAGATAGCGATTCTTTGGGGGTTAGGGTTAGGCACAGATAGTGATTCTTTGGGGGTTAGGGTTAGACACAGTGATTTTTTGGGGATTAGGGTTAGGCATAGATAGCGATTCTTTGGGGGTTAGGGTTAGGCATAGATAGCGATTCTTTGGGGGTAAGGGTTAGGCATAGATAGTGATTCTTTGGGGGTTAGAGTTAGGCATAGACAGCGATTCTTTGGGGGTTAGAGTTAGGCATAGACAGCGATTCTTTGGGGGTTAAGGTTAGGCATAGATAGCGATTCTTTGGGGGTTAGGTTTAGGTATAGATAGCGATTCTTTGGGGGTTAGGGTTACGCATAGATAGTGATTCTTTGGGGGTAAGGGTTAGGCATAGATAGTGATTCTTTGGGGGTTAGGGTTAGGCATAGATAGTGATTCTTTGGGGGTTAGGGTTCGGCATAGATATTGATTCTTTGGGGGTAAGGGTTAGGCATAGATAGTGATTCTTTGGGGGTTAGGGTTAGGCATAGATAGCGATTCTTTGGGGGGTTAGGATTAGGCATAGATAGCGATTCTTTGGGGGTTAGGGTTAGGCATAGATAGGGATTCTTTGGGGGTTAGGGTTAGGCATAGATAGTGATTCTTTGGGGGTTAGGGTTAGGCATAGATAGTGATTCTTTGGGGGTTAGAGTTAGGCATAGATAGCGATTCTTTGGGGGTTAGGGTGAGGCTTAGATAGCGATTCTTTGGGGGTTAGGGTTAGGTATAGATAGCGATTCTTTGGGGGTTAGGGTTAGACAGTGATTCTTTGGGGATTTGGGTTAGACATAGATAGCGATTCTTTGGGTGTTAGGGTTAGGCATAGATAGCGATTCTTTGGGGGTTAGGGTTAGGCATAGATAGCGATTCTTTGGGGGTTAGGGTTAGGCATAGATAGCGATTCTTTGGGGGTTATGGTTCGGCATAGATAGCGATTCTTTGGGGGTTAGGGTTAGGCATAGATAGTGATTCTTTGGGGGTTAGGGTTAGGCATAGATAGTGATTCTTTGGGGGTTAGAGTTACGCATAGATAGTGATTCTTTGGGGGTTAGGGTTAGGCATAGATAGTGATTCTTTGGGGGTTAGGATTAGGCATAGATAGCGATTCTTTGGGGGTTAGGGTTAGGCACAGATAGTGATTCTTTGGGGGTTAGGGTTAGACACAGTGATTTTTTGGGGATTAGGGTTAGGCATAGATAGCGATTCTTTGGGGGTTAGGGTTAGGCATAGATAGCGATTCTTTGGGGGTAAGGGTTAGGCATAGATAGTGATTCTTTGGGGGTTAGAGTTAGGCATAGACAGCGATTCTTTGGGGGTTAGAGTTAGGCATAGACAGCGATTCTTTGGGGGTTAAGGTTAGGCATAGATAGCGATTCTTTGGGGGTTAGGTTTAGGTATAGATAGCGATTCTTTGGGGGTTAGGGTTACGCATAGATAGTGATTCTTTGGGGGTAAGGGTTAGGCATAGATAGTGATTCTTTGGGGGTTAGGGTTAGGCATAGATAGTGATTCTTTGGGGGTTAGGGTTCGGCATAGATATTGATTCTTTGGGGGTAAGGGTTAGGCATAGATAGTGATTCTTTGGGGGTTAGGGTTAGGCATAGATAGCGATTCTTTGGGGGGTTAGGATTAGGCATAGATAGCGATTCTTTGGGGGTTAGGGTTAGGCATAGATAGGGATTCTTTGGGGGTTAGGGTTAGGCATAGATAGTGATTCTTTGGGGGTTAGGGTTAGGCATAGATAGTGATTCTTTGGGGGTTAGAGTTAGGCATAGATAGCGATTCTTTGGGGGTTAGGGTGAGGCTTAGATAGCGATTCTTTGGGGGTTAGGGTTAGGTATAGATAGCGATTCTTTGGGGGTTAGGGTTAGGCACAGATAGTGATTCTTTGGGGGTTAGGGTTAGACAGTGATTCTTTGGGGATTTGGGTTAGACATAGATAGCGATTCTTTGGGTGTTAGGGTTAGGCATAGATAGCGATTCTTTGGGGGTTAGGGTTAGGCATAGATAGCGATTCTTTGGGGGTTAGGGTTAGGCATAGATAGCGATTCTTTGGGGGTTATGGTTCGGCATAGATAGCGATTCTTTGGGGGTTAGGGTTAGGCATAGATAGTGATTCTTTGGGGGTTAGGGTTAGGCATAGATAGTGATTCTTTGGGGGTTAGAGTTACGCATAGATAGTGATTCTTTGGGGGTTAGGGTTAGGCATAGATAGTGATTCTTTGGGGGTTAGGATTAGGCATAGATAGCGATTCTTTGGGGGTTAGGGTTAGGCATAGATAGCGATGTTTTGGGGGTTAGAGTTAGGCATAGATAGTGATTCTTTGGGGGTTAGGGTTAGGCATAGATAGCGATTCTTTGGGGGTTAGGGTTACGCATAGATAGTGATTTTTTAGGGGTTAGGGTTAGGCATAGATAGCGATTCTTTGGATGTTAGGGTTAGGCATAGATAGCGATTCTTTGGGGGTTAGGGTTAGGCATAGATAGTGATTCTTTGGGGGTTAGAGTTAGGCATAGATAGCGATTCTTTGGGGGTTAGGGCTAGGCATAGATAGCGACTCTTTGGAGGTTAGGGTTAAGCATAGATAGCGATTCTTTGGGGGTTAGGGTTAGGCATAGATAGCGATTCTTTGGGGGTTAGGGTTTGGCATAGATAGTGATTCTTTGGGGGTTAGGGTTAGGCATAGATAGCGATTCTTTGGAGGTTAGGGTTAGGCCTAGATAGTGATTCTTTGGGGGTTGGGGTTAGGCATAGATAGTGATTCTTTGGGGGTTAGGGTTAGGCATAGATAGTGATTCTTTGGGGGTTAGGGTTTGGCATAGATAGTGATTCTTTGGGGGTTAGGGTTAGGCATAGATAGTGATTCTTTGGGGGTTAGGGTTAGGCATAGATAGTGATTCTTTGGGGGTTAGGGTTAGGCATAGATAGCGATTCTTTGGGGGTTAGGGTTAGGCATAGATAGCGATTCTTTGGGGGTTAGGGTTAGGCATAGATAGTGATTCTTTGGGGGTTAGGGTTAGGCATAGATAGTGATTCTTTGGGGGTTAGGGTTAGGCATAGATAGTGATTCTTTGGGGGTTAGAGTTAGGCATAGATAGTGATTCTTTGGGGGTTAGGGTTAGGCATAGATAGCGATTCTTTGGGGGTTAGGGTTAGGCATAGATAGCGATTCTTTGGGGGTTAGGGTTAGGTATAGATAGCGATTCTTTGGGGGTTAGGGTTAGGCATAGATAGCGATTCTTTGGGGTTAGGGTTAGGCATAGATAGCGATTCTTTGGGGGTTAGGGTTAGGCATAGATAGCGATTCTTTGGGGGTTAGGGTTAGGCATAGATAGTGATTCTTTGGGGGTTAGAGTTAGGCATAGATAGCGATTCTTTGGGGGTTAGGGTTAGGCATAGATAGCGATTCTTTGGGGGTTAGGTTTAGATAGCGATTCTTTGGGGGTTAGGGTTAGGCACAGATAGTGATTCTTTGGGGGTAAGGGTTAGACACAGTGATTTTTTGGGGATTAGGGTTAGGCATAGATAGCGATTCTTTGGGTGTTAGGGTTAGGCATAGATAGCGATTCTTTGGGGGTTAGGGTTAGGCATAGATAGCGATTCTTTGGGGGTTAGGGTTCGGCATAGATGGCGATTCTTTGGGGGTTAGGGTTAGGCATAGATAGTGATTCTTTGGGGGTTAGGGTTAGGCATAGATAGTGATTCTTTGGGGGTTAGGGTTAGGCATAGATAGCGATTCTTTGGGGGTTAGGTTTAGGCATAGATAGCGATTCTTTGGAGGTTAGGGTTACGCATAGATAGTGATTTTTTAGGGGTTAGGGTTAGGCATAGATGGCGATTCTTTGGGGGTTAGAGTTAGGCATAGATAGCGATTCTTTGGGGTTAGGCATAGATAGCCATCCTTTATAGGTTAGGGTTAGGCATAGATAGCGATTCTTTGGGGGTTAGGCATAGATAGCGATTCTTTGAGGGTTAGGCATAGATTACGATTCTTTAGGGGTTAGGGTTTAGCATAGATAGCGATGCTTTAGGGGTTAGGGTTAGGCATAGATAGCGATTCTTTGGGGGTTAGGGTTAGGCATAGATAGCGATTCTTTGAGGGTTAGGGTTAGGCATAGATAGCGATTCTTTGGGTGTTAGGGTTAGGCACAGATAGTGATTCTTTGGGGATTAGGGTTAGGCATAAATAGCGATTCTTTGGGGGTTAGGGTTCGGCATAGATAGCGATTCTTTGGGGGTTAGGGTTAGGCATAGATAGCGATTCTTTGGGGGTTAGGGTTAGGCACAGATAGTGATTCTTTGGGGATTAGGGTTAGGCATAAATAGCGATTCTTTGGGGGTTAGGGTTCGGCATAGATAGCGATTCTTTGGGGGTTAGGGTTAGGCATAGATAGCGATTCTTTGGGGGTTAGGGTTAGGCATAGATAGTGATTTTTATGGGGTTAGGGTTAGGCATAGATAGCGATTCTTTGGGGGTAAGGGTTAGGCATAGATAGTGATTCTTTGGGGGTTAGGGTTAGGCATAGATAGTTAATCTTTGGGGTTAGGGTTAGGCATAGATAGTTATTCTTCGGGGGTTAGGGTTCGGCATAGATAGTGATTCTTTGGGGGTAAGGGTTAGGCATAGATAGTGATTCTTTGGGGGTAAGGGTTAGGCATAGATAGCGATTGTTTGGGTGTTATGGTTAGGCATAGATAGTGATTCTTTAGGGTTAGAGTTAGGCATAGATAGCGATTCTTTGGGGGTTAGGGCTAGTCATAGATAGCGATTCTTTGGGGGTTAGGGTTAGGTATAGATAGCGATTCTTTGGGGGTTAGGGTTAGGCATAGATAGCGATTTTTTGGGGGTTAGGGTTAGGCATAGATAGCGATTCTTTGGCGGTTAGGGTTAGGCATAGATAGTGATTCTTTGGGGGTTAGGGTTAGGCATAGATAGTGATTCTTTGGGGGTTAGGGTTAGGCATAGATAGCGATTCTTTGGGGGTTAGGGTTAGGCATAGATAGTGATTCTTTGGGGGTTAGGTTTAGGTATAGATAGCGATTCTTTGGGGGTTAGGGTTAGGCACAGATAGTGATTCTTTGGGGGTTAGGGTTAGACACAGTGATTTTTTGGGGATTAGGGTTAGGCATAGATAGCGATTCTTTGGGGGTTAGGGTTAGGCATAGATAGCGATTCTTTGGGGGTAAGGGTTAGGCATAGATAGTGATTCTTTGGGGGTTAGAGTTAGGCATAGACAGCGATTCTTTGGGGGTTAGAGTTAGGCATAGACAGCGATTCTTTGGGGGTTAAGGTTAGGCATAGATAGCGATTCTTTGGGGGTTAGGTTTAGGTATAGATAGCGATTCTTTGGGGGTTAGGGTTACGCATAGATAGTGATTCTTTGGGGGTAAGGGTTAGGCATAGATAGTGATTCTTTGGGGGTTAGGGTTAGGCATAGATAGTGATTCTTTGGGGGTTAGGGTTCGGCATAGATATTGATTCTTTGGGGGTAAGGGTTAGGCATAGATAGTGATTCTTTGGGGGTTAGGGTTAGGCATAGATAGCGATTCTTTGGGGGGTTAGGATTAGGCATAGATAGCGATTCTTTGGGGGTTAGGGTTAGGCATAGATAGGGATTCTTTGGGGGTTAGGGTTAGGCATAGATAGTGATTCTTTGGGGGTTAGGGTTAGGCATAGATAGTGATTCTTTGGGGGTTAGAGTTAGGCATAGATAGCGATTCTTTGGGGGTTAGGGTGAGGCTTAGATAGCGATTCTTTGGGGGTTAGGGTTAGGTATAGATAGCGATTCTTTGGGGGTTAGGGTTAGGCACAGATAGTGATTCTTTGGGGGTTAGGGTTAGACAGTGATTCTTTGGGGATTTGGGTTAGACATAGATAGCGATTCTTTGGGTGTTAGGGTTAGGCATAGATAGCGATTCTTTGGGGGTTAGGGTTAGGCATAGATAGCGATTCTTTGGGGGTTAGGGTTAGGCATAGATAGCGATTCTTTGGGGGTTATGGTTCGGCATAGATAGCGATTCTTTGGGGGTTAGGGTTAGGCATAGATAGTGATTCTTTGGGGGTTAGGGTTAGGCATAGATAGTGATTCTTTGGGGGTTAGAGTTACGCATAGATAGTGATTCTTTGGGGGTTAGGGTTAGGCATAGATAGTGATTCTTTGGGGGTTAGGATTAGGCATAGATAGCGATTCTTTGGGGGTTAGGGTTAGGCATAGATAGCGATGTTTTGGGGGTTAGAGTTAGGCATAGATAGTGATTCTTTGGGGGTTAGGGTTAGGCATAGATAGCGATTCTTTGGGGGTTAGGGTTACGCATAGATAGTGATTTTTTAGGGGTTAGGGTTAGGCATAGATAGCGATTCTTTGGATGTTAGGGTTAGGCATAGATAGCGATTCTTTGGGGGTTAGGGTTAGGCATAGATAGTGATTCTTTGGGGGTTAGAGTTAGGCATAGATAGCGATTCTTTGGGGGTTAGGGCTAGGCATAGATAGCGACTCTTTGGAGGTTAGGGTTAAGCATAGATAGCGATTCTTTGGGGGTTAGGGTTAGGCATAGATAGCGATTCTTTGGGGGTTAGGGTTTGGCATAGATAGTGATTCTTTGGGGGTTAGGGTTAGGCATAGATAGCGATTCTTTGGAGGTTAGGGTTAGGCCTAGATAGTGATTCTTTGGGGGTTGGGGTTAGGCATAGATAGTGATTCTTTGGGGGTTAGGGTTAGGCATAGATAGTGATTCTTTGGGGGTTAGGGTTTGGCATAGATAGTGATTCTTTGGGGGTTAGGGTTAGGCATAGATAGTGATTCTTTGGGGGTTAGGGTTAGGCATAGATAGTGATTCTTTGGGGGTTAGGGTTAGGCATAGATAGCGATTCTTTGGGGGTTAGGGTTAGGCATAGATAGCGATTCTTTGGGGGTTAGGGTTAGGCATAGATAGTGATTCTTTGGGGGTTAGGGTTAGGCATAGATAGTGATTCTTTGGGGGTTAGGGTTAGGCATAGATAGTGATTCTTTGGGGGTTAGAGTTAGGCATAGATAGTGATTCTTTGGGGGTTAGGGTTAGGCATAGATAGCGATTCTTTGGGGGTTAGGGTTAGGCATAGATAGCGATTCTTTGGGGGTTAGGGTTAGGTATAGATAGCGATTCTTTGGGGGTTAGGGTTAGGCATAGATAGCGATTCTTTGGGGTTAGGGTTAGGCATAGATAGCGATTCTTTGGGGGTTAGGGTTAGGCATAGATAGCGATTCTTTGGGGGTTAGGGTTAGGCATAGATAGTGATTCTTTGGGGGTTAGAGTTAGGCATAGATAGCGATTCTTTGGGGGTTAGGGTTAGGCATAGATAGCGATTCTTTGGGGGTTAGGTTTAGATAGCGATTCTTTGGGGGTTAGGGTTAGGCACAGATAGTGATTCTTTGGGGGTAAGGGTTAGACACAGTGATTTTTTGGGGATTAGGGTTAGGCATAGATAGCGATTCTTTGGGTGTTAGGGTTAGGCATAGATAGCGATTCTTTGGGGGTTAGGGTTAGGCATAGATAGCGATTCTTTGGGGGTTAGGGTTCGGCATAGATGGCGATTCTTTGGGGGTTAGGGTTAGGCATAGATAGTGATTCTTTGGGGGTTAGGGTTAGGCATAGATAGTGATTCTTTGGGGGTTAGGGTTAGGCATAGATAGCGATTCTTTGGGGGTTAGGTTTAGGCATAGATAGCGATTCTTTGGAGGTTAGGGTTACGCATAGATAGTGATTTTTTAGGGGTTAGGGTTAGGCATAGATGGCGATTCTTTGGGGGTTAGAGTTAGGCATAGATAGCGATTCTTTGGGGTTAGGCATAGATAGCCATCCTTTATAGGTTAGGGTTAGGCATAGATAGCGATTCTTTGGGGGTTAGGCATAGATAGCGATTCTTTGAGGGTTAGGCATAGATTACGATTCTTTAGGGGTTAGGGTTTAGCATAGATAGCGATGCTTTAGGGGTTAGGGTTAGGCATAGATAGCGATTCTTTGGGGGTTAGGGTTAGGCATAGATAGCGATTCTTTGAGGGTTAGGGTTAGGCATAGATAGCGATTCTTTGGGTGTTAGGGTTAGGCACAGATAGTGATTCTTTGGGGATTAGGGTTAGGCATAAATAGCGATTCTTTGGGGGTTAGGGTTCGGCATAGATAGCGATTCTTTGGGGGTTAGGGTTAGGCATAGATAGCGATTCTTTGGGGGTTAGGGTTAGGCACAGATAGTGATTCTTTGGGGATTAGGGTTAGGCATAAATAGCGATTCTTTGGGGGTTAGGGTTCGGCATAGATAGCGATTCTTTGGGGGTTAGGGTTAGGCATAGATAGCGATTCTTTGGGGGTTAGGGTTAGGCATAGATAGTGATTTTTATGGGGTTAGGGTTAGGCATAGATAGCGATTCTTTGGGGGTAAGGGTTAGGCATAGATAGTGATTCTTTGGGGGTTAGGGTTAGGCATAGATAGTTAATCTTTGGGGGTTAGGGTTAGGCATAGATAGTTATTCTTCGGGGGTTAGGGTTCGGCATAGATAGTGATTCTTTGGGGGTAAGGGTTAGGCATAGATAGTGATTCTTTGGGGGTAAGGGTTAGGCATAGATAGCGATTGTTTGGGTGTTATGGTTAGGCATAGATAGTGATTCTTTAGGGTTAGAGTTAGGCATAGATAGCGATTCTTTGGGGGTTAGGGCTAGTCATAGATAGCGATTCTTTGGGGGTTAGGGTTAGGTATAGATAGCGATTCTTTGGGGGTTAGGGTTAGGCATAGATAGCGATTTTTTGGGGGTTAGGGTTAGGCATAGATAGCGATTCTTTGGCGGTTAGGGTTAGGCATAGATAGTGATTCTTTGGGGGTTAGGGTTAGGCATAGATAGTGATTCTTTGGGGGTTAGGGTTAGGCATAGATAGCGATTCTTTGGGGGTTAGGTGTAGGCATAGATAGCGATTCTTTGGAGGTTAGGGTTACGCATAGATAGTGATTTTTTAGGGGTTAGGGTTAGGCATAGATAGCGATTCTTTGGGTGTTAGCGTTAGGCATAGATAGCGATTCTTTAGGGGTTAGAGTTAGGCATAGATAGCGATTCTTTGGGGTTAGGCATAGATAGCCATCCTTTATAGGTTAGGGTTAGGCATAGATAGCGATTCTTTGGGGGTTAGGCATAGATAGCGATTTTTTGAGGGTTAGGCATAGATTACGATTCTTTAGGGGTTAGGGTTAGGCATAGATAGCGATTCTTTGGGGTTAGGGTTAGGCATAGATAGCGATTCTTTGGGGGTTAGGGTTAGGCATAGATAGCGATTCTTTGGGGGTTAGGTATAGATTACGATTCTTTAGGGGTTAGGGTTAGGCACAGATAGTGATTCTTTGAGGGTTAGGGTTAGGCATAGATAGCGATTCTTTGGGGGTTAGGGTTAGGCATAGATAGCGATTCTTTGGGGGTTAGGGTTAGGCACAGATAGTGATTCTTTGGGGATTAGGGTTAGGCACAGATAGTGATTCTTTGGGGGTTAGGGTTAGGCGCAAATAGTGATATTTTGGGGGCTAGGCTTAGGCATAGATAGTGATTCTTTGGGGGTTAGGGTTAGGCATAGATAGCGATTCTTTGGGGGTTAGGGTTAGGCATAGATAGCGATTCTTTGGGGGTTAGGTGTAGGCATAGATAGCGATTCTTTGGGGGTTAGGGTTAGGCATAGATTGGTATTCTTTGGGGGTTAGGGTTAGGCATAGATAGCGATTCTTTACGGGTTAGGGTTAGGCATAGATAGCGATTCTTTGGGGGTTAGGGTTAGGCATAGATAGCGATTCTTTGGGGGTTAGGGTTAGGCATAGATTGGTATTCTTTGGGGGTTAGGGTTAGGCATAGATAGCGATTCTTTACGGGTTAGGGTTAGGCATAGATAGCGATTTTTTGGGGGTTAGGGTTAGGCATAGATAGCGATTCTTTGGGGGTTAGGGTTAGGCACAGATAGTGATTCTTTGGGGGTTAGGATTAGACACAGTGATTTTTTGGGGATTAGGGTTAGGCATAGATAGCGATTCTTTGGGTGTTAGGGTTAGGCACAGATAGTGATTCTTTGGGGGTTAGGGTTAGACACAGTGATTTTTTGGGGATTAGGGTTAGGCATAGATAGCGATTCTTTGGGTGTTAGGGTTAGGCATAGATAGCGATTCTTTGGGGGTCAGGGTTAGGCATAGATAGCGATTCTTTGGGGGTTAGGGTTCGGCATAGATAGCAATTCTTTGGGGGTTAGGGTTAGGCATAGATAGTGATTCTTTGGGGGTTAGGGTTAGGCATAGATAGTGATTCTTTGGGGGTTAGGGTTAGGCATAGATAGCGATTCTTTGGGGGTTAGGTGTAGGCATAGATAGCGATTCTTTGGAGGTTAGGGTTACGCATAGATAGTGATTTTTTAGGGGTTAGGGTTAGGCATAGATAGCGATTCTTTGGGTGTTAGCGTTAGGCATAGATAGCGATTCTTTGGGGGTTAGAGTTAGGCATAGATAGCGATTCTTTGGGGTTAGGCATAGATAGCCATCCTTTATAGGTTAGGGTTAGGCATAGATAGCGATTCTTTGGGGGTTAGGCATAGATAGCGATTTTTTGAGGGTTAGGCATAGATTACGATTCTTTAGGGGTTAGGGTTTAGCATAGATAGCGATTCTTTAGGGGTTAGGGTTAGGCATAGATAGCGATTCTTTGGGGTTAGGGTTAGGCATAGATAGCGATTCTTTGGGGGTTAGGGTTAGGCATAGATAGCGATTCTTTGGGGGTTAGGTATAGATTACGATTCTTTAGGGGTTAGGGTTAGGCACAGATAGTGATTCTTTGAGGGTTAGGGTTAGGCATAGATAGCGATTCTTTGGGGGTTAGGGTTAGGCATAGATAGCGATTCTTTGGGGGTTAGGGTTAGGCATAGATAGCGATTCTTTGGGGGTTAGGGTTAGGCACAGATAGTGATTCTTTAAGGATTAGGGTTAGGCACAGATAGTGATTCTTTGGGGGTTGGGGTTAGGCACAAATAGTGATATTTTGGGGGCTAGGCTTAGGCATAGATAGTGATTCTTTGGGGGTTAGGGTTAGGCATAGATAGCGATTCTTTGGGGGTTAGGGTTAGGCATAGATTGGTATTCTTTGGGGGTTAGGGTTAGGCATAGATAGCGATTCTTTGGGGGTTAGGGTTACGCATAGATAGTGATTCTTTACGGGTTAGGGTTAGGCATAGATAGCGATTCTTTGGGGGTTAGGGTTAGGCACAGATAGTGATTCTTTGGGGATTAGGGTTAGGCACAGATAGTGATTCTTTGGGGGTTGGGGTTAGGCGCAAATAGTGATATTTTGGGGGCTAGGCTTAGGCATAGATAGTGATTCTTTGGGGGTTAGGGTTAGGCATAGATAGCGATTCTTTGGGGGTTAGGGTTAGGCATAGATAGCGATTCTTTGGGGGTTAGAGTTAGGCATAGATAGCGATTCTTTGGGGTTAGGCATAGATAGTGATTCTTTGGGGGTTAGGGTTAGGCATAGATAGCGATTCTTTGGGGGTTAGGTGTAGGCATAGATAGCGATTCTTTGGAGGTTAGGGTTACGCATAGATAGTGATTTTTTAGGGGTTAGGGTTAGGCATAGATAGCGATTCTTTGGGTGTTAGCGTTAGGCATAGATAGCGATTCTTTGGGGGTTAGAGTTAGGCATAGATAGCGATTCTTTGGGGTTAGGCATAGATAGCCATCCTTTATAGGTTAGGGTTAGGCATAGATAGCGATTCTTTGGGGGTTAGGCATAGATAGCGATTTTTTGAGGGTTAGGCATAGATTACGATTTTTTAGGGGTTAGGGTTTAGCATAGATAGCGATTCTTTAGGGGTTAGGGTTAGGCATAGATAGCGATTCTTTGGGGTTAGGGTTAGGCATAGATAGCGATTCTTTGGGGGTTAGGGTTAGGCATAGATAGCGATTCTTTGGGGGTTAGGTATAGATTACGATTCTTTAGGGGTTAGGGTTAGGCACAGATAGTGATTCTTTGAGGGTTAGGGTTAGCCATAGATAGCGATTCTTTGGGGGTTAGGGTTAGGCATAGATAGCGATTCTTTGGGGGTTAGGGTTAGGCACAGATAGTGATTCTTTGGGGATTAGGGTTAGGCACAGATAGTGATTCTTTGGGGGTTGGGGTTAGGCACAAATAGTGATATTTTGGGGGCTAGGCTTAGGCATAGATAGTGATTCTTTGGGGGTTAGGGTTAGGCACAGATAGTGATTCTTTAGGGATTAGGGTTAGGCACAGATAGTGATTCTTTGGGGGTTGGGGTTAGGCACAAATAGTGATATTTTGGGGGCTAGGCTTAGGCATAGATAGTGATTCTTTGGGGGTTAGGGTTAGGCATAGATAGCGATTCTTTGGGGGTTAGGGTTAGGCATAGATTGGTATTCTTTGGGGGTTAGGGTTAGGCATAGATAGCGATTCTTTGGGGGTTAGGGTTACGCATAGATAGTGATTCTTTACGGGTTAGGGTTAGGCATAGATAGCGATTCTTTGGGGGTTAGGGTTAGGCATAGATAGCGATTCTTTGGGGGTTAGAGTTAGGCATAGATAGCGATTCTTTGGGGTTAGGCATAGATAGTGATTCTTTGGGGGTTAGGGTTAGGCACAGATAGTGATTCTTTGGGGGTTAGGGTTAGGCATAGATAGTGATTCTTTTAGGGGTTATGGTTAGGTTGAGGCATTTTTTCCAAGACATTTGATAATATAATCTGTATTATTCTGTTTATGAGGTTTTTTTTCCTTACATTGTTTAAGCTGAGAAACAACTGTTTATCTATGACAAAATAAAGTATTTTATACTTTTTATCATTTTATACTTTTTATCATTTTATACTTTTTATCATTTTATACTTTTTATCATTTTTCTTTTTTCAAATTGAAATGGTTATCAATTCAAAATACTTTGGAATTTTAATTTTATTCGGCAAAAATACGACCTTACTTAAAACTTATTTTCACTTTAAAATAATTTTATTTATTTTTGATTGACAAAGAATATTGTTGAATCATTAACAAACCACAATACTTTTTTTAATTCATTTTATTTTTATTATAAAATTTAACCAAACACTAACAAAACAAAATAGCAGAAATCGTTACTTACTTCCATTCATCCTTTCCAACTATTTTTTATATTTATTTTGATGAAATTCAAGGTTTTTTTCTCCCTTAAAAGTGTTCACTTCAGTTATATTTTTAGTTATTATAAGTGTAATATTAACTTTTCAAAAAAAGGGTAAGAAATTATTTTTTTAAATCGTTAATTTTTTGTACAACATAATGTAAGAAATTTATTTCCCTCCGCTCATCCATACATATCCAACATTTCACATAATAATCTCATTCTGTGTAAACAATAGCCCCCCCCCCCCCCCGCTGTAAAAAAAAATCGTATTTCGTAATTATATCTCAAGATAAAGAATGAGTTTCTTTCCCAGTTCGATAAATAAACTATTTTTCATTAAAACAACTTCCTTATATATATATATATATATATATATATATATATATATATATATATATATATATATAAAGTATAAAGGTAAAAAGAATAAAAGGGAAATACCAGTAGAGTGCTCAATTAAATTAAATTAAGAGCGTAATATTTTTATTTTTAAATACAGATTTTAATCATACATGGACCAGTGGTTTCTGACAAGAAACGGGTTTAATTCCCGATTCCGTCTTCTTCAGCATAGTCTGAAATAGTAAATGATGGAATTTCTTCAAAAACCACTTTTAACCATTATGAAACGCTATGTACACAGAATTTGAAATGGAGGACCGGCGAGACGCTTAGATCAGAAAAAGCCGTTAAGTAAGAGATTCTATATTTAGAAGTGAAGAACGAGAAGGAAGGAAGAAAGAAAGAAAAGAAAGAAAGAAAAAAAGAAAGGAGGGGAAAAATACAATAAAATAAAATTTATAATAATAATAAAAAATTAAGAGTAAATAAAATATGTAGAACATAATTAAAGGTACGCAACTCTAATTAATTAAATTATCTAAAAAGGGGAGGTAACTATTCATTATTATATAAAATATATATATGTACATATAAATTTCCGATTGTTTCAATTAATAAATATCAATTTAAAGTAAAAATATAAATATAGATAAATATATAAATAAAAAATCAATAAATAAAAAATCAATATATAAATAATAAAAAAAAATTTTTATTATAAATTTTATAATAATATTTTTTTAGATAAAAGTGCTGCCGTTAGTTCTTATTTAATTATTACCGAGTTAATAATTTTGAAGAAAAAAAAATAAAGTTGACACTAATGTAGCTCTTCTGAAATGAAAACAAATAAATTCGCTCCGACCCTAAACTGCACAAGTGCCATTTTTGTTATTTTTGTTTCGACGTCAAGGTGACTGGAAACGATTTTTGGCAGATGCGCATAACAAGGAGGAACGCTGGCTTCCGGTGGAAAAAGCTTGAAGAAAGTGTCTACGGGTTGCCTGAAAGTGATACAATTTTTTTTTATTCATATTAATTTCAGACTTTTCTTTTTGTCATATTAATTTCAAACTTTTCTTTTTTTCATATTAATTTGAGACTTTTCTTTCATCATAATCTAAAAACTAAAACCTAATACAGACTATTTGAAAAATATTTTTTTATTTGATTGTTTTAAAAACATTTTTTTTTGTAATAACAGTGAAAACCTTTTTTCTTGGAAATGGAGTAACTTCCGGAATCAAACTTTTTTCTTAGAAATGGAAATGCTCTAACCCTAAACCATAACCTTTAACCCCTAACCCTAAGCCTTAAACACTAACCCTAAACCCGAACCCCAAACCCTAACCTTAACCATAACCCTCCCAAAAAACATTATTTTCACTAAATATTTTTAAAAAAAAAACATTGAATAAAAAAATCACATTTTGTTGCTCAAAAACATTATTTCTTGAAAAAAAAAAAAAAAAAAAGATTATTCTATTTTGTTTATTTTTTTCAATGAAAATTTTTTTTTAAGTTTTGAAAACAATCAAATAAATTATTTTTCAAATAGTCTGTATTATGTTAATTATTAGAATATGATGAAAGAAAAGTCTGAAATTAATATGAAAAAAAGAAAAGTCTGAAATTAATATGAATAAAAAAATTGTATCACTTTCAGGCATCCGTAGACACTTTCTTCAACTTTTTCCACCGGAAGTTAGTGTTCCTACCTGTTATGCGCATCTGCCCGATTTTTTAATGAAACAAAAATTACAACAAAAAACAAAAAGTAACAATTTACAAAATACAATATATCAGAAGAAAAAGATGCTATGTAAATAAATCAATGTTTGGGTATCTTTAAGAATGATCAGTACGCTGAAAACGCTAAAAAACAAAACAAATATACAACAAATAAAAGTAACTGTCGTCGATAAAAGTTAATTTAAAACTGACCTGTGATATTTGTTTGTATTTTTAAACCGTTTCAATTCTTAAAGATACCCCAATGTTTTTGTGTCACAAAGCCGAGTTTCATTTTGTGTGGTCTCCTTCCGACTTTTAACCCGTTGTCAGAATATACCGGGTGAATATGGAGTCATTCGGCCAACCTAGATCTAATTATCTATTTTATGGAAAATAAAAAGCACATTTACAACAAAAAAAAGTTTGTTTTCTTTTCAAACTTCGTTATTTTAACGAATTTTACGCAAAACCAAATTCGATGCGCAAATTTCGGTAGATGATTCCAAAGAACTTTACTTTGGAATTGACGTTTTACTCCTACGAATTTTAAATATTGATACTTATTCGAAGACTTTAACTTTAACGACGGGGTCAAAGTTAGCGTGGGTCCTAATCTGTGAAAGCACCGTAATTTTGAAGCCTTTAAACTATCGAATAGAAAGTAAGTGAATTAGAGATTAAAGGCAAAAGTGAAGTATTATGGTTCACTTGTGTTATTACATCAAAGGAACCCAATTTTCTCACGCGCCTCCGTCATATCAAAGAGTTTCTCAAAGAACACAAAGTTTCGGTCAGTAATTTTTTTTTTTTTCTTTTCAATAGAAATTATTTTAAAAGTCTTCAGGGATTATTTCAGAGTTACAGTTTTTTTTTGTTGTTTATTATTATTTATTTTATTTTGTTCTGGACTCACCTTTTTGGAATGGCAGAAAAGTAAGAAGTTGAAAAGATTTTGTCGAAGGTTTTTAGTTTGTTTTTTTTTCACCGGAAGTGGAAATCTTCAACTTGCGAGGAACAATTATACGTTTGTTGCTTAGCAACCAAATACTGTATTTTGCCGCCTTAGAGAAAAGCTTCCTCTAACGTTTATTTATTTATTAAAAAAAAAAAGGCAAGTATTTTTATTTCGTTGAATGTCAAAAGAAAACTTGCATTTTAACATGCGTATTGGGATTTTAGAATGCAATAAAAACGTGTAAACTGGCATTGTACGAAATTATGATTTCATCTTAAGAACAGTTTTGCACCACTTTTATGTGCCCTTAAAAAGATTAAAATCTAGATGTAATTATACTAAACCTTATTCTAGAATCCTTATTCTAATTTTGATCAAAATTCATCAAATGCTTTTTATTCTAGAAAATGTCTGATATTTAACTTAATTTTTTTTCTTTAAGCCTTAGATGATTTTAAGCTTAAGAGGTTTTTAGAAGAAATTCAAATTCAGGGAATCTTGCTTCATTGGAGTCTAATGATTATGGATCAAATTCAATGCAAATCTGATATATTTGAATTTCCGGTGCTTCTGCTGTTTCACAATTACATTAAAATATTTAAAGAAATGTATAAACTTTGTTATGTACTTACGTGTTAGCTGAAAATAAGATTGGACAGAAAAAATTACGCAAATTCATCCAGTATTTATTAAATTATAAGAAAATAAAAGAAAAAAAACGATTTTACGTATCGTTAGACATTTTGTAACCAGTTTAGGCAAGGGAGATAACTCGTTTTGGTTTGTTGTTGTTTTTTATTTTTTATTTAATAAATACTGGATGAATTTGCGTCATTTTTTGGTGTACAGTCTTCTTTTCAGCTACCACGTAAGTACATAACAAAGTTTATACATTTGTTTAGCTTTTATTTTTAACATGTTACTGTAAAACAGCAGAAGCACCGAATTTTCAAATGGGAGGTTATGCTCCCTAAAAACACTTTTAAATACTCGAAAGAAACTGCATTTGAGGAATATTTATTAATTGATGTCTAATACCTATTCATAAAAATCGGAGCTATCTGAATTTTCACGAAGGGCTTCCATCCCCTTTAACCCCCGTTTTTATAAAATTAAATATAGCCCACATTCGAACCCCTTGCGCCTAGCAGTTGTGTTCCAAAATTCATAATGATCGGTTAATTAGCTTCGATGTGAATCCTGTACATACAAATATATAAAAATAAAGATAGAATGCTTCGGAATTTTTTAGATGAGGGTTGATAATCTGCAAGGACCCGTGGCGCAGTAGATATAGTACTAAGTATAATCTAGTTCTAAGTGACAGTCATCTGAAGGTTGAAGGTTCAATCCTCAGTGCAGGCGATACGAAGAATTGCGAATTACTGAAGATTTCTTCCCAGTCATGGCAGATGGAACGAGAGCATGCTACTCCTGTTGATTAAATAAAGGGTTCCGTTCGAAATTCCGTCCAGATTCCCGAGTTCGACAGAAAGATTCCCGAGTTCGACAAAATACACCTGGAGAAGGTCGGAGGTTACATCGGCTGCAACGTTGTGATAAAAACACCCAAGATGAGAACAGTAGTCCGAATATACCAAATTCTACGAATAAAGATAGAAATTGTAAGCGTTTCGTGATGAGAATTAATACTTTAAACATTTTTTTGTGTTAAATCGATTTTTAGTCGGGTGGGTAGAGCGTTGATGGGGTACAAGTGCAGAAAGTTCATTGGAGCACATTCCGTGAAGTACTTGTAAAACAACCACACGGATGCAACACTTGGCAGGATCTATTTTTTTTTTTATGGAAATCGCTCCAGACAGGACATGAAGCCACTTGATATAAGGAGCTAAAAAAAAAATACTGCTTCATGGTCAAAAACTAACCAATGATAAGTGTTAGATAGACAGATTTCGACCCAGAAAACAGCAATTCATCCCCCCTTGTCAGAAATATTACTCATGGAATGTGAGGACTAAAGGACAAACTATGGAAAGCGAGAGTTACGAAGCTGCCGAAAGTAAACCCATGGTCCACTTTCTACTCTCTATAAATGCTGTATGTTTGCGTTTCACACATATCTGAACTTGTTTCATTGTTCAATGCCAACTTTTGGTGTTGGCTGGATATGTATCTCAACATGATGAAATTGCTGGAAAACTGCTCCTGTAGTCCCCAGAAGTCAAGCGACGGGTTGGGAAGCCTCCTATTACAATCAACGCTCTTCTGGAGACAGACATTGGCCTCTCGCGATTGGAGCTTCTATCCGCAATGAGTGAACAAGCATCATGGTGCACAAACTGATGGATGACTCAATCAAATAAAATAATATATGTAGACATTGTTTTGTTTGTTTTTTTTGTTTGTTTACTAATGAGTCCACTTTATACCCACAGTTTTTGTTTTTTGTTTATTTCAATGAATGTTTCTTTTTTGGTTTATTTCAATGAATGTTTCTTTTATTTTTCTAATCCCTTGTTTTTTTAGAGAGTTTCCAAACTGGCAAGATGGCCAAGATGAATCGTTGGGATGATTTTGACCATGAACTAAAACTGAAACAGATATCATCCTCTATTCAATCACAAGACGTGAGTCATGTCTTGACGAAACTGTTCAATGAATGCTTTTCCAAAAGCGGCGCCAACACGGACATCATTAAGAACCAAGTCGAGTCAAAAGGAAGTGACGATCCGTACCACGAGAAATATGTGGCCGAAATGCAAAAGGTTGGTCTTGAAACAAATATCAAAAATACATGTTTTGTTTAATTTTAATTTAATATTTATCTATTATTATACTAAATGAGAGTTAATCAACGTTTGTTTCATTTTAATTTAATATTTATTATTATACTAAATGAGAGTTAATCAACGTTTGTTTCCCTAAGGCTTTTTCTGATACACTTTAATAACACAAGATATATGTTAAAATATACCTTAGTTTGGGGATTGAGTTATGTTTGAAAATAAATTCTGTTTTAATTATTTTAATTAGCCATAATTTATAATTAAAGGAACAAGTCATCCATCACTTTCTTAGCTATCTATGTATTTATATCACCTCTATCACTCTATGTTGATTCAACCACTCTCTCCTTAATGAACCTTTAGAGAAGAGGCAGGCAACCTCCGGCCCGCGGGCCACATCCGGCCCGCAAAGGCTTAGTGTCCGGCCCGCCACCCTGCTAGGCTTTATTATTGCAATCCGGCCCGCGGACCTCCCAGTAAAACTCATATCATTTTGAAAATGAAGTACACAAAGTCTCATCTTCGCTCCTAATTCTCGGACCGCCACCTCAATCACATTCTTCTGTTGTCTACCTCAACCATCGAGCCAGACATGGAAATACTTTTTCATGGCAAACAGCACCAGCAGTCTCATTGATTTGTAGAGTGTTCAATGCAATTTTTGTACAAAATATAGTAATTCTGAGATTTCGTTTTTCACTCCGGCCCGCGATCTTCTTCCAAAAGTCTCATCTGGCCCTCACTCTGAAAAGATTGCCCGCCCCTGCTTTAGAGAAAGAGTGACTCTCTCTTTCCAGCTAATTTATATACTGTGTTTATGTACCGTAAGCATGTATGTAAATTAGATGGCAAAATATTTTTGTTACATTCTTCTTACATAACTAAAAATAATATATTATTCTGATGGATGCTATAGATAAAGAGACTTATTAGTTTTAGTTATGTAAGAACAAGTTTTAACAGATATACCTGTAAAGTAGGGGGGACGTTGTTCCTTTCTTAGGTTTGAGACACGAAATGAAATAACAAAGCCTCTTTATAACAACAATGAAAAGGGTTTATTCAAAAAGGTTTCCTATAATGTTGGGTATAGATAGAAACGAGTTGGACAGTGTCTGAGAGAGGAAGAGAAAAGTAGGACGTTCTTAGCGCTGCCGGAGGTCTGTCAGCAATTATCTTCAGGCGAAGATAGTATTTGCTGGCACGTCCAGTGGACAGGGGCAGGAGAGAGAAAGAAAGAAGTGTATCCTCGTTGCTTGTCGGAGTCTCTCTGGTGACTGCCTGGAATTCCCAAAGGGGCTGAAGTAGTTCTTCAGTCGACAGAAGGAATCAATGTGCCCTGCAGGCTGATTGGTCAGTGTGTGACCAGCTCACTTAATGGGGACATTTTTCGGGGGAAGAAAATAATGGATTTTCGAATGAAATTAAAGTGGAACAAATGTTGGTTGTGGTTGTGAACCAACGGGTCATGAGTACATCTATTTAATATTCAAAATTGATTTCAATTCCACCTCTTCCTTGCAATCTAACTATACTTCTGTTTTATTTAAATTTATTATCAGTTAAATGTTTGCTTTTTTTTCATGTACTGCCCTACAAGTGTACATTAGTATTAACTTGCTGTGTTTTGATTGTGATAATAATAAAACTCTGGACTTTGTTTGAAATCAGCAGCAGCTGTAACTGCTGGATGCTGATAGAAGCTGCTGAGAAAAAAAATGAGGCAAAAAAAGGAAGAAGAGAAGAAAAAACGTGGTTTTACTGTTTATGGCGTCAGCAATGGTTTTTGCTTGGTTTTGGGGACAATGTTTTCTTCGGACAAAAGGGGAAATATTTTTTAACAAACGTTTGTCGACTCCCTTAAGTCTGAATAAAAAAATGTGAGTTTACTGTTTGGTACTGCGATACCCCAATTTTAATTTTTAAATCGTCAATGTACACAGGAAAATTTGTAAAAAAATGATTGATTTTTTTTTTTTCAGATTTATTTCAGGAAAATGTTTTTAAATGATTGTATTTTTTTCTTTTCGTCTGTATCTCTGACAAAAAGTAAAACTCAGACGAAAGTTTAAAAATTATGTAAGCAAAACTGATTCAGCCACAACTTTCAGTTATAAACATAATTAAAACAAAACATAATTAATACTAAACACGATTAAAACTAAAAATAAGTAAAACTAAACATCATTAAAACAAAACAATTAAAACAAAACATCATTAAAACTAAACATCATTAAAACTAAACATCCTTAAAACAAAACATCATTAAAACTAAACAACTAAAACTAAACATCATTAAAACTAAACATCATTAAAACTAAACATCCTTAAAACTAAACATCCTTAAAACTAAAGATCATTAAAACTAAACATCATTAAAACAAAACAATTAAAACAAAACATCATCAAAACTAAACATCATTAAAACTAAACATCCTTAAAACTAAACATCATTAAAACAAAACATCATTAAAACAAAACATCATTAAAACTAAACACGATTAAAACAAAACAATTAAAACAAAACATCATTAAAACTAAACATCATTAAAACAAAACATCAATAAAACAAAACAATTAAAACAAAACATCATTAAAACTAAACATCATTAAAACTAAACAGTATTAAAACTAAACATCATTAAAACTAAACATCATTAAAACAAAACATCATTAAAACTAAACATCATTAAAACAAAACATCATTAAAACAAAACATCATTAAAACTAAACATCATTAAAACAAAACAATTAAAACAAAACATCATTAAAACTAAACATCATTAAACCAAAACATCATTAAAACTAAACATCATTAAAACTAAACATCATTAAAACAAAACATTATTAAAACTAAACATCCTTAAAACAAAACATCATTAAAACTAAACAACTAAAACTAAACATCATTAAAACTAAACATCATTAAAACTAAACATCCTTAAAACTAAACATCCTTAAAACTAAACATCATTAAAACTAAACATCATTAAAACAAAACAATTAAAACAAAACATCATCAAAACTAAACATCATTAAAACTAAACATCCTTGAAACTAAACATCATTAAAACAAAACATCATTAAAACTAAACATCATTAAAACAAAACATCATTAAAACTAAATAACTAAAACTAAACATCATTAAAACTAAACATCATTAAAACTAAACACGATTAAAACAAAACAATTAAAACAAAACATCATTAAAACTAAACATCATTAAAACAAAACAATTAAAACAAAACATCATTAAAACAAAACAATTAAAACAAAACATCATTAAAACAAAACATCATTAAAACAAAACAATTAAAACAAAACATCATTAAAACTAAACATCATTAAAACAAAACATCATTAAAACTAAACATCATTAAAACAAAACATCATTAAAACTAAACAACTAAAACTAAACATCATTAAAACTAAACATCATTAAAACTAAACATCATTAAAACAAAACAATTAAAACAAAACATCATTAAAACTAAACATCATTAAAACTAAACATCATTAAAACTAAACATCCTTAAAACTAAACATCATTAAAACAAAACATCATTAAAACTAAACATCATTAAAACTAAACATCATTAAAACTAAACATCCTTAAAACTAAAGATCATTAAAACTAAACATCATTAAAACAAAACATCATTAAAACTAAACATAATTAATACTAAACACGATTAAAACTAAAAATAAGTAAAACTAAACATCATTAAAACTAAACATCATTAAAACAAAACAATTAAAACAAAACATCATTAAAACTAAACATCATTAAAACTAAACATCCTTAAAACAAAACATCATTAAAACTAAACAACTAAAACTAAACATCATTAAAACTAAACATCATTAAAACTAAACATCCTTAAAACTAAACATCCTCAAAACTAAAGATCATTAAAACTAAACATCATTAAAACAAAACAATTAAAACAAAACATCATCAAAACTAAACATCATTAAAACTAAACATCCTTAAAACTAAACATCATTAAAACAAAACATCATTAAAACAAAACATCATTAAAACTAAACACGATTAAAACAAAACAATTAAAACAAAACATCATTAAAACTAAACATCATTAAAACAAAACATCAATAAAACAAAACAATTAAAACAAAACATCATTAAAACTAAACATCATTAAAACTAAACAGTATTAAAACTAAACATCATTAAAACAAAACAATTAAAACAAAACATCATTAAAACTAAACATCATTAAAACAAAACATCATTAAAACAAAACATCATTAAAACTAAACATCATTAAAACAAAACAATTAAAACAAAACATCATTAAAACTAAACATCATTAAACCAAAACATCATTAAAACTAAACATCATTAAAACAAAACATTATTAAAACTAAACATCCTTAAAACAAAACATCATTAAAACTAAACAACTAAAACTAAACATCATTAAAACTAAACATCATTAAAACTAAACATCCTTAAAACTAAACATCCTTAAAACTAAACATCATTAAAACTAAACATCATTAAAACAAAACAATTAAAACAAAACATCATCAAAACTAAACATCATTAAAACTAAACATCCTTGAAACTAAACATCATTAAAACAAAACATCATTAAAACTAAACATCATTAAAACAAAACATCATTAAAACTAAATAACTAAAACTAAACATCATTAAAACTAAACATCATTAAAACTAAACACGATTAAAACAAAACAATTAAAACAAAACATCATTAAAACTAAACATCATTAAAACAAAACAATTAAAACAAAACATTATTAAAACAAAACAATTAAAACTAAACATCCTTAAAACTAAACATCATTAAAACAAAACATCATTAAAACTAAACATCATTAAAACTAAACATCATTAAAACTAAACATCCTTAAAACTAAAGATCATTAAAACTAAACATCATTAAAACAAAACATCATTAAAACTAAACAACTAAAACTAAACATCATTAAAACTAAACATCATTAAAACTAAACACGATTAAAACAAAACAATTAAAACAAAACATCATTAAAACTAAACATCATTAAAACAAAACAATTAAAACAAAACAATTAAAACAAAACATCATTAAAACTAAACATCATTAAAACTAAACATCATTAAAACTAAACATCCTTAAAACTAAACATCCTTAAAACTAAACATCATTAAAACAAAACATCATTAAAACTAAACATCATTAAAACAAAACATTATTAAAACTAAACATCATTAAAACAAAACATCATTAAAACTAAACAACTAAAACTAAACAACTAAAACTAAACATCATTAAAACTAAACATCATTAAAACTAAACATCATTAAAACAAAACAATTAAAACAAAACAATTAAAACAAAACATCATTAAAACTAAACATCATTAAAACAAAACATTAAAACTAAACATCATTAAAACAAAACATCATTAAAACTAAACATCATTAAAACTAAACATCATTAAAACAAAACAATTAAAACAAAACAATTAAAACAAAACATCATTAAAACTAAATATCATTAAAACTAAACATCATTAAAACAAAACATTATTAAAACTAAACATCATTAAAACAAAACATTATTAAAACTAAACATCATTAAAACTAAACATCATTAAAACAAAACAATTAAAAAAACACATCATAAAACTAAAGATCATTAAACTAAACATCCTTAAAACTAAACAACATTGAAACAAATCATCATTAAAACTAAACATCATTAAAACAAAACATTATTAAAACTAAACATCATTAAAACAAAACATCATTAAAACTAAACAACTAAAACTAAACATCATTAAAACTAAACATCATTACAACTAAACATCATTAAAACTAAACATCATTAAAACAAAACAATTAAAACAAAAAACATCATTAAAACAAAACAATTAAAACAAAACATCATTAAAACTAAACATCATTAAAACTAAACATCATTAAAACAAAACAATTAAAACAAAACAATTAAAACAAAACATCATTAAAACTAAACATCATTAAAACAAAACATCATTAAAACTAAACAACTAAAACTAAACATCATTAAAACTAAACATCATTAAAACAAAACATCATTAAAACAAAACATAATTAAAACAAAACATAATTAAAACAAAACATTATTAAAACTAAACAATTAAAATTAAACAATTAAAACTAAACAATTAAAACTAAACATAATTAAAACTAAACATAATTAAAACTAAACAATTAAAACTATATAAATCCACATAAAATAAAGATATTTGCAAAAATTTTAAAATTATAACAAAAACATAAATAAAAAAACAAAAAGAACATAAAACATTGAGACTCCATACTACCGCGACCGCCTGACAACGTAAGGGTGGGCCAAAGTCTGATTTCGGCCGTACTTTTTCATATTCTATGTAGTATTCCCGATGTTATGCCATAGAATCGTTAATAATTCAAAAACTATTTATCTGACGAGGCTGTAATTTTGCATCGTGGTTACTGTTATTCAAAAGCATCAGATTCATTCATCAAATGTGGAAAAATCGGAAGTGGAAATTCTGTTAAAATTTCCACCATGACCAAACTTTTCATGGTCAAGGTTATATAAAATGTGGGACTTCATTGGCTACAATATGGGACAAGTAGGGAATCTATACGATAAACAGATGCAAAGTTATCGCCAAACATGTGACTTTTTCCATGATCTTGACCTTTGACCTAGATACTGCCAAATTAAATCATATTGTGACAAAGTTTGGTGACAATTAGTCAAGCGATGTAATTATTGTTTTTTTTTATTTAAATACACCAATAAATGCAATTTTATTAAGTTGTAGAATTTAGTATATTTGGACTACTGTTTTCATCTTGGGTGTTTTTATCACAACGTTTCGGCCGATGTAACCTCTGACCTTCTTCAGGTGCACTTTGTCGAACTCGGGTAATTTTCGTGCTTCATAATAAGGGAGAGTAACATTTTTCTCTAATTTTAAACTCACTTCATAGTTTTTTAACTTTCAAGTTTTTTTCCATTTTTATCTCATTGATTAATTTTGAAAAATTTATGTTAAGTACATCGTTTCCAAGAAGTTTGTGGTTCTTATTACACAATGTACAATTACAGGTATTACTTCAAATTTATCTTCTAACTTCAAGAACGTTCAAAGTACAATAAATCTTTTATGACCGACCCATCAAATTGGCAAAGTTGAAAATTGCTCTTTCGTGAAATTAGCTTTCCAATACGTTCCCATTTTGATATAACTGTAACCTAACTGCCGGTATCAATTTGCAAATCCAAACCGACATTAATTTTAACCTTTAGTATGTCTTTTTTCTATTGTTCAATTTTTTCCACATTTTTATTTTTGTTTTTCAAATGTAAAGACTTCCGTATTGTTTTTTTCTTTTGTTCAATTTTTTCCGCATTTTATTTGTTTTTCAAAATTCTATTAATTTTATTTACATGATTAAATGATTAAATGATTAAATGAAAACAAACGAAGCATCAATTGTTTATCTTTTTCAGGTGCTTGAGGAGAGGGACAAGCGAATATCTCATATTACAAATTTGGAACGTTACATAATCCAAGCACAGGCGAAAGCATTGTCGGCCGATGAAAAGCTGCATAACAACTATTCATTGATAGGAATCCCCGCAGACATATCAAATGGTAAACTAAATTATAATAAAGATTTCTTTGTCTTATAGCATATTATCAATTTGGGGAGTTATTTAATGCCAAGATGCAATACACATAGGAAACTATTCAGTGAATACAAAGTAATAAAGAAATGCTCTGCTGAACTGGCCCCTGTCCTCTCCAAACTCTACACAAATGCCTAGCTGAATCTTGCTTCCCCGATAGCTGGAAAATTGCCTCTGTGGTACCAGTTTTTATTTATCTTTCTCCAACGGCAGGAAGATGTGACACAAGGTCGGGAAAGTGGGATTGAAAAGCCAGTGCTTATAAGGAAGAGCACTCTGACCTACAAAAATTGTCTGGGCAGCCCCGTTGGCATTCCCCGATAGGGGCGCCTCAGGCAATTAGCAATAAACTAACCCCTTCTCAAAGGGCAAGAAAGTTGACCCCCTAGAACTGAACAGAATCATACCTCAGACTAACAGACAACAAACGATCCGCAAAAAATGGCTAGATTCTACCGGTCTGATTTTGGTAAGAAATTGCCCGCAGTTAAAATATAAAAAATATCCGAAAGATATCCATCTTCGTCATTGATATCACACCATTTCCTGCCACCATGTAAAGACAGACTAGAGAGGGCCAGCAAATGAGATATTATTATATCATATGATATTATTATTATATATGATATTATTATTATATCATATGATGTGCTGTGAAGTAGATCACTCAGGGTCATATCTTGGGTTTCACAGCATCAAATGTCGTCCAATGCGACAAGGACTGCATGCATTCCGACCAGTTGCTCTGTCAATTGTTCTAAGCCAACGCTGTGTTTAAAAGATCCGCATGACTTTGAGTGTCAATGCAACTTAGTTGAGAACTTGAGTAAGTGGTCAGTTCTGTCGCCCCCCCCCCCAAAAAAAAAATACAAGAAAAAATGGCTGTAAACAAAAACAAATATTTATTAGAATGCAGGTGTGTAATAATAATAATAAAAAAAAAAAAGTTATGTTGCTCTTTTTGGGGAGAAAAAACAAAAAGTTATGTTGCTCTTTTAGGGGAGAAAAAACAGAAAGGAATTTGACTGATTCTAATTCTTGATTAGGGGACTTTGAAATTTGTTTTGTGCTTTTGTTTATTAGAGAAGTTTGAATTTGGAAAGAATTCTTCTTTTTATTCCTGCTTTTGATTGGCCGCCGACTCCAGTCACTCTCTCACTCAGTTTTTCAGTCTGTCTCTCGAACTGATCGACTGTCTTCTGATGAGCTCTTCAAGCGTCAATTCTTTCATTGAGAACTTTCATTTTGAGGCAAGTTTTGTGATTCGCTAACCAATCACAAATTGTGTGTCATTTTCTGTTCAGTTACGATTGATCAGGCAATAAGAACCTTTGTTTCACCCAAAAAGGGCTTCACTTCAATAAACCTCCCCATGGTTCTATTACACTTCGCACTTATCTAGTGGAGGTCTGGTTAGTGCTCTCTCTCCTCGGTCCTTTCATCCTTCTTGACCCTTCATGACTATTTTGTGTGGTGTCAACTGAAGCTGATGCCTTTTTTTTGGGGGGGGGGGCACAGTTTATAATATTTCTTGCAGTTTCAGTTCCCTTGGTTTTATGTGATGTCTCTTCCATCTTTTTTTTTAAAACTTCTGCTGCAGTTTCCATGTGGCTGGTTAGTGTTCGTCATTTATGTGGGTTGGTTTCCGCATTCGAAAATTTTCATTAACATTTCAGCTGATTTCATCATTACCGTCCGTTGTATAGTTTGTCTTCTCCCGGATTCCAATTTCTTCTAGTCTTTTTTTCAGGATTTTCTCCTACAATTATCGGTATTATATCGACTTTCTTCATGTTCCATATTCCTTTCAGTTCTCTTGCAAGTTCCATGTATCTGCTTCGTCTTTCTGTCTCTTTGATCTTTACCCTATGGTCTGCTGGGATGGCGAAATGTACGATTTGGCAGTTTATTTTCTTCTTGTTAATTATTATGACGTCCGGTCTCCTTGCTTGGATGAGTTGATCTGTTTGTACCTACCTATCCCAGAAGATTTTGTGATTTTCGTTTTCCCGTAATGTCTCCGGTTTGTGTCTGAACAATTTGTCTGTATGTTCAAAATGCAGTCGTTTGCATAGTTCCCAGTGTAATGCCGTTCCCCACACAGTCGTGTCGTTCTTGTATTCTTTTGGGGCTAGTTTGCTGCATTCTTTTATTATGTGGTTTACCGTATTGTTATTATTATTATTATTTTTTTTTTTTTTTTCTTCACTCAAATGCGATAGAACAAGCTGCTTGATATGATCAATCATCCATGGTGACGTACATTTTTTTATTGTATTAAGTCAGTAATTCTCAACTGAATGTTTCTGATTCAAGGATCTGCTCAACATTTAATCCTGTTTGTGCTGATCGCTACACAAATGAATCCTTTCAAATCTTCAGTTCTACTCAGTCACTTATCAAGTTCAACATTTTGGAGCCGATCTAGATTTTGTGTTGACAACGTTCGTCGAATGTTAACCTAAATAAGATTTTAGTAGGCAATTTACTAAAAATGAACCACAGCTAACCCCCTAACCCCTAACTCTAAACCCTAACCCTAACCCTAACCCCTAACTCTAAACCCTAACCCTAACCCCCTAACCCTAACCCCTAACCCTAACCCCTAACCCTAACCCTAACCCTAATCCCAACCCTAACCCTAACCTGGCATAGCCTGGGAATTAATTATCATTTTCATTCATAATTTATAGAAGTTTTAATTTATAAAATAAAGTAAAACATCATGTTTACTGTTTATGGATGTCTTGCACAAATGCAGACCGCACAATATCATTGTAAAAAACTAATACAAAATACCACGATCGGATTCCCCATAAAATTTGACTCAAGAAAAGTTTTTTCATCTTGGTACAGAGTTTATTTTTCAATTGCATCCCTGAACAGAGAGACAAAGACACAACTACTATAGTCTAGATTTGTATGGTATTGGAGTGGTGTTAAAAAGTTATTTTCTTCACTCCGTAATTTTAACGGGGTTCACGAGTCAGATTAATTCTGGTAAATTATTCTATTTTCATTTGTGTTCCAACCAACACGATAAACATGGAGCGTTTTTGTTTTTTTGGTTAAATGTTATCCTCCCCCCTTTTTCAGTTAATCCGCAGATCTATTCGTGTATGGATTTGAAAATGCTGAAAGACAATGGACTGCTTACTCCGGATGATTATACAGTTGATAAGCAGGTCTCGGCTTCATCTCCACAAAGTAAGTAGTTGATTTGTTTTTCATTTCGTAAGAAAGTAAAATCTAAATTGTTGCATTTTTTTTTTTAATGAATAAATTATTTAATATGAAGCCATTCGTTTGTAAATGCGTAGAGGCGGCAGATAGGATATTGAAGAGGTTTTCTGATTATATCAACATGGTCATCTTGTTCATAATCCAACATATATATATATATATATACAGGCCCGGCGGGACAGTTATAAAAGTGTGGGGGGGGGGGCTCTCCTAAAAAGTGGGGGGCCCCGGTTAAACACATGCATACATAACTTCATTATTGATGACCGTAAAGTGGGGGGGCCAAGTCAAAAAGTGGTGGTGGTGGTGGTGGTGGGGGGGGCTCACCCCCCCCTCCTGCCCCCCCCCCCCCCGGTGCCCCGTCTATGTTATATATAACATCAGTTGGTGATCTTCCATGATTCAAATCCCCCATAACGTTGAGAGATTTACCGTTTGTCATGTTGTTGTACTCGAAATCTACTTACATATCTATAATTATACATATATATATATATATATATATATATATATATAAAGATAGAAGAAAAAAGAGTGATAAATATGCGACGAATGTCCAGATTTATTTCAAATTTCAATTGTTCAATGCAAGGTGTATTCAGTAATAAACTAGTGTTTATTATTCTTTCCTTAAGCCAAGGCTTTTCAAAGATCGAGATCTTATCATCAGAGGAGAAATACAGATGGATAAGTTGGCTTTCGAAAAAACCAAAGTTCAAATATTTGAAAAATATGAAAAATGTTATTAAAAAAACGCAGTGAAAAAAGAAAAGTTTCGTAAAAAAGATATGCGGTTTGTCCGGGTGGTAAATTTCCGTTGAGAGGAAGTCCGATGAATTGTAGAACGCGAAAAAATATTTGCAAAAATATTTGCGTAGAAGCAGTGTGGAGAAAAGTGTTCAGAATAATAGGTAAATCCAAATGCACTTAAAAGGAATTGAATATATATAATATATATATATATATAAAATTATTCTTAATAAAGAAATATTTTAATTCATAGCCATATATATGTTTTGTGTTTTTATTTTACACTCGTCAGTATGGAATTACGTAACCGCATCGCCGGTCGAACGATTCGAACCCCTGTTCCACATATGAATCCTGGTTTTGTAACCATTACGCCAACATTGCGATTACGCTTTGAAATGCGAGAGAAATACGCTTTGTATCTTTTTTTAATATAAACACAAGTAATGTGATTCTACAGAGAGAGAACCATGCTAATTTATGAATCATCAATTTATTATCTTTTGAAAGGGCTCAACTGAATAGGAGCTTAATAATTATTCTTTATATATATATATATATATATATATATATATATATATATATATATATATATATAGGATCAAATATAAACCAAAGTAAAAACTTTTAGTAGATGGAACCTATTGTGAAGAGGATTAGCTCAATATACGAGATAGAGCAATTGTAGAGATAGAAGAAAAAAGAGTGATAAATATGCGACGATTGTCCAAATTTATTTCAAATTTCAATTGTTCAATGCAAGGTGTATTCAGTAATAAACTAGCTTAAGGAAATAATAAACTAGTGTTTATTATTCTTTCCTTAAGCTAGTTTATTACTGAATACACCTTGCATTGAACAATTGAAATTTGAAATAAATTTGGACAATCGTCGCATATTTATCACTCTTTTTTCTTCTATCTCTCTCTCTCTCTCTCTCTCTCTCTCTCTATATATATATATATATATATATATATATATATATATATATATATATATATATATTATATATAAGGACTTAAGGATACTTTGCTTGAACTTTGTATTCTAATAAAATTTGATTGACACCTTATTTTATTACTTCATTTTATATTATAATATTAATGCTCTATCCAGTATATTGAGCTTCAGTTTTTATCCGGATGTTTCACTAATTATAAGATATTAGTTGGCGCTTATATCTTTTGTGGGATTGCTTCATATATATATATATATATATATATATATATATATATATATATAAATAAGTAACTTTTTAACCAGTAACAACAGAGCAAGTTCATTTTATATTCCAATAATCATAGTTTTTATTTTCAATTTTTATTTTTTACATTTTCAAAAAGACATAACATTCCTGTGGGATGTATTTTTATGACTCGTTTCCCTGGAGGTGAACCAACCAACATTATTATATCAATATCGGCTCTGCTTCAGGGAAACGTGTCATAAAAATACATCTCACAGGAATGTCATGTTTTTTGAAAATGTGAAAATATAAAAATTGAAAATAAAAAAACTATGATTATTGGAATATAAAATGAACTTGCTCTGTTGTTACTGGTTAAAATTATCACGGTTTATTCGCTGTTCAAAATTGGCCGAGTGGTTAAGACGTTGGATTTGAGTTGCAAAATACTCGTAATCCGGGGTTTCGAATCGCATGACCGGTAGTGAATAGTCATATCTCTATGCTGATAAGTCCCGATTATAAAAGGACGAAACGTATACGTACATAGATAATAAACAATAACAAATATATGTATATATATATATATATATATATATATATATATATATATATATAGTAGAATAAATATGAAACTAAAAGTGAGCTTTTAGTAAATAGAACCTATAGTGAAATGGTTTAAGCTCAATATACGAGATAGAGCAATTATAAAGATAGATGAACGAAGAGTGATAAACATGTACGAATGTCCAGATTTATTTCAAACTTCGATTGTTCAGTGCAAGGTATATTCTGTAATAAAATTATGTTTATTATTCTTTCCTTAAGCCAAGGCTTTTCAAAGATTGAGATCTTATCATCAGAGGAATTATACAGATAGATAAGTTGGCAGTATGAAAGCCAAAATTCAACATTTGAAAAAATATATTATTAAGAAAATGGAGGGTGAAAAAAAGTTTGTGTAAAAAGATATGGGGTTTGTTCAGATGGTAATTGTCCGTTGGTAAAATAAAATTATACTGCTGGATTTTTTAAGTCAAACTCAAAATAGCAAATTTTGCCGATGTTAGACCATCACACTTCTGACTCAAATCTCAACTTTCTAGATGATACTGTTTAGAGTATTTTGAACCGCATCCTTAAAACGATTCTGTTGGTATCATCAACAGAATCCTTCATCATTTATGGATATCTTCAAAGAAGAGTGCAACAAGACGTCATCTGTAGAAGTTTGCAGGGGGGGGGGGAGGGGGGGGGAGATCAAATGTTACTTTCGCTTTGTTGTTCTTTAAATAAACCAATCAATCAGCTTTTTTATTTCACACCAAAATTCGACAAGTTTTGCCCCCCCCCCCCGCCTTTGTAAATAGTAAAAATGTTACGATAGATTAAGATAGTCTTTTAAAAATATCAACGTTAATTCGCTAAACTGTGTGTAATTTCCTGTTAAGTTCCGCAGCTCTCCACCGCATCCACCGCATCCAAACAACCTGGAAAAATCAGTCGAGAAAAAAAGAAGTTTGAAAACCGTTCATCTGCAACATACAGCGGCTGCAACGAAAAGTTCATTCGAGACGTAAACGTGAAGGACACACCACCCAAGAAAGATGATCTGGTAAGTTTTTGACATTCGATGCATTGGAAACGGGGCAACTGTCCTGGACGCTAGTGAAGAGAGCGATAGAGAAACACACTCGGGAGGGAGAGAGAGGGGATGCATTGCAAATAATGACATGCAGTTTGGCTTTATGCCTGCACACAGCACAACAGATGCAGTCTTCATTCTGAGGCATTTGCAGGAAAAATTCTCAGCAAGAAACTATTATTTTTCTTTGATTTTGTCGATCTGGAAAAGGCGTTCAACCATGTTTCTCGAGCTATGCTTTGATGGACAATGAGAAGACTCAATTTTGATGAGTGGATTGTGTGCCTTGGCCATTCTATGTACACCAATGCTAGGAGAAGAAATAAAATTTTACTTGTAAGGGAGACAACTCTTTCTAAAGTCTTCAATTAAAAATATAAGTTACTCTCTTTGCTGATTTTGGCCTTTTGGCTAAGATCAAAGTGTAGTATCTGTTCCGATGGATACTGCACCCCATAGACCGGTATTGTCTTGGCCTTCGGGTCTTGATTTACGCTGGTCTATGGGTCGGTCCTGGGCAGTTCTAGGAGGTCCACCTTCTCAGGCTTTGCCTCCCCTCTTTGGGGAGGAGTAAGTTTATTGCTTACTGCCTGAGGCGCCCCTACCGGAGAATGCCGACGAGGCTGCCCAGGCAATTTTTAATGGCCAGAGTGCTCACTTTCTCGGGCGCTGGCTTTTCAAACCCCACTTTCCCGACCCGACCTTGGGTCACATCTTACTTGTGGGAGTAAGATAAAACTGGCCTTGTGCCTAACCTCCTGGAGAGGAGGTAAATAAATACTCTCTTTGCTGATTTTAATTTTTTGGTCACAGTTGAAAAATGTTTCCATATTATTAGTTGTCTGGGCGGGACTATATATTTTCTGAAACTGTAACAAAGTATGTTAGTATAGTGCAGTAGTATAACAATAACAAATGACAATTGGCTGGGATTGATGGCTTATTAGTTTATGGCTATTTTAGCTAGGAAGTTTGTCTGGGTCAAAATATGTCACAGCCAAGCTTGACTGGCAGTAGATGTGGAGGACGGGGTGGGCGGCATCAATCACACTCATCTCGCGTCCTTTGAAGGAGACAGGCCACTGCTGATAACGCTACAACCAAAATCATGTTTTTCATTCTCTATTCGTTCACGCTAACAGCCATGCCAAAGTCTGGACACTTTCTGGCATATCATAATTAATATTCTGTATAATTTTTGTACATTTTTTTCTTCATCCTGAGGAAGTCTTTCAATAAAGACGAAACGTTGGTGAATACATCAATCACATGGTTTTTGGCTTTCCTTTTTTCATTTTACATTACGTCGAGTCATTTTGTCCCCACTTTTCTTCATATATATATATATATATATATATATATGAAGTTAATCCAACAAAAGATATAAGAGTCAACTAATATCTTTTAATTAGTGAAACATCCGGATAAAAACTGAAGCTCAATATACTGGATAGAGCATTAATAGCATAATATAAAATGAAATAATAAAATAAGGTGCAAATGAAATTTTATTATAATTCAAAATTCAGGCAAAGTATCTCAACGTCCTTAACTGATAAGTTTTCAAAATAATTCTTCTCCTCAAAGGACCATTACCGCAGTGACGTTACTGCAGGTGATAAAATTATACTTTGAAAATATATAAAAATATATACAAAAATTCATAAAAGTACATAACACATCAACTATTTCAAGCCAAAAACATACTTATTTGTTAAAGTTATAAAATCCATCCAAGTCATACAAATTAAAACATATTCAGGAAAGATATCCAAGAGGTTGATTGAAGATTGATCCAGATATTGAGTGACAGTCCAAAAGCGAAAAAATTTAAAGAATTGAAAAACGGAAAAAATATCCAGTCGGGAAATGCGTCCGCAATCGATGCAGTAAATTACAGTGAAAAATGCATCCAATGTTTATTTTGAATTCTAATAAAATTTGATTCGCACCTTATTTTATTATTTAGAGAGAGAGAGAGAGCTTACTGTTGGTCTGTATAAATATGGGTTTGTCTGTTTAATATACGAAAACTAATGAAAGGTTACATTATAAAATTCAACTTGAATGAATTAACTTTTGTTTTATGATTGTTGCGTTTTGTTTCCAATTCTTCAAAAACAAAATTCAAAAAAGAGAAACATTTTTCATGATTAAATCTCCAGGCATTTCCGAGTGTCAATGCCTGGAAACATTATCCAAGTGTGGCCGAACGGGAAAAGGAGAAAAATATCATGTCAAAAATGGTGCACAAGTTGAATTATTTGCGCAACCCTCGTCATCAGCCTCATTCTCTCGTCTCGGAGATGACTTCTTTGATCCATCAGAAGAAAAGCTCAACAGAGACAAGAATTTCTCCGACCGGAAACAACGATGAAAGGTAAACATTTTTCGATAAGCAAAACTACTTACGTTTATGAGATTTTGAGGATATGAGCCGTGATATTTGTTGATCTTTTCATCGGTGTTTTCAAATATGTCAAGTGAGAAACACAAGGTGAGAAAGTGACAGTCACAAGATTGTTTATTCATATGTTGTAAAAACAACATATGAATAGATGCTGTATGCTGATGATTTAGTACTTGAACATATGAATAGATGCTGTATGCTGATGATTTAGTACTTGAACATATGAATAGATGCTGTATGCTGATGATTTAGTACTTGAACATATGAATAGATGCTGTATGCTGATGATTTAGTACTTGAACATATGAATAGATGCTGTATGCTGATGATTTAGTACTTGAACATATGAATAGATGCTGTATGCTGATGATTTAGTACTTGAACATATGAATAGATGCTGTATGCTGATGATTTAGTACTTGAACATATGAATAGATGCTGTATGCTGATGATTTAGTACTTGAACATATGAATAGATGCTGTATGCTGATGATTTAGTACTTGAACATATGAATAGATGCTGTATGCTGATGATTTAGTACTTGAACATATGAATAGATGCTGTATGCTGATGATTTAGTACTTGAACATATGAATAGATGCTGTATGCTGATGATTTAGTACTTGAACATATGAATAGATGCTGTATGCTGATGATTTAGTACTTGAACATATGAATAGATGCTGTATGCTGATGATTTAGTACTTGAACATATGAATAGATGCTGTATGCTGATGATTTAGTACTTGAACATATGAATAGATGCTGTATGCTGATGATTTAGTACTTGAACATATGAATAGATGCTGTATGCTGATGATTTAGTACTTGAACATATGAATAGATGCTGTATGCTGATGATTTAGTACTTGAACATATGAATAGATGCTGTATGCTGATGATTTAGTACTTGAACATATGAATAGATGCTGTATGCTGATGATTTAGTACTTGAACATATGAATAGATGCTATATGCTGATGATTTAGTACTTGAACATATGAATAGATGCTGTATGCTGATGATTTAGTACTTGAACATATGAATAGATGCTGTATGCTGATGATTTAGTACTTGAACATATGAATAGATGCTATATGCTGATGATTTAGTACTTGAACATATGAATAGATGCTGTATGCTGATGATTTAGTACTTGAACATATGAATAGATGTTATGCTTATGATTTAGTACTTGAACATATGAATAGATGCTGTATGCTGATGATTTAGTACTTGAACATATGAATAGATGCTGTATGCTGATGATTTAGTACTTGAACATATGAATAGATGCTGTATGCTGATGATTTAGTACTTGAACATATGAATAGATGCTGTATGCTGATGATTTAGTACTTGAACATATGAATAGATGCTGTATGCTGATGATTTAGTACTTGAACATATGAATAGATGCTGTATGCTGATGATTTAGTACTTGAACATATGAATAGATGCTGTATGCTGATGATTTAGTACTTGAACATATGAATAGATGCTGTATGCTGATGATTTAGTACTTGAACATATGAATAGATGCTGTATGCTGATGATTTAGTACTTGAACATATGAATAGATGCTGTATGCTGATGATTTAGTACTTGAACATATGAATAGATGCTGTATGCTGATGATTTAGTACTTGAACATATGAATAGATGCTGTATGCTGATGATTTAGTACTTGAACATATGAATAGATTCTGTATGCTGATGATTTAGTACTTGAACATATGAATAGATGCTGTATGCTTATGATTTAGTACTTGAACATATGAATAGATGCTGTATGCTGATGATTTAGTACTTGAACATATGAATAGATGCTATATGCTGATGATTTAGTACTTGAACATATGAATAGATGCTGTATGCTGATGATTTAGTACTTGAACATATGAATAGATGCTGTATGCTGATGATTTAGTACTTGAACATATGAATAGATGCTGTATGCTGATGATTTAGTACTTGAACATATGAATAGATGCTATATGCTGATGATTTAGTACTTGAACATATGAATAGATGCTGTATGCTGATGATTTAGTACTTGAACATATGAATAGATGCTGTATGCTGATGATTTAGTACTTGAACATATGAATAGATGCTGTATGCTGATGATTTAGTACTTGAACATATGAATAGATGCTGTATGCTTATGATTTAGTACTTGAACATATGAATAGATGTTATGCTTATGATTTAGTACTTGAACATATGAATAGATGCTGTATGCTGATGATTTAGTACTTGAACATATGAATAGATGCTGTATGCTGATGATCTAGTACTTGAACATATGAATAGATGCTGTATGCTGATGATTTAGTACTTGAACATATGAATAGATGCTATATGCTGATGATTTAGTACTTGAACATATGAATAGATGCTGTATGCTGATGATTTAGTACTTGAACATATGAATAGATGCTGTATGCTGATGATTTAGTACTTGAACATATGAATAGATGCTGTATGCTGATGATTTAGTACTTGAACATATGAATAGATGCTGTATGCTGATGATTTAGTACTTGAACATATGAATAGATGCTATATGCTGATGATTTAGTACTTGAACATATGAATAGATGTTATGCTGATGATTTAGTACTTGAACATATGAATAGATGCTGTATGCTGATGATTTAGTACTTGAACATATGAATAGATGCTGTATGCTGATGATTTAGTACTTGAACATATGAATAGATGCTGTATGCTGATGATTTAGTACTTGAACATATGAATAGATGCTGTATGCTGATGATTTAGTACTTGAACATATGAATAGATGCTATATGCTGATGATTTAGTACTTGAACATATGAATAGATGTTATGCTGATGATTTAGTACTTGAACATATGAATAGATGCTGTATGCTGATGATTTAGTACTTGAACATATGAATAGATGCTGTATGCTGATGATTTAGTACTTGAACATATGAATAGATGCTGTATGCTGATGATTTAGTACTTGAACATATGAATAGATGCTGTATGCTGATGATTTAGTACTTGAACATATGAATAGATGCTATATGCTGATGATTTAGTACTTGAACATATGAATAGATGCTATATGCTGATGATTTAGTACTTGAACATATGAATAGATGCTGTATGCTGATGATTTAGTACTTGAACATATGAATAGATGCTATATGCTGATGATTTAGTACTTGAACATATGAATAGATGCTGTATGCTGATGATTTAGTACTTGAACATATGAATAGATGCTGTATGCTGATGATTTAGTACTTGAACATATGAATAGATGCTATATGCTGATGATTTAGTACTTGAACATATGAATAGATGCTGTATGCTGATGATTTAGTACTTGAACATATGAATAGATGCTGTATGCTGATGATTTAGTACTTGAACATATGAATAGATGCTATATGCTGATGATTTAGTACTTGAACATATGAATAGATGCTGTATGCTGATGATTTAGTACTTGAACATATGAATAGATGCTGTATGCTGATGATTTAGTACTTGAACATATGAATAGATGCTGTATGCTGATGATTTAGTACTTGAACATATGAATAGATGCTGTATGCTGATGATTTAGTACTTGAACATATGAATAGATGCTGTATGCTGATGATTTAGTACTTGAACATATGAATAGATGTTATGCTGATGATTTAGTACTTGAACATATGAATAGATGCTGTATGCTGATGATTTAGTACTTGAACATATGAATAGATGCTGTATGCTGATGATTTAGTACTTGAACATATGAATAGATGCTGTATGCTGATGATTTAGTACTTGAACATATGAATAGATGCTGTATGCTGATGATTTAGTACTTGAACATATGAATAGATGTTATGCTGATGATTTAGTACTTGAACATATGAATAGATGCTGTATGCTGATGATTTAGTACTTGAACATATGAATAGATGCTGTATGCTGATGATTTAGTACTTGAACATATGAATAGATGCTATATGCTGATGATTTAGTACTTGAACATATGAATAGATGCTGTATGCTGATGATTTAGTACTTGAACATATGAATAGATGCTGTATGCTGATGATTTAGTACTTGAACATATGAATAGATGCTGTATGCTGATGATTTAGTACTTGAACATATGAATAGATGCTATATGCTGATGATTTAGTACTTGAACATATGAATAGATGCTGTATGCTGATGATTTAGTACTTGAACATATGAATAGATGCTGTATGCTGATGATTTAGTACTTGAACATATGAATAGATGCTATATGCTGATGATTTAGTACTTGAACATATGAATAGATGCTGTATGCTGATGATTTAGTACTTGAACATATGAATAGATGCTGTATGCTGATGATTTAGTACTTGAACATATGAATAGATGCTGTATGCTGATGATTTAGTACTTGAACATATGAATAGATGCTTGTATGCTGATGATTTAGTACTTGAACATATGAATAGATGCTGTATGCTGATGATTTAGTACTTGAACATATGAATAGATGCTGTATGCTGATGATTTAGTACTTGAACATATGAATAGATGCTGTATGCTGATGATTTAGTACTTGAACATATGAATAGATGCTGTATGCTGATGATTTAGTACTTGAACATATGAATAGATGCTGTATGCTGATAATTTAGTACTTGAACATATGAATAGATGCTGTATGCTGATGATTTAGTACTTGAACATATGAATAGATGCTATATGCTGATGATTTAGTACTTGAACATATGAATAGATGCTGTATGCTGATGATTTAGTACTTGAACATATGAATAGATGCTGTATGCTGATGATTTAGTACTTGAACATATGAATAGATGCTGTATGCTGATGATTTAGTACTTGAACATATGAATAGATGCTGTATGCTGATGATTTAGTACTTGAACATATGAATAGATGCTGTATGCTGATGATTTAGTACTTGAACATATGAATAGATGCTGTATGCTGATGATTTAGTACTTGAACATATGAATAGATGCTGTATGCTGATGATTTAGTACTTGAACATATGAATAGATGCTGTATGCTGATGATTTAGTACTTGAACATATGAATAGATGCTGTATGCTGATGATTTAGTACTTGAACATATGAATAGATGCTGTATGCTGAGGATTTAGTACTTGAACATATGAATAGATGCTGTATGCTGATGATTTAGTACTTGAACATATGAATAGATGCTGTATGCTGATAATTTAGTACTTGAACATATGAATAGATGCTGTATGCTGATGATTTAGTACTTGAACATATGAATAGATGCTATATGCTGATGATTTAGTACTTGAACATATGAATAGATGCTGTATGCTGATGATTTAGTACTTGAACATATGAATAGATGCTGTATGCTGATGATTTAGTACTTGAACATATGAATAGATGCTGTATGCTGATGATTTAGTACTTGAACATATGAATAGATGCTGTATGCTGATGATTTAGTACTTGAACATATGAATAGATGCTGTATGCTGATGATTTAGTACTTGAACATATGAATAGATGCTGTATGCTGATGATTTAGTACTTGAACATATGAATAGATGCTGTATGCTGATGATTTAGTACTTGAACATATGAATAGATGCTGTATGCTGATGATTTAGTACTTGAACATATGAATAGATGCTGTATGCTGATGATTTAGTACTTGAACATATGAATAGATGCTGTATGCTGATAATTTAGTACTTGAACATATGAATAGATGCTGTATGCTGATGATCTAGTACTTGAACATATGAATAGATGCTGTATGCTGATGATTTAGTACTTGAACATATGAATAGATGCTGTATGCTGATGATTTAGTACTTGAACATATGAATAGATGCTGTATGCTGATGATTTAGTACTTGAACATATGAATAGATGCTGTATGCTGATGATTTAGTACTTGAACATATGAATAGATGCTGTATGCTGATGATTCTGTACTTGAACATATGAATAGATGCTGTATGCTGATGATTTAGTACTTGAACATATGAATAGATGCTGTATGCTGATGATTTAGTACTTGAACATATGAATAGATGCTGTATGCTGATGATTTAGTACTTGAACATATGAATAGATGCTGTATGCTGATGATTTAGTACTTGAACATATGAATAGATGCTGTATGCTGATGATTTAGTACTTGAACATATGAATAGATGCTGTATGCTGATGATTTAGTACTTGAACATATGAATAGATGCTGTATGCTGATGATTTAGTACTTGAACATATGAATAGATGCTGTATGCTGATGATTTAGTACTTGAACATATGAATAGATGCTGTATGCTGATGATTTAGTACTTGAACATATGAATAGATGCTGTATGCTGATGATTTAGTACTTGAACATATGAATAGATGCTGTATGCTGATGATTTAGTACTTGAACATATGAATAGATGCTGGATGCTGATGATTTAGTACTTGAACATATGAATAGATGCTGTATGCTGATGATTTAGTACTTGAACATATGAATAGATGCTGTATGCTGATGATTTAGTACTTGAACATATGAATAGATGCTGTATGCTGATGATTTAGTACTTGAACATATGAATAGATGCTGTATGCTGATGATTTAGTACTTGAACATATGAATAGATGCTGTATGCTGATGATTTAGTACTTGAACATATGAATAGATGCTGTATGCTGATGATTTAGTACTTGAACATATGAATAGATGCTTATGCTGATGATTTAGTACTTGAACATATGAATAGATGCTGTATGCTGATGATTTAGTACTTGAACATATGAATAGATGCTGTATGCTGATGATTTAGTACTTGAACATATGAATAGATGCTGTATGCTGATGATTTAGTACTTGAACATATGAATAGATGCTGTATGCTGATGATTTAGTACTTGAACATATGAATAGATGCTGTATGCTGATGATTTAGTACTTGAACATATGAATAGATGCTGTATGCTGATGATTTAGTACTTGAACATATGAATAGATGCTGTATGCTGATGATTTAGTACTTGAACATATGAATAGATGCTGTATGCTGATGATTTAGTACTTGAACATATGAATAGATGCTGTATGCTGATGATTTAGTACTTGAACATATGAATAGATGCTGTATGCTGATGATTTAGTACTTGAACATATGAATAGATGCTGTATGCTGATGATTTAGTACTTGAACATATGAATAGATGCTGTATGCTGATGATTTAGTACTTGAACATATGAATAGATGCTGTATGCTGATGATTTAGTACTTGAACATATGAATAGATGCTGTATGCTGATGATTTAGTACTTGAACATATGAATAGATGCTGTATGCTGATGATTTAGTACTTGAACATATGAATAGATGCTGTATGCTTATGGTTTAGTACTTGAACATATGAATAGATGCTGTATGCTGATGGTTTAGTACTTGAACATATGAATAGATGCTGTATGCTGATGATTTAGTACTTGAACATATGAATAGATGCTGTATGCTGATGATTTAGTACTTGAACATATGAATAGATGCTGTATGCTGATGGTTTAGTACTTGAATATATGAATAGATGCTGTATGCTGATGATTTAGTACTTGAACATATGAATAGATGCTGTATGCTGTTGATTTAGTACTTGAACATATGAATAGATGCTGTATGCTGATGATTCTGTACTTGAACATATGAATAGATGCTGTATGCTGTTGATTTAGTACTTGAACATATGAATAGATGCTGTCTGCTGATGATTTAGTACTTGAACATATGAATAGATGCTGTATGCTGATGATTTAGTACTTGAACATATGAATAGATGCTGTATGCTGATGATTTAGTACTTGAACATATGAATAGATGCTGTATGCTGATGATTTAGTACTTGAACATATGAATAGATGCTGTATGCTGATGATTTAGTACTTGAACATATGAATAGATGCTGTATGCTGATGATTTAGTACTTGAACATATGAATAGATGCTGTATGCTGATGATTTAGTACTTGAACATATGAATAGATGCTGTATGCTGATGATTTAGTACTTGAACATATGAATAGATGCTGTATGCTGATGATTTAGTACTTGAACATATGAATAGATGCTGTATGCTGATGATTTAGTACTTGAACATATGAATAGATGCTGTATGCTGATGATTTAGTACTTGAACATATGAATAGATGCTGTATGCTGATGATTTAGTACTTGAACATATGAATAGATGCTGCGTGCTGATGATTTAGTACTTGAACATATGAATAGATGCTGTATGCTGATGATTTAGTACTTGAACATATGAATAGATGCTGCGTGCTGATGATTTAGTACTTGAACATATGAATAGATGCTGTATGCTGATGATTTAGTACTTGAACATATGAATAGATGCTGTATGCTGATGATTTAGTACTTGAACATATGAATAGATGCTGTATGCTGATGATTTAGTACTTGAACATATGAATAGATGCTGTATGTTGATGATTTAGTACTTGAACATATGAATAGATGCTGTATGCTGATGATTTAGTACTTGAACATATGAATAGATGCTGTATGCTGATGATTTAGTACTTGAACATATGAATAGATGCTGTATGTTGATGATTTAGTACTTGAACATATGAATAGATGCTGTATGTTGATGATTTAGTACTTGAACATATGAATAGATGCTGTATGCTGATGATTTAGTACTTGAACATATGAATAGATGCTGTATGTTGATGATTTAGTACTTGAACATATGAATAGATGCTGTATGCTGATGATTTAGTACTTGAACATATGAATAGATGCTGTATGCTGATGATTTAGTACTTGAACATATGAATAGATGCTGTATGCTTATGGTTTAGTACTTGAACATATGAATAGATGCTGTATGCTGATGATTTAGTACTTGAACATATGAATAGATGCTGTATGCTGATGGTTTAGTACTTGAACATATGAATAGATGCTGTATGCTGATGATTTAGTACTTGAACATATGAATAGATGCTGTATGTTGATGATTTAGTACTTGAACATATGAATAGATGCTGTATGCTGATGATTTAGTACTTGAACATATGAATAGATGCTGTATGCTGATGATTTAGTACTTGAACATATGAATAGATGCTGTATGCTGATGATTTAGTACTTGAACATATGAATAGATGCTGTATGTTGATGATTTAGTACTTGAACATATGAATAGATGCTGTATGCTGATGATTTAGTACTTGAACATATGAATAGATGCTGTATGCTGATGATTTAGTACTTGAACATATGAATAGATGCTGTATGCTGATGATTTAGTACTTGAACATATGAATAGATGCTGTATGCTGATGATTTAGTACTTGAACATATGAATAGATGCTGTATGCTGATGATTTAGTACTTGAACATATGAATAGATGCTGTATGCTGATGATTTAGTACTTGAACATATGAATAGATGCTGTATGCTGATGATTTAGTACTTGAACATATGAATAGATGCTGTATGCTGATGATTTAGTACTTGAACATATGAATAGATGCTGTATGCTGATGATTTAGTACTTGAACATATGAATAGATGCTGTATGCTGATGATTTAGTACTTGAACATATGAATAGATGCTGCGTGCTGATGATTTAGTACTTGAACATATGAATAGATGCTGTATGCTGATGATTTAGTACTTGAACATATGAATAGATGCTGTATGCTGATGATTTAGTACTTGAACATATGAATAGATGCTGTATGCTGATGATTTAGTACTTGAACATATGAATAGATGCTGTATGCTGATGATTTAGTACTTGAACATATGAATAGATGCTGTATGCTGATGATTTAGTACTTGAACATATGAATAGATGCTGTATGCTGATGATTTAGTACTTGAACATATGAATAGATGCTGTATGCTGATGATTTAGTACTTGAACATATGAATAGATGCTGTATGCTGATGATTTAGTACTTGAACATATGAATAGATGCTGTATGCTAATGATTTAGTACTTGAACATATGAATAGATGCTGTATGCTGATGATTTAGTACTTGAACATATGAATAGATGCTGTATGCTGATGGTTTAGTACTTGAACATATGAATAGATGCTGTATGCTGATGATTTAGTACTTGAACATATGAATAGATGCTGTATGCTGATGATTTAGGACTTGAACATATGAATAGATGCTGTATGCTGATGATTTAGTACTTGAACATATGAATAGATGCTGTATGCTGATGGTTTAGTACTTGAACATATGAATAGATGCTGTATGCTGATGATTTAGTACTTGAACATATGAATAGATGCTGTATGCTGATGATTTAGTACTTGAACATATGAATAGATGCTGTATGCTGATGATTTAGTACTTGAACATATGAATAGATGCTGTATGCTGATGGTTTAGTACTTGAATATATGAATAGATGCTGTATGCTGATGATTTAGTACTTGAACATATGAATAGATGCTGTATGCTGATGATTTAGTACTTGAACATATGAATAGATGCTGTATGCTGATGATTTAGTACTTGAACATATGAATAGATGCTGTATGCTGATGGTTTAGTACTTGAACATATGAATAGATGCTGTATGCTGATGATTTAGTACTTGAACATATGAATAGATGCTGTATGCTGATGATTTAGTACTTGAACATATGAATAGATGCTGTATGCTGTTGATTTAGTACTTGAACATATGAATAGATGCTGTATGCTGATGGTTTAGTACTTGAACATATGAATAGATGCTGTATGCTGATGATTTAGTACTTGAACATATGAATAGATGCTGTATGCTGATGATTTAGTACTTGAACATATGAATAGATGCTGTATGCTGATGGTTTAGTACTTGAACATATGAATAGATGCTGTATGCCGATGATTTAGTACTTGAACATATGAATAGATGCTGTATGCTGATGATTTAGTACTTGAACATATGAATAGATGCTGTATGCTGATGGTTTAGTACTTGAACATATGAATAGATGCTGTATGCTGATGATTTAGTACTTGAACATATGAATAGATGCTGTATGCTGATGATTTAGTACTTGAACATATGAATAGATGCTGTATGCTGATGATTTAGTACTTGAACATATGAATAGATGCTGTATGCTGTTGATTTAGTACTTGAACATATAAATAGATGCTGTATGCTGATGGTTTAGTACTTGAACATATGAATAGATGCTGTATGCTGATGATTTAGTACTTGAACATATGAATAGATGCTGTATGCTGATGATTTAGTACTTGAACATATGAATAGATGCTGTATGCTGATGATTTAGTACTTGAACATATGAATAGATGCTGTATGCTGATGATTTAGTACTTGAACATATGAATAGATGCTGTATGCTGATGATTTAGTACTTGAACATATGAATAGATGCTGTATGCTGATGATTTAGTACTTGAACATATGAATAGATGCTGTATGCTGTTGATTTAGTACTTGAACATATGAATAGATGCTGTATGCTGATGGTTTAGTACTTGAACATATGAATAGATGCTGTATGCTGATGATTTAGTACTTGAACATATGAATAGATGCTGTATGCTGATGATTTAGTACTTGAACATATGAATAGATGCTGTATGCTGATGGTTTAGTACTTGAACATATGAATAGATGCTGTATGCTGATGATTTAGTACTTGAACATATGAATAGATGCTGTATGCTGATGATTTAGTACTTGAACATATGAATAGATGCTGTATGCTGATGGTTTAGTACTTGAACATATGAATAGATGCTGTATGCTGATGATTTAGTACTTGAACATATGAATAGATGCTGTATGCTGATGATTTAGTACTTGAACATATGAATAGATGCTGTATGCTGTTGATTTAGTACTTGAACATATGAATAGATGCTGTATGCTGATGGTTTAGTACTTGAACATATGAATAGATGCTGTATGCTGATGATTTAGTACTTGAACATATGAATAGATGCTGTATGCTGATGATTTAGTACTTGAACATATGAATAGATGCTGTATGCTGATGATTTAGTACTTGAACATATGAATAGATGCTGTATGCTGATGGTTTAGTACTTGAACATATGAATAGATGCTGTATGCTGATGATTTAGTACTTGAACATATGAATAGATGCTGTATGCTGATGGTTTAGTACTTGAACATATGAATAGATGCTGTATGCTGATGATTTAGTACTTGAACATATGAATAGATGCTGTATGCTGATGATTTAGTACTTGAACATATGAATAGATGCTGTATGCTGATGATTTAGTACTTGAACATATGAATAGATGCTGTATGCTGATGATTTAGTACTTGAACATATGAATAGATGCTGTATGCTGATGGTTTAGTACTTGAACATATGAATAGATGCTGTATGCTGATGATTTAGTACTTGAACATATGAATAGATGCTGTATGCTGATGATTTAGTACTTGAACATATGAATAGATGCTGTATGCTGTTGATTTAGTACTTGAACATATGAATAGATGCTGTATGCTGATGGTTTAGTACTTGAACATATGAATAGATGCTGTATGCTGATGATTTAGTACTTGAACATATGAATAGATGCTGTATGCTGATGATTTAGTACTTGAACATATGAATAGATGCTGTATGCTGATGATTTAGTACTTGAACATATGAATAGATGCTGTATGCTGATGGTTTAGTACTTGAACATATGAATAGATGCTGTATGCTGATGATTTAGTACTTGAACATATGAATAGATGCTGTATGCTGATGGTTTAGTACTTGAACATATGAATAGATGCTGTATGCTGATGATTTAGTACTTGAACATATGAATAGATGCTGTATGCTGATGATTTAGTACTTGAACATATGAATAGATGCTGTATGCTGATGATTTAGTACTTGAACATATGAATAGATGCTGTATGCTGATGGTTTAGTACTTGAATATATGAATAGATGCTGTATGCTGATGATTTAGTACTTGCCTGTGAAACCATGGAAGACCTACTTGTTAAGTTAAAGACTTGGAGGAATGCTACGGAAAGTAAAGGTCTGAAAATTAATGTTTTCAAGCCCAAAGTGATGATCAGTGATTGTAGTTTTGGAAAGCTCCCCAAAAGAGGAAACTTCCCCTGCTCAGTTTGTAGAAAGAGGGTCGAGTGCATTTAAATTTTTTGTGGTACTTGTAAGCTTTGAGTACACAAGAAGTGCTGCAGAATTACTGGAAGGTTGAGAAAGGATAACCAGTTTATTTGTAAAAAGTGTAATACAATGGAAATGGATGAAAACCCGGATGTGGGCAAAGTATATCTGGATAGCGAAGCTATTGAGGTTGTTAAGAAGGTTTGTTATCTTGGTGATAGTGATGGAGCAGGTGCCAGTGTGATTGCAAGAATTAGAAGTAGATAAAGCAAGTTAAGGGAATTTCTGCAATTACTAACCAACAACGCGTTACAACTGTCAAGAGTCTATCCGGCATGTGTGTGCGGTGTGATAATGTATGGAAGTGAAACCTAGTTGAGCTTAAAAAATCACCATTTCATTTGTATTTGAAAATTAGCTTTAAAAATCACAATTTCATTTTTATTTGAAAATTAGCTTGAAAAATCACAATTTCATTTTTATTTGAAAATTAGCTTGAAAAATCACAATTTCATTTTTATTTTTAAAATAAGCTTGAAAAATCACAATTTCATTTTTATTTTTAAAATTAGCTTGAAAAATCACAATTTCATTTTTATTTTTAAAATTAGCTTTAAAAATCACAATTTCATTTTTATTTTAAAATTAGCTTTAAAAATCACAATTTCATTTTTATTTTTAAAATTAGCTTGAAAAATCACAATTTCATTTGTATTTGAAAATTAGCTTTAAAAATCACAATTTCATTTTTATTTGAAAATTAGCTTGAAAAATCACAATTTCATTTTTATTTGAAAATTAGCTTTAAAAATCACAATTTCATTTTTATTTTTAAAATTAGCTTTAAAAATCACAATTTCATTTTTATTTTTAAAATTAGCTTTAAAAATCACAATTTCATTTTTATTTGAAAATTAGCTTTAAAAATCACAATTTCATTTTTATTTGAAAATTAGCTTTAAAAATCACAATTTCATTTTTATTTTTAAAATTAGCTTTAAAAATCACCATTTCATTTTTATTTTTAAAATTAGCTTTAAAAATCACAATTTCATTTTTATTTTTAAAATTAGCTTGAAAAATCACAATTTCATTTTTATTTTTAAAATTAGCTTGAAAAATCACAATTTCATTTTTATTTGAAAATTAGCTTTAAAAATCACAATTTCATTTTTATTTTTAAAATTAGCTTTAAAAATCACAATTTCATTTTTATTTTTAAAATTAGCTTTAAAAATCAAAATTTCATTTTTATTTTTAAAATTAGCTTTAAAAATCACAATTTCATTTTTATTTTTAAAATAAGCTTTAAAAATCACAATTTCATTTTTATTTGAAAATTAGCTTTAAAAATCACAATTTCATTTTTATTTGAAAATTAGCTTTAAAAATCACAATTTCATTTTTATTTTTAAAATTAGCTTTAAAAATCACCATTTCATTTGTATTAGAAAATTAGCTTCAAAAATCACAATTTCATTTTTATTTTAAAATTAGCTTTAAAAATCACCATTTCATTTGTATTTGAAAATTAGCTTTAAAAATCACAATTTCATTTTTATTTTTAAATTAGCTTTAAAAATCACAATTTCATTTTTATTTTTAAAATTAGCTTTAAAAATCACAATTTCATTTTCATTTTTAAAATTAGCTTTAAAAATCACAATTTCATTTTTATTTGAAAATTAGCTTGAAAAATCACAATTTCATTTTTATTTGAAAATTAGCTTTAAAAATCACAATTTCATTTTTATTTGAAAATTAGCTTTAAAAATCACAATTTCATTTTTATTTTTAAAATTAGCTTTAAAAATCACAATTTCATTTTTATTTTTAAAATTAGCTTTAAAAATCACAATTTCATTTTTATTTTTAAAATTAGCTTTAAAAATCACAATTTCATTTTTATTTTTAAAATTAGCTTTAAAAATCACAATTTCATTTTTATTTTTAAAATTAGCTTTAAAAATCACAATTTCATTTTTATTTGAAAATTAGCTTTAAAAATCACAATTTCATTTTTATTTTTAAAATTAGCTTTAAAAATCACCATTTCATTTGTATTTGAAAATTAGCTTTAAAAATCACAATTTCATTTTTATTTGAAAATTAGCTTGAAAAATCACAATTTCATTTTTATTTGAAAATTAGCTTTAAAAATCACAATTTCATTTTTATTTTTAAAATTAGCTTGAAAAATCACAATTTCATTTTTATTTTTAAAATTAGCTTGAAAAATCACAATTTCATTTTTATTTGAAAATTAGCTTTAAAAATCACAATTTCATTTTTATTTTTAAAATTAGCTTTAAAAATCACAATTTCATTTTTATTTTTAAAATTAGCTTTAAAAATCAAAATTTCATTTTTATTTTTAAAATTAGCTTTAAAAATCACAATTTCATTTTTATTTTTAAAATAAGCTTTAAAAATCACAATTTCATTTTTATTTGAAAATTAGCTTTAAAAATCACAATTTCATTTTTATTTGAAAATTAGCTTTAAAAATCACAATTTCATTTTTATTTTTAAAATTAGCTTTAAAAATCACCATTTCATTTGTATTAGAAAATTAGCTTCAAAAATCACAATTTCATTTTTATTTTAAAATTAGCTTTAAAAATCACCATTTCATTTGTATTTGAAAATTAGCTTTAAAAATCACAATTTCATTTTTATTTTTAAAATTAGCTTTAAAAATCACAATTTCATTTTTATTTTTAAAATTAGCTTTAAAAATCACAATTTCATTTTCATTTTTAAAATTAGCTTTAAAAATCACAATTTCATTTGTATTGGAAAATTAGCTTGAAAAATCACAATTTCATTTTTATTTGAAAATTAGCTTTAAAAATCACAATTTCATTTTTATTTGAAAATTAGCTTTAAAAATCACAATTTCATTTTTATTTTTAAAATTAGCTTTAAAAATCACAATTTCATTTTTATTTTTAAAATTAGCTTTAAAAATCACAATTTCATTTTTATTTTTAAAATTAGCTTTAAAAATCACAATTTCATTTTTATTTGAAAATTAGCTTTAAAAATCACAATTTCATTTTTATTTGAAAATTAGCTTTAAAAATCACAATTTCATTTTTATTTTTAAAATTAGCTTTAAAAATCACAATTTCATTTTTATTTTTAAAATTAGCTTTAAAAATCACAATTTCATTTTTATTTTTAAAATTAGCTTTAAAAATCACAATTTCATTTTTATTTTTAAAATTAGCTTTAAAAATCACAATTTCATTTTTATTTGAAAATTAGCTTTAAAAATCACAATTTCATTTTTATTTTTAAAATTAGCTTTAAAAATCACCATTTCATTTGTATTTGAAAATTAGCTTTAAAAATTACAATTTCATTTTTATTTGAAAATTAGCTTGAAAAATCACAATTTCATTTTTATTTGAAAATTAGCTTTAAAAATCACAATTTCATTTTTATTCTTAAAATTAGCTTGAAAAATCACAATTTCATTTTTATTTTTAAAATTAGCTTTAAAAATCAAAATTTCATTTTTATTTTTAAAATTAGCTTTAAAAATCACAATTTCATTTTTATTTTTAAAATTAGCTTTAAAAATCACAATTTCATTTTTATTTGAAAATTAGCTTTAAAAATCACAATTTCATTTTTATTTTTAAAATTAGCTTTAAAAATCACCATTTCATAAAATTAGCTTCAAAAATCACAATTTCATTTTTATTTTAAAATTAGCTTTAAAAATCACCATTTCATTTGTATTTGAAAATTAGCTTTAAAAATCACAATTTCATTTTTATTTTTAAATTAGCTTTAAAAATCACAATTTCATTTTTATTTTTAAAATTAGCTTTAAAAATCACAATTTCATTTTTATTTGAAAATTAGCTTTAAAAATCACAATTTCATTTTTATTTGAAAATTAGCTTTAGAAATCACAATTTCATTTTTATTTGAAAATTAGCTTTAAAAATCACAATTTCATTTTTATTTTAAAATTAGCTTTAAAAATCAAAATTTCATTTTTATTTTTAAAATTAGCTTTAAAAATCACAATTTCATTTTTATTTTTAAAATTAGCTTTAAAAATCACAATTTCATTTTTATTTGAAAATTAGCTTTAAAAATCACAATTTCATTTTTATTTGAAAATTAGCTTTAAAAATCACAATTTCATTTTTATTTTTAAAATTAGCTTTAAAAATCACAATTTCATTTTTATTTGAAAATTAGCTTTAAAAATCACAATTTCATTTTTATTTGAAAATTAGCTTTAAAAATCACAATTTCATTTTTATTTTTAAAATTAGCTTTAAAAATCACCATTTCATAAAATTAGCTTCAAAAATCACAATTTCATTTTTATTTTAAAATTAGCTTTAAAAATCACAATTTCATTTTTATTTTTAAAATTAGCTTTAAAAATCACAATTTCATTTTTATTTTTAAAATTAGCTTTAAAAATCACAATTTCATTTTTATTTGAAAATTAGCTTTAAAAATCACAATTTCATTTTTATTTGAAAATTAGCTTTAAAAATCACAATTTCATTTTTATTTTTAAAATTAGCTTTAAAAATCACCATTTCATTTGTATTTGAAAATTAGCTTTAAAAATCACAATTTCATTTTTATTTGAAAATTAGCTTGAAAAATCACAATTTCATTTTTATTTGAAAATTAGCTTGAAAAATCACAATTTCATTTTTATTTGAAAATTAGCTTTAAAAATCACAATTTCATTTTTATTTTTAAAATTAGCTTGAAAAATCACAATTTCATTTTTATTTGAAAATTAGCTTTAAAAATCACAATTTCATTTTTATTTTTAAAATTAGCTTTAAAAATCACAATTTCATTTTTATTTTTAAAATTAGCTTTAAAAATCACAATTTCATTTTTATTTTTAAAATTAGCTTTAAAAATCACAATTTCATTTTTATTTTTAAAATAAGCTTTAAAAATCACAATTTCATTTTTATTTGAAAATTAGCTTTAAAAATCACAATTTCATTTTTATTTGAAAATTAGCTTTAAAAATCACAATTTCATTTTTATTTTTAAAATTAGCTTTAAAAATCACCATTTCATTTGTATTAGAAAATTAGCTTCAAAAATCACAATTTCATTTTTATTTTAAAATTAGCTTTAAAAATCACCATTTCATTTGTATTTGAAAATTAGCTTTAAAAATCACAATTTCATTTTTATTTTTAAATTAGCTTTAAAAATCACAATTTCATTTTTATTTTTAAAATTAGCTTTAAAAATCACAATTTCATTTTCATTTTTAAAATTAGCTTTAAAAATCACAATTTCATTTTTATTTGAAAATTAGCTTGAAAAATCACAATTTCATTTTTATTTGAAAATTAGCTTTAAAAATCACAATTTCATTTTTATTTGAAAATTAGCTTTAAAAATCACAATTTCATTTTTATTTTTAAAATTAGCTTTAAAAATCACAATTTCATTTTTATTTTTAAAATTAGCTTTAAAAATCACAATTTCATTTTTATTTTTAAAATTAGCTTTAAAAATCACAATTTCATTTTTATTTTTAAAATTAGCTTTAAAAATCACAATTTCATTTTTATTTTTAAAATTAGCTTTAAAAATCACAATTTCATTTTTATTTGAAAATTAGCTTTAAAAATCACAATTTCATTTTTATTTTTAAAATTAGCTTTAAAAATCACCATTTCATTTGTATTTGAAAATTAGCTTTAAAAATCACAATTTCATTTTTATTTGAAAATTAGCTTGAAAAATCACAATTTCATTTTTATTTGAAAATTAGCTTTAAAAATCACAATTTCATTTTTATTTTTAAAATTAGCTTGAAAAATCACAATTTCATTTTTATTTTTAAAATTAGCTTGAAAAATCACAATTTCATTTTTATTTGAAAATTAGCTTTAAAAATCACAATTTCATTTTTATTTTTAAAATTAGCTTTAAAAATCACAATTTCATTTTTATTTTTAAAATTAGCTTTAAAAATCAAAATTTCATTTTTATTTTTAAAATTAGCTTTAAAAATCACAATTTCATTTTTATTTTTAAAATAAGCTTTAAAAATCACAATTTCATTTTTATTTGAAAATTAGCTTTAAAAATCACAATTTCATTTTTATTTGAAAATTAGCTTTAAAAATCACAATTTCATTTTTATTTTTAAAATTAGCTTTAAAAATCACCATTTCATTTGTATTAGAAAATTAGCTTCAAAAATCACAATTTCATTTTTATTTTAAAATTAGCTTTAAAAATCACCATTTCATTTGTATTTGAAAATTAGCTTTAAAAATCACAATTTCATTTTTATTTTTAAAATTAGCTTTAAAAATCACAATTTCATTTTCATTTTTAAAATTAGCTTTAAAAATCACAATTTCATTTTTATTTGAAAATTAGCTTGAAAAATCACAATTTCATTTTTATTTGAAAATTAGCTTTAAAAATCACAATTTCATTTTTATTTGAAAATTAGCTTTAAAAATCACAATTTCATTTTTATTTTTAAAATTAGCTTTAAAAATCACAATTTCATTTTTATTTTTAAAATTAGCTTTAAAAATCACAATTTCATTTTTATTTTTAAAATTAGCTTTAAAAATCACAATTTCATTTTTATTTGAAAATTAGCTTTAAAAATCACAATTTCATTTTTATTTGAAAATTAGCTTTAAAAATCACAATTTCATTTTTATTTTTAAAATTAGCTTTAAAAATCACAATTTCATTTTTATTTTTAAAATTAGCTTTAAAAATCACAATTTCATTTTTATTTTTAAAATTAGCTTTAAAAATCACAATTTCATTTTTATTTTTAAAATTAGCTTTAAAAATCACAATTTCATTTTTATTTGAAAATTAGCTTTAAAAATCACAATTTCATTTTTATTTTTAAAATTAGCTTTAAAAATCACCATTTCATTTGTATTTGAAAATTAGCTTTAAAAATTACAATTTCATTTTTATTTGAAAATTAGCTTGAAAAATCACAATTTCATTTTTATTTGAAAATTAGCTTTAAAAATCACAATTTCATTTTTATTCTTAAAATTAGCTTGAAAAATCACAATTTCATTTTTATTTTTAAAATTAGCTTTAAAAATCAAAATTTCATTTTTATTTTTAAAATTAGCTTTAAAAATCACAATTTCATTTTTATTTTTAAAATTAGCTTTAAAAATCACAATTTCATTTTTATTTGAAAATTAGCTTTAAAAATCACAATTTCATTTTTATTTTTAAAATTAGCTTTAAAAATCACCATTTCATAAAATTAGCTTCAAAAATCACAATTTCATTTTTATTTTAAAATTAGCTTTAAAAATCACCATTTCATTTGTATTTGAAAATTAGCTTTAAAAATCACAATTTCATTTTTATTTTTAAATTAGCTTTAAAAATCACAATTTCATTTTTATTTTTAAAATTAGCTTTGAAAATCACAATTTCATTTTTATTTGAAAATTAGCTTTAAAAATCACAATTTCATTTTTATTTGAAAATTAGCTTTAGAAATCACAATTTCATTTTTATTTGAAAATTAGCTTTAAAAATCACAATTTCATTTTTATTTTAAAATTAGCTTTAAAAATCAAAATTTCATTTTTATTTTTAAAATTAGCTTTAAAAATCACAATTTCATTTTTATTTTTAAAATTAGCTTTAAAAATCACAATTTCATTTTTATTTGAAAATTAGCTTTAAAAATCACAATTTCATTTTTATTTGAAAATTAGCTTTAAAAATCACAATTTCATTTTTATTTTTAAAATTAGCTTTAAAAATCACAATTTCATTTTTATTTGAAAATTAGCTTTAAAAATCACAATTTCATTTTTATTTGAAAATTAGCTTTAAAAATCACAATTTCATTTTTATTTTTAAAATTAGCTTTAAAAATCACCATTTCATAAAATTAGCTTCAAAAATCACAATTTCATTTTTATTTTAAAATTAGCTTTAAAAATCACCATTTCATTTGTATTTGAAAATTAGCTTTAAAAATCACAATTTCATTTTTATTTTTAAATTAGCTTTAAAAATCACAATTTCATTTTTATTTTTAAAATTAGCTTTAAAAATCACAATTTCATTTTTATTTGAAAATTAGCTTTAAAAATCACAATTTCATTTTTATTTGAAAATTAGCTTTAAAAATCACAATTTCATTTTTATTTGAAAATTAGCTTTAAAAATCACAATTTCATTTTTATTTTAAAATTAGCTTTAAAAATCAAAATTTCATTTTTATTTTTAAAATTAGCTTTAAAAATCACAATTTCATTTTTATTTTTAAAATTAGCTTTAAAAATCACAATTTCATTTTTATTTTTAAAATTAGCTTTAAAAATCACAATTTCATTTTTATTTGAAAATTAGCTTTAAAAATCACAATTACATTTTTATTTTTAAAATTAGCTTTAAAAATCACCATTTCATTTGTATTAGAAAATTAGCTTCAAAAATCACAATTTCATTTTTATTTTAAAATTAGCTTTAAAAATCACCATTTCATTTGTATTTGAAAATTAGCTTTAAAAATCACAATTTCATTTTTATTTTTAAATTAGCTTTAAAAATCACAATTTCATTTTTATTTTTAAAATTAGCTTTAAAAATCACAATTTCATTTTCATTTTTAAAATTAGCTTAAAAGCTAATTTTAAAAATCAAAATGAAATTGTGATTTTTCACCGTTTCATTTTTATTTGAAAATTAGTTTTAAAAATCACAATTTCATTTTTATTTTAAAATTAGCTTAAAAACTCACCGTTTCATTTGTATTTGAAAATTAGCTTTAAAAATCACAATTTCATTTTTATTTGAAAATTAGCTTTAAAAATCACAATTTCATTTGTATTTGAAAATTAGCTTTAAAAATCACAATTTCATTTTTATTTTAAAAATCACCATTTTATTTTTACTTGAAAATTAAGCTTTGAAAATAACAATTTCATTTTTATTTGAAAATAAACTTTAAAGATCCCTATTTTATTTTTATTTAAAAATTTAGCTTAAAAAAATCACCATTTCATTTTTATTTTTACAATTAGCTTTAGAAATCACGATTTCATTTTTATTTTAAAATTTTGCTTAAAAAATAAACATTTAATTTGTATTTTAAAATTTAGCTTAAAAAATAATCTTTTAATTTTTATTTTAAAATTAGCTTTAAAAATATCTCGATTTCATTTATATTTTTAAAATCAGCTTTAAAAATCACCATTTCATTTTTATTTGAAAAGTTAGCTTCAGAGATCCCTATTTTATTTTTATTTAAAAATTTTGCTTAAAAAATCACGATTTCATTTTTATTTGAAAATTTAGCTTAAAAAAGAACAATTTCATTTTTATTTAAAAATTTAGCTTAAAAAATAACCTTTTCATTTTTATTTTAAAATTAGCTTTAAAAATCAAGATTTTATTTTTATTTTAAAATTAGCTTCAAAAATCAAGATTTCATTTTTATTTTAAAAAATTGGCTTTAAAAATCACGATTTCATTTTTATTTTTAAAATTAGCTTTAAAAATCACCATTAATTTTATTTTGAAATTTAGCTTAAAAAATAACCTTTTAATTTTGTTTTTAAATTTAGCTTTAAAAATAACCTTTTAATTTTTATTTTAAAATTAGCTTTAAAAATATCACGATTTCATTTTTATTTTAAAATTAGCTTAAAAATCACCATTTAATTTTAATTTTAAAATTAGCTTATAAAATTACAATTTCATTTTTATTTTAAAATTTAGTTTTAGAGATCCCTATTTTATTTTTATTTATAAATTTAGCTTAAAAAATCACAATATCATTTTTATTTGAAAATTTAGCTTTAAAAAGAACCATTTCATTTTTATTTGAAAATTAGTTTTAAAAATATCATGATTTAATTTTTATTTTAAAATTAGCTTGAAAAATCCCGATTTCATTTTTATTTTTAAAATTAGCTTAAAAAAATGATGATTTCATTTTTATTTTTAAAATTAGCTTTAAAAATCACCATTTCATTTGTATTTGAAAATAAGCTTTAAAAATCACAATTTCATTTTTATTTTTAAAATTAGCTTTAAAAATCACAATTTCATTTTTATTTTTAAAATTAGCTTTAAAAATACCAAATTTCATTTTTATTTTTAAAATTAGCTTTAAAAATCACAATTTCATTTTTATTTTTAAAATTAGCTTTAAAAATCACAATTTCATTTTTATTTTTAAAATTAGCTTTAAAAATCACAATTTCATTTTTATTTGAAAATTAGCTTTAAAAATAAAATTTCATTTTTATTTGAAAATTAGCTTTAAAAATCACAATTTCATTTTTATTTGAAATCTAGCTTTAAAAATCACCATTCCATTTGTATTTGAAAATTAGCTTTAAAAATCACAATTTCATTTTCATTTTTAAAATTAGCTTTAAAAATCACAATTTCATTTTTATTTGAAAATTAGCTTTAAAAATCACCATTTCATTTGTATTTGAAAATTAGCTTTAAAAATCACAATTTCATTTTTATTTTAAAATTAGCTTTAAAAATCACAGTTTCATTTTTATTTCAAAATTAGCTTGAAAAATCACAATTTCATTTTTATTTTTAAAATTAGCTTTAAAAATCACAATTACATTTTTATTTTTAAAATTAGCTTTAAAAATCACAATTTCATTTTCATTTTTAAAATTAGTATTAAAAATCACAATTTCATTTGTATTTGAAAATTAGCTTTAAAAATCACAATTTCATTTGTATTTGAAAATTAGCTTTAAAAATCACAATTTCATTTTTATTTTGAAATTAGCTTGAAAAATCACAATTTCATTTTTATTTTTAAAATTAGCTTAAAAACTCACCGTTTCATTTTTATTTGAAAATTAGTTTTAAAAATCACAATTTCATTTTTATTTGAAAATTAGCTTTAAAAATCACAATTTCATTTTTATTTGAAAATTAGCTTTAAAAATTACCATTTCATTTTTATTTTAAAATTAGCTTTAAAAATCACAATTTCATTTTTATTTTAAAATTAGCTTGAAAAATCACAATTTCATTTTTATTTTTAAAATTAGCTTTTAAGCTAATTTTAAAAATAAAAATGAAATTGTGATTTTTCACCGTTTCATTTTTATTTGAAAATTAGTTTTAAAAATCACAATTTCATTTTTATTTGAAAATTAGCTTTAAAAATCACAATTTCATTTGTATTTGAAAATTAGCTTTAAAAATCACAATTTCATTTTTATTTTAAAAATCACCATTTTATTTTTACTTGAAAATTAAACTTTGAAAATAACAATTTCATTTTTATTTGAAAATAAACTTTAAAGATCCCTATTTTATTTTTATTTAAAAATTTAGCTTAAAAAAATCACCATTTCATTTTTATTTTTACAATTAGCTTTAGAAATCACGATTTCATTTTTATTTTAAAATTTTGCTTAAAAAATAAACATTTCATTTGTATTTTAAAATTTAGCTTAAAAAATAATCTTTTAATTTTTATTTTAAAATTAGCTTTAAAAATATCTCGATTTCATTTTTATTTTTAAAATCAGCTTTAAAAATCACAATTTTATTTATATTTTTAAAATTAGCTTTAAAAATCACCATTTCATTTTTATTTGAAAAGTTAGCTTCAGAGATATCTATTTTATTTTTATTTAAAAATTTTGCTTAAAAAATCACGATTTCATTTTTATTTGAAAATTTAGCTTAAAAAAGAACAATTTCATTTTTATTTAAAAATTTAGCTTAAAAAATAACCTTTTCATTTTTATTTTAAAATTAGCTTTAAAAATCAAGATTTTATTTTTATTTTAAAATTAGCTTCAAAAATCAAGATTTCATTTTTATTTTAAAAAATTGGCTTTAAAAATCACGATTTCATTTTTATTTTTAAAATTAGCTTTAAAAATCACCATTAATTTTATTTTGAAATTTAGCTTAAAAAATAACCTTTTAATTTTGTTTTTAAATTTAGCTTTAAAAATAACCTTTTAATTTTCATTTTAAAATTAGCTTTAAAAATATCACGATTTCATTTTTATTTTAAAATTAGCTTAAAAATCACCATTTAATTTTAATTTTAAAATTAGCTTAAAAAATTACAATTTCATTTTTATTTTAAAATTTAGTTTTAGAGATCCCTATTTTATTTTTATTTATAAATTTAGCTTAAAAAATCACAATATCATTTTTATTTGAAAATTTAGCTTCAAAAAGAACCATTTCATTTTTATTTGAAAATTAGTTTTAAAAATATCATGATTTAATTTTTATTTTTAAAATTAGCTTAAAAAATCCCGATTTCATTTTTATTTTTAAAATTAGCTTAAAAAATGATGATTTCATTTTTATTTTTAAAATTAGCTTTAAAAATCACCATTTCATTTTTATTTTAAAATTAGCTTAAAAAATTACAATTTCATTTTTATTTGAAAATTTAGCTTTAGAGATCCCTATTTTATTTTTATTTAAACATTTTGCTTAAAAAATCACGATTTCATTTTTATTTGAAAATTTAGCTTTAGAGATCCCTATTTTATTTTTATTTAAACATTTTGCTTAAAAAATCACGATTTCATTTTTATTTGAAAATTTTGCTTAAAAAATCACGATTTCATTTTTATTTGAAAATTTAGCTTAAAAAATAACGTTTTCATTTTTGTTTTAAAATTTAGCTTAAAAAATTACCATTTAATTTTTATTTTGAAATTCAGCTTAAAAAATCACTTTTTCAATTTATTTTCAAATTTTGCTTTTAAAATCACGATTTCATTTTTATTTTTAAAACTTAGCTTAAAAAATCACCATTTAAATTTTAAATACTTGAAAATAAATTTGGACTTTATTTTATTTTTGTGCTTCTATTTTGACAGATCGCCTATTTTCATACCAATTCCGAAAGAAATTGTTTTTAAAGAATATGAAATTGGAAAAGTTTATGAGGTAATTTCATTTTTGAATTATAAAATCACCCTAGAAATATATAACACAGTTTTGTATTTTTCTTTGTTTTTATTTTGTTTTTTTTTCCTCGTCTTTGAAATATGTATTATTTTCAGTTTAATCTTTAGTTAGTTTTTGGATCCATAACTTGATTTGTTTTGCATCTTTTTTTTTTTTTTTAACATAGTTCACCCCAAACAAGGCAGTCTGCCACTGTAGACGTAAGGGGCTACTGAGAAAAAAGAAAAAGGGAGAAGGTTGGTGGGGGGGGGGGGGTCAACCTAAATTGGGATCTGCGCAGCGAGATGTCTGTTTACATTAATTTTAAATTTCTGCATGTCAGTACTGTCGGGGAAACAGGGGACAGGGAGGGAGCTCCAGAGGCCAGCAACACGAGGAAAGAAGCTATTTGAGTAGAAGGCTCTCCGACATCTGGGGACCTCCACAGTGAACGAATGAGATTTAGTTGATTGTCGAGTTAGTCTAGTAAATTTACGTCGAGGGGGCACCAGAGTAGCTAATTCATCGGAGCATAATCCATTGAAGTATTTGTAAAACAAGCACAAGGATGCTACATTGCGGCGATGGGACAGGGACTGGAGCTTGGTTAACAGTGAGGGACCTATTAGGTTGGCGACTCTTTTTGGACCTTGTCAAGGAGGGAGAGACTAGTAGATGATGCACCAGCCCAGATGTGACAACAATACTCCATGCATGGGCGGATGGTGGCTTTGTAGAGATACAGGATAATGTCAGGTGTGAGGAGTTTACTAGCACGGTAGAGAGAGCCAACCTTCTTTACGGCAGCCTTGGCAATGTTTTCAATGTATTTGTTCCAATTCATGTTAGCTGTGAAGGTTAGGCCGAGGAGTTTGAATGATGAACTCTCAGGTAGGGTGTTATTTGCCATGACAATCGGTGGTTGGAGAGGTTCCTTGTAGTTATTGAAGGAAAGGAGCTTTGTCTTAGCGGCATTAAAAGTTACCAACCATTTATGACCCCAATCCACTACAGCCTGGAGGTCATTTTCTAAAGATTCAGCCAATGCCTCGGATATGATCGCGTCGGTTTTGCCAACATGGCGAGAGTAAAGCGTGGTGTCATCAGCAAATAAACCAATCTGAGACTATGTCATCAGAGAGATCGTTTATATAGATCAGGAACAATAAAGGTCCAAGGATAAATTCCTGGGGTACACCAGCATTTATGTCATGTTGTTTAGATGAACGGCCATCGAGTACAACCTGGATCTTTCATTTGTTTAGGAAGGATCTAATTATATTAAGTATTTGCCCAGTAATACCGTATGAGCGTATTTTCAGGAGAAACCCTTTATGCAATACCTTGTCAAAGGCCTTGGATATATCAAGCGCTATTGCCCTAGCTTCTCCTGCTTTGTCGAGTGTATGATACATGCGTTCAGAGATGACCGTTAGGATGTCTGCAGTAGATTCTGCTTGTCTAAATCCATACTGGTTGTCAGGATGATGATGATGATCATCATGATGATGATGATTATGATCATGATATGCATCATTTACCATTCAGAAGGACAAGATAAAATCAAGTTCTTACACTCCCTTTTTTTTCAACTTGAAAAGGAAAACACGGACACCCGGATTATTTTACACTGGGAAAACGTAGCTGATTGGTCAAACAATATGTTGTTTACAAAAAGGGAGAGGAAGATTAAGGGTTCTATTTCATTCTACTTTTTAGCTCATTTTCGTTTTTAACTGCTTTTTATATGCAACTTACTAATCTTCTAAAAAAAACCCTCTTTCTTCTATTACGTCATTTTCATCATCTGGTTGTCTCCCCCAACTTCCGTTCTCACACTATCTTAGTTCTCTGTCGTTTTGATCTTGGCAAGCAATTTTTTGTCCTTGACATCCCAATACAACCAGACTCCAAAGCCACCTATAATCCAAATCAGTTGAATTACGCACCTCAATCCAATACATATGTTTGCACTAATAACTTCACTTCTGCTATTGAATTTATTTAAACTTGTACTTCATCCTCGACAAAAATCAGTAAATAATTAGAATTCAAATACATAGTAGTTTTGTTTGAATCATTCATTTGTGAAATTATAAAATTTATACCTCCATATAATGAACATTGAGAATATTACAGAAATAAAGAAGACGCGTGTGTACAGCAGGTTGAAATTATTTTATTGGAGTTTTGACTATTATTTCTGTGGTTACAAGAGGGAGTAGTTAGTAACAGTGGGAGGGTCTTGTTATAGGTGGGAGGAGGTTTAAGCTACCGGAAGTGGTTTGTGTGAGTCGGACTCTATATAAAAGAATAACATCAACATATTAAAATGAAAATCAGATGAAACGATTCATAAGTTGTGTCATGCTCCATGCGATTGCTGATGCGGGAAAAAAATATCCCGTCGTTAATGAAATGTTGGATTATGAGGGGCCCTGTTTCATGACACTAAAATCCACTAGTAAGAATTGCAAGCTTCCGTAAGTTGAGTGCGTGTCAAAAATTGAAAGCATAACAAGATGTGAACTTTGAACTTGAGATCAGAAGTAAAGGTTAAATTTAGAGTTAAGCTGGTGTAATGATCTGATTGGATGATGGAAACAAAGGACTGTTACGTCACGTGTTCTATGTGAGAAGCTGTAATGGAGAGCGCCGACTGACGTAAATGCAGACACCTGTCGGCGCCGTTCAAAGAGGCAGCGTCTGGTATGCTGTGTGTGTGGGGCGAACCTGAAAACGCTCGCTGACGACAAAAAAGAAAGAGGAGTGGGAGGAGAAAGGCGTCAGAAAGTCAAATACGGTTTTTATTTGAAGATCCGGGCAGCTGCGTTGAGAGAGAGATTTATGCAAATTAAGTTGGTTTGCATGCGTCGCATTTTTTTTTAATAAGAGAAGGAAAATGAAGATTCGGTCAGAGACATGGAGATCGTTCTGAGCGTGGGATCGTAAAGCGAACGAAAGGAAAGAATAGTGCTGGATTTTTTTTATGTTGGACTGAACAACGTTTTTTTTTTTTACACTGGAGAGAGATATTAACATTCATTTGGACTTGATCTTGGCGACACCTCTGTTTAACTGTTCCGATACTATTTCTTTATTTTATCTACAGAAGCTTTGTTGAGTTTTTAGTCAGTTGCCGCCAGGTCGTGAAGAAATGTAGGTATGATATAATCTAAGAGGCGTAGCAAAAATAAGCAATCATGCTTTTGTCACCCAAGAGAAAGATAATTGTCGATACAGTAAGAAGAGAGATCAAGAAAACCCACCAAGATGCACCCCCCCCCCGAATATCCAAGGTTTAAATAAAAGCTTTGAAATTCTCCAAGAAAATGTGTTTGTCCTCTGTTCAGTTTATGATCCTGAAACAGCTACTCCACTTTTGTACGATCCAGCCAAGACATGAAGAGCGGCAACGGAAATCCACGGAACACAACAAAGAGAAAAGGTAACTTTTGAATTAATTGATGATGTTAGAAAGAATTGTATTTATGTAAAAGCTTGATTGCTCGCGGGTGAGAACAGCATAAGACAATCTCACCCGTATATAATAGAAATGGAAATATCAGAATTGTACAAAAAGAATTTAAATGTCCTTTTTTGGTTTTATTTTTATTTTTTTTCAATTTGCGAACCAAAAATGAAAATGCAAAGGAATTCTTTTTTTAAATGGTAAAATCCGAGTTCAATCTCCAACTACAACTCAGCATTTAATTCTGTAATGGTTGATACGTTTAATAACTGGGGTCAAACTGTATTTACACAAGGGAAAAGACTAGCACTCCCCCCTCCTATGTCTATGCGTAGAAGCATTGGTAAGTGCAAAAAGTTGAATCGAGTGACAGCTTTTGAAGAAAAGGAATAACAACCGTGTATATTAATTAAACAATTTTACTTATGCAAGTAATAAAGAATGATGTACAAAATGGTAAAAGGTAAACACACAGAATCTTATGTGCAGAAGTGTTCTGCTAACAGATGCACACGCTTCAACCGGAACAGTTGCTGGCGTTTTCATTTGTAGGAGGAAGGTTTTGTTTACAACAGCTGTCTGGGAAATCGTATTGTAATGTAGTCAATCCTTAACTGAAGTCAACTCCATAGTAATGTCTGGCGCCACCAGATCAGACTGTCTGAAGTTATTGACTTCCTGACTCAAAATGCACCAAACATTGATGTTTTATAGTTTTTTTTCTCAATCATGTTCTGCAAAATCCCAAACAAAAAACAATTTCCCTCCTTCCCTCCCACCCCTCTCCCTCCCCCCTTTCACTCAACCAAACATCAAGAATAAATACTTGAACATCTAAAGAACTTGAAGCATAAAAACCTTCACCAAAATGACCGGATTCAGCATTAAATAACCTGAAAAGGGTTGATATGCCTTAAAACAAAACAACTAAACCAAACACCTAGAATAAATGCTTGAACATGTAAAGAACTTGAAGCATGAAAACTTTTGCTAAAATGGCCGGATTCGGCATAAAATAGCCCGAAAGAAGTTGATATGCCGTAGAACAAAACAACCAAACCAAATCAAACACCAAAGATATTAAAATACATAAACATTTTAAAAAGTGATATTAAAATGCATAAACATTTTAAAAATGATATCCAAATACATAAACATTTAAAAAAATGATATCCAAATACATAAACATTTAAAAAAATGATATCCAAATACATAAACATTTAAAAAATAATATCCAAATACATAAACATTTTAAAAAATGATATTAAAATGCATAAACATTTTAAAAATGATATCCAAATACATAAACATTTAAAAAAATGATATCCAAATACATAAACATTTAAAAAATGATATCCAAATACATAAACATTTTAAAAAATGATATCCAAATACATAAACATTTTTAAAATGATATCCAAATACATGAACATTTTAAAAATGATATCCAAATACATAAACATTTAAAAAAATGATATCCAAATACATAAACATTTAAAAAATGATATCCAAATACATAAACATTTAAAAAAATGATATCCAAATACATAAACATTTTTAAAATGATATCCAAATACATGAACATTTTAAAAATGATATCCAAATACATAAACATTTAAAAAAATGATATCCAAATACATAAACATTTAAAAAATGATATCCAAATACATAAACATTTAAAAAAATGATATCCAAATACATAAACATTTTAAAAAATGATATCCAAATACATAAACATTTTAAAAAATGATATCCAAATGCATAAACATTTAAAAAAATGATATCCAAATACATAAACATTTAAAAAAATGATATGCAAATACATAAACATTTAAAAAAATGATATCCAAATACATAAACATTTTAAAAAATGATATCCAAATACATAAACATTTAAATAAATGATATCCAAATACATAAACATTTAAAAAATGATATCCAAATACATAAACATTTAAAAAATGATATCCAAATACATAAACATTTAAAAAAATGATATCCAAATACATAAACATTTAAAAAAATGATATCCAAATACATAAACATTTAAAAAAATGATATCCAAATACATAAACATTTAAAAAATGATATCCAAATACATAAACATTTAAATAAATGATATCCAAATACATAAACATTTAAATAAATGATATCCAAATACATAAACATTTAAAAAAATGATATCCAAATACATAAACATTTAAAAATGATATCCAACTACATAAACATTTAAAAAAATGATATCCAAATACATAAACATTTAAAAAATGATATCCAAATACATAAACATTTAAAAAATAATATCCAAATACATAAACATTTAAAAATGGCCTCCAAACTTTCAAAATAGGTTGCCTTGATGATACCCTTGAGCTTTCGTAGAAAAGACAAAAAGAGTCACATGGAACAATTTCAGGTAAATAGGGAAGTTGTTCCAGTACAGTGATGTCCTTTTTATTGATTAACCAGTCAGGTTATAGAAGATATAACGACAAGCATGTGACAAGCAAAAATGCAAAGCTAAGATTATTTATTGCAAAGATATTCTGTAAGAGGATAACAAATCCTTCTTAGCCAAAAAAAAGATCCAGATTGTCCTCGATGGCCATACATCTAAACAACATGGCATTAATGTGAGTGTGCCCCAGGGAACGATCCTTCAACCTGCATTATTCCTAATTTTCATAAATGATGCAATTGTGTACGAGATGGGTATATTTTTGCTGATGACACTGCACTCTATTCTCGACATGTGGGCAAAACGAATGTACACATATCCAAGGCAATGGCTGAATCCTTAGAAAATGTCTGTAGTGGAATGGGGTCATAAATGGATGGTAACATTTAATGCTACTAAGACAAAGCTCGTTTCCTTTAACAATTATAAGAAACTTTTTCAACCACCGATTGCAATGGCTAACAGCACCCTACCTAGCATCCATTATTTCAACTCCTCGGCCTAACGTTCATAGGTAACATGAATTGAAGCAAATACATAGAAGACACTGCCAAGGCAGCTACAAGGAAAGTGGGCTCCCTCTACCATGCTAGAAAACTTCTCACACCTGACAGTATCCTATATCTCTACAAAGCCACTATTAGCCGATGCATGGAGTATTGTTGTCACATCTGGACTGGCGCCCCAATCACTAGTCTCTTCTTCTTGGACAGGGTCCAAAAAAGAATTTCTAATCTAGGTCCACCTATTCCATCGCCATAATGTTACATCCCTGTGCTTGTTTTACAAATACTTCAATGGAATGTGCTGCACTGGTACTCCCAACAAACCCGACAATCAGCAAAATTCCCCCCCTTCACTGTAGAGGTCCCCCAAATGCTAGAAGGCTTTCTACTCTAATAGCTTCTTGTCTCAAACTGATAGCTTTTCGAATTCTCCCCTTGCTCCCTGTTTCTCTGACTGCTCAAACGTGCAGAAATTAAAATGTAATGTGAACAAGCATCTTGCTGCCAAACTCCCCATTTAGAATGCCCCCTATAAATCTGACCCCTAATTCACAGGAGCCCCTTTACGTTTCAGTGGCAATTTGCCTTGTTTGGAGTGAATAAAAGTTTTTTACAAAATCCACCTATCCCTCTTTCGTCCATAGCTCACACAGCCCACGCGGTCCCATTACTTTTCAGACACCCCTCCTATTTAATTATCTCTAATTAAATTATTGTTTTCACATCTCCAGGCTATTCTTGAACTAAAAAATGTGTCATCCGTGTTGCGACCTTGTCGAGTTTTGCCACCAGCTTCGAAGTACTTTACGATTGGATTGGGTAAGCTTTTACTGTTTACTTTTTGTTCACTTTCTTTTCTGTAAAATTGTATCGACTTGTGTCAGTTTTTTCGAAGAATTACGTCGATTTATTCTGGTTCGCTAAGTGACAGTCACTGTTGAATGAGGGTTGTACAAGCCTCTTCGTAGGGTTAGGGTTAGAAACAGGCAAATCAATCAGAGACGTTTTTTAAAAAGAATTATTATTTATTTATTTTATTTAATTAACGTGTCGCCACTAATCACTCGAGGATAAGGGTTAATAAGATGGATAAATTGACAATTGAATGATGATGAATACTATGAGAGGATTGAAACCAACTCAAAATAGCCAGCTCAGAAAACAGCAATTCTTCCCCCTTTGTCAGAAACATCGCTCATGGAATGTAAGGACTAAAGGACAGAATGGGGGGATAAAGAGTTACAACGCTGGCGAAAGTAAATGCAAGACCCACTCCATAAATGAACCAAAAAGAATGAGAATTTGCATTAAATGAAATAAGTTTAGAAAAAAAAATGAGTAACATCTTGAACTTAATTCTTTTCTAAAGATTCAAGAGTTATTAAGTCTTTTAATCAAATTATCTTATGGCCATATTACAACAGACTACAATGGTTGTCCCTAACATACATCAATGGATATATTGATCCCTATCTAGTTATCTGCAAGAAAAATGTTTCCATGGTGAAATTTCTACATTTAACAATGGGTTAAATGTGACTTTGGAATTTGGATGTTTTTTTCTATTTATTTATCATTCTTTTTTAGACAGTTCTTGAGTTGAATCAATAATCTCATGTCAACTTTTGATAACATTTTTATATTACACACACACACATATATATATATATATATATATATATATATATATATATATATATATATATATATATATATATATATGTATATATATATATGTATATATATATATATATATATATATGTATATATATATATGTATATATATATATGTATATATATATATGTATATATATATATATATATATATATATATATATATATATATATATATGGGAAATGAAAAAGGAAAAACCAAAAGATGTTTTTTTATGTATTCATCAACGTTTCGTCTTTATTTGTAAGATTTCCTCAGACTGATAATTTTAAGAAAAATGTCATGCAAGTACATAGAAAGAAATATTGGATTGACATGATGGGTTGATGAGAAGTAGTAGCCACTACTGGGAGCTCAGGACCATGGTTCGGGCTGAGGGAAGTCGGTGGCAGAGAGTGAAATCAAAGGGGGTAAAAACGTTTTCTAATTGTATTATAAAATTTTGAAAAAACAAGAAACGTTATTTTTTTCTATATATTTATTAAATGAATAAAATCATTTTTTTTCATATGTCTAAAATATTTTATTCATTTAATGAATATATATAAAAAAAAATAACTTTCTTGTTTTTTTTCAAAATTCTATAATCAAGGGAGGCGCGAGAGCGCTCTATCCCTTAATAGACTTCAAAAACGGCCTATGCTAGAAATCTCATTTCTTGGATCAATCATAACTCAAAAACCAATAAACCAAATTAGTTAAAACTTTGCACAATTTTTTTTTTTTGATAGGTTCTATAAGTGTGTAGAATTTCAGCATCATTAGTCAAGGCAACCCAGAGATCCAGAAAGGTCAGGCATGATCTTGTGTTATCCGTGTGTACGTACGTACGTACGTACGTATGTGCCACCCTGTATCTCATCAACTATTTGATGGATTCAGCTGATTTTTGGCAGAGATAGAGGTTCTAGGGTCTAGTTGATGGCATTTTAATTTCAGTTTACCATATACCTTAGTTTTCCAGAAAATTCCAAAAAACCTTAAAAATGACCATTGTATTGAGGCATAGCCTTTACAAAAGTAGTGACATTCCATGATAAATGCCAGTATACTGAAATCATATGCATAGGGTTAAGATGAAAATTCATATACACTAAATGTACAAAAGCAAGGAAATTCACAAATTTTTACACTTTTATTGTCATTAAGGGTATGCGAGCACAACAGGGCTGTGTATTTTACTGGTAGGAATTTTTCTTCAGTGCACCTCACACACTTCATCCACTCATGCATAGAGATTTATACTGTAGTGATGTGATAATGAAATGGTTTGGTTGATATGTAGTCATACCCTTAATGACAATAAAAGTGTAAAAATTTGGGAATTTCCTTGCTTTTGTACATTTAGTGTATATGAATTTTCATCTTAACCCTATTAAGGGCATATGATTTCAGTATACTGGCATTTTTCATGAAATATATATATAGATATAGATATATTATATAAATGAATGTAAAAATATATTTTATATCTATTTTATTTTATCGCGTGTCGGAATACAAAAAAACTTTTAACCAAATTTTTGCTCACAACTTATGATCTTCATCAGTGTGACAGTAGTCTGATGTGAAGGTGTAATTCCATCTGCAGATGAAGATGGACAGAAGGCGAAGGGATGTGTTCCCCCTGTCGACCAAGCGTAAACACATGACAAATGCAAACATACACACGCACGCATAACCACATAACATTACACCTAAGACAAACTTTAATGATTATATATAAATAAGTGAATATAAAAATTGAATTAAAAAAGTATTTTTCTCTCTCTATATATATTTTTGTGACGCATAGGAACACAAAAAATGTGTATATATAATATATATATATATATACAGGGTGGGCCAAAATAAGGGTCCTATCTTTAAATTTGAATAACTTCCACAAAATAAAAGTTAAACTCACCAAACTTTATGTGTGTGTAGACTGACCCTTCCGAGATTTTTTGAAATAAACAAAACAAATTTTAGCCGAAAAACACTTCTTAAAACTTACAAAAACTAAAGTATTGTTTTTTACACTGTTTTGAGTTTTTTAAGCAAAAATAATGTTTTCTAAATGAGGGTACGTTTCTTAGGGCTAATACGGCTCATGCTTGCTTCGGAAGGGGTCCTTTACTTAATCTAAAAAAAAAAAATTTTTAAATCAATAAATAAAAAAGTTATGAATTTTTAAAAATAGGACCCTTATTTTTGCCCACCCTGTATATATATATATATATATATATATATATATATATATATGTATATATGTGTGTGTGTATTTAAAGTTTTTATATTCAAATATAAATTTGATTACACAAAGCAATTGTAATAGCTCAATAGTGTGAGGCTAGAGCTATGTTGTATATAATAGTTTTATTTAATTTTATACGATATCCGATGTTATGAAGGACAGATTCACATCATTTCACGAAAAACTGTTTTTATTTCCATACAATTTCTTTTTTATGGAAATCGCTCCAGACAAGGCATGAAGCCACTTGATGTAAGGAGCCAACAAGAACAAATATGATAATCGCAAAGACAGGAGATGCCTATTGGCCTTAGTCTTGAAAAGACCAAGGTTATAGGTAGGAGGAAAACAGTCAGCAGGAAGAGAGTTCCGCAAGCCTGCAGTTCTTGGAAAGAAGCTACTGAAATAGGAAGCTGTATTACAATGAAGTATCAAAACAGCGAATTGATGAAGACCACTAGACCAACGAGTCAAACGAGCTGGAACAAAAGAAGTGGGGAATAAATCACGTAATTCTGAAGAACACATGCCATAATAGTATTATATTATAGGACAATTGTTTCGATGTAAAATGCTCCTATATCCTATGCATTTCCTGGTGTGGCTATCTTCAGTGCTCGTATATAAAACAAACAAAAACAAAGCAAGCAAAGCCTGGATTACTATACGTACTCATCATCATTATTATTTACTTTTTTCTTTTTTTTTTCTTTGCTAATGTAGCTGTTAACTCCTATATGTCCTAGCCGCAACCTGCACACACTGTGTGTGTTTCACTATTAGTTTTTTAATCGTTCGTCATTGGCTTGGATATTCATCCCAAAATGTATTATTTATTATTGTTATAAAGATCTATTTAAAAGGATATTGAGCACTTTTTGTGTGTAATGCCGGCTGTCTTGATTCGGCTATGTTCTGATTTTTAGAAGTTTTTCGTTTTTTTTTTGTTTTTTTTTTCATTTTTTCTGTTTTTTTCTTTTCTTTTTTTTCAATTTTTATTGATTTTCATGTTTTTTTTTGTTTTCCTTTCGTTTTTTCTATTGTTTATATGCATGCGTGTGTACAACACAGCTTAGCGAAAACTTAAGTTGTAAAAGTAGTTTGTGTTTATCCAATTGCTGGCACCTTCAATACAATTTTCCGTTGTCCCAGCTTCTTAAGGCCTGCAAATTGTGACCAGATTAACGAGACAATCATTTGCCGAATGTTGTTCATTTCAGGCCAGTATCCCGGAGATCACGGTTTGGTTGCGCCTGGAATTAGCTGCATCTATACCATCCGATTTGCACCGGATTCTCTTGGAGATTTCGAGGATGAGCTGAAAATCGTAACACAAGCTTCAAATTCCATCTCTGTTCCGCTTTTGGGTAAAAGGCCGCACCCAATTCTGACCCGTAAGTCACTCAGACAAAATACTTGACTTTTGTTGATTTTGTTTATTTACAGTTAAGAGACAAAAATAAAACCGCAACAACCATAAAAAGGCTTGCATATGCATGTAGATGTGGCGGACGTGATAATCCTGAACCAGGATCGAGCAGAGGAAGTGGTCCCGACTTGCCTCACTCCCACCATGCAATTTGAAGATTCGAGAAATGTTTAAATCACAGTGAGTGGGGATTCGAACATTGCCCATTGATTACAAATACCGGCGCTAACAGAGACGATCTTGTGGTGTCTTTATTTTAGCATCTGGGACAATGAGTCGAGAGATGTAGTTTTGCAAATCAAGTTGGTTTGCAAATGTCGGATTTAAGTGAATAAAAAAAAAGAACATAATTGTCGGAATTTGATTAATCTGAACTTGATGTTGTGAAGAATGGAACACAGACAGAAGGAGAGAAGGAAGAGAAAACGTCGAGTGAGTTGTGAGCCGGATTATTTTTAACTTAGGTAACAAGTCGATTATTTTCATTTAATTCTGTGAAATTTATCTTTAACGGTCCTATTAAGAGTCAGTGAAAACTCTTCCCTAATAGACTTTTAAAACCCTTTTTTTAGTAGGCTGTTCTATATAAATTATATAACTTTATAAATTTTACATTGCTTAACATAATATATTGTCTTAGCTGTTATTTCCATCTAAATAGCAATCATTTAAATTTAATTTTAACTTTAAATTTAGAAATTCTATTTATTTATATCTTTTATTTCTATTCTTTATAAAAAACTTTGAAATCGTTCTAGTTTTAAATTTGATTTGAGGGATGATAATTGATCTTAACATGGTTGTCTCCCTTTGACCGTCATCACTGATAGTTATTGAATTATCTTCCCTAGATTTTAGACATTTTCCATTTGAAAAATCTGCCAATATGAAAATAACTTTTGGTTTTACATACTCCATGTAAAGGTTCTTTTTTGTTGTTGTTTTTTTAGTAATTTCTTAATTAGGTGCTTCCGTATTATTGGGGACAGATGAAATTTTCATTTTTAATTTAGAAGAGTCAGTTGAAAGGGGAGATAATTCAGACTGTTTTTTTTTTTGTTGTTGTAACTATAAGGAAAATTCAGAGAAAATAAATTTAAAAAATGGGGTACTTATGCAGTTTACGGACCTGACTGAAATAATAACGTTATAATTTAGAAAGCCATTTTGAACATGGGGAGGTGGGGAGTTGATTAGCTATTCTGTTTATTAAATTGTTGTTAGGTGAAAGTACAATTGATTTGAAAATAATGTTTTTAAATGATAATGAAAATACAAATACTCATGGGCAATGATGGGTCGGGACAGCTAGTCAATAATAAATGATAATAAATTGCACTGAGCTTAACGCTTTACTGCAGTTTCACGGCATTACCGATCGTCAGAAGTTTATCCGACTGGTCTCTAATGTAAGAAATGCAAAGAGACCAGTCAGGCACAGGTTCTTTACAAGAACTTTAAAAGATTTTTCTACAATTTACTGCATATAATTTTGGTTTGTATTCTAGAAATGTTGGGTACGTGCAAAATGAATGGCTGATCCCCAAAATGTAAAAACATTTTGACTCCTCCCTTCACCAAAATTCAGGAAATCAACCAATTTTAATGGAATTTTCAGTATTTATTAATTAATGATCACGGAATATATAATGAACCCATTATTTTTTTTTTAATCTTACTGAAAATGTATTATTTTGTGTAAATAAAAAAACACCTTTACTAAAAAGTACTAAAAATAACACATGAATTTTTTAAAAAATTTTTAATGAAATTATAGCACCGTAAATGATAAAAAATAATATGTCTTTTAGATATTTCTTATATAGTATGAAAAAAGACCCTAAATTTTGTGTTAATAAAATCAATATAACTAAAAAAAAATTAATTACTCGAATTATCGATATTATAATTGAATTAAGCATTTTTTATTCAATATTTTCACTCAAAAAATAATATAATTGCAAAAAATTTTTTATGTGATTTTAATGATATTCTAATATTTCCCTTTGCGCATGAAAGTGTAATTATCAGTGTAAGAAATCTTTTTTTATAATCTTGAAAATAAAATAAAAATGAAAAAAATTGAGATTCTGGGCCATAACGAAAAAAATAATTTCAACAAATGGATAATTTCTGCTAACGATGGAAAGTTGGAGATATATGGGTGTCCAGTATTGCAATAAACAGTCAGGATTTACACACCACCCGCCATCATCTAAATTTTATTTTCAGACCCTGTCAATTTCACAATTCACTGACAATCATTTGGAAAAATAAAATTTAAGTTTTGTATTTTTTTTTGGTAAGTTTTTCATTAATAAATAATCATTTTCTTTGAAATTTGAATTCTATTTAATTATTAATAAATAATTATTTTCTTTCAAATTTGAATTCTATTTCTATAAATAATTGTTTTTGCTTATTTTTTTTTTAACGAATAATAAAATTTTCAGTCATTGAATTTAATTTACTTTTTTACACATAAAAAAGAATTAATTTAATTTATCCTTACGACACGTTTAAGAGTAAATCGAGTAATGTAATTGCCAAATCATGTAAAAAAAATTGATATAATTTATGCAGTAGGAAAAGTCTGAAAAAAATTATAAAAAAGCTTTATTTCAAATTCTAATGAAAAACATTGGTAAACAGACGTCACCAATAATTTCAAAGTATTACTGAATTAAAAACTAATATCAAGTTAAACATAGATGTTTTAGATAAAAATAAATAAAATCTTAATTGTGTGTACATTCACAAATATTTTAATTAAATAAGCATTTCATTTTTTATTACAGCAAAATAAAGGTACTTAAATTAATGAAATGTTTTATAACGTTAAAAAGAATAAAGAAATTAAAATATAATAATTGTTACGTTTTTATAAACTATTAAAACACCATTCGTCTATATAAAGTTAAAAATAATTAAACGAAATATTATTACAATTTTTGTCTTCCATATATTCTGCATATCGATAGCTACTTTGTTTATTGACGTATTTTACTAAACTATGAAAGTAAATTTAGTAAAAAGTAGGTACATTTTTGTTTTAATTCAGTCTCTTATGAGTTTTATTTGATAATTATCTTTAAAATAGTTCTAGAAATCTGCCATTTATCTTTCAAGGGATTTTTACAAGTAATTTCTTCAATGTTCAAAATTCACTGAATTTTTGTTTTTTTAGCCATCGTGATAACATTTTTCATTCTAAATTTTTTTTCATTTGTAAAAATACATTTTTTTTAATGGAAATCGGTCCAAGCAAGGCATGAAGCCACTTGATGTAAGGAACTACCGAAAACAAATATGATTATCGCAAAGACAGGAGATGTCTATTGACCTTAGTCTTGAAAAGCCCAAGATTATAGGTAGGAAGAAGACAGTCAACAGGAAGAGAGTTCCACAAGCTGCAGTTTTTGGAAAGAAACTACTGGAATAGGAAGCTGCATTACAATGAAGTATCTAAACAGCGAATTGACGGAGACCACTAGACGAACGAGTCAAACGAGCTCGAACAAAAGAAGCAGGGAATAGATCACATAATTCTGAAGAACACATGCCATAATAGTATTTATAGAAAAGACTGAGACTAGCAACATCACGTCTGTGAGAGATAGGGTGCAGAGAAGAAGAAATGGTGGAGCCAATCAAATTAGAGACACGTTTCTGCACCTTATCAAGAACCCTCAAATGGAACAGAGATTCACCAGCCCAAATATGACAACAGTACTCCATCATTCTTTTCTTTTAGAGATTAAATTTAGGCTTTTATCTTTGAAACACAATCAAAATTTTAACGGAAACTAATACAAAAATTAATAATAAGCGCTTTTTAATAATTATAGTCCGTATAATTCACGCTTATTTTTGCACGTACTTAATAAATGCCTATCGTTATTTATGTTTTTAATTTTCTAATAATTTCTGGACATTTTAAGACAAGTCTATCTACGTATATTATTTAACATTTAACCTTTCTTGTAGAAAATGTTTTCATAGCATGAATGAAATCTGATTTGTTTTACCATTATATTTTAGTGCCACCCTTAATCGACTTGGGTTATTGTTTGGTTGGAGGCAGTCAAGTGACTCAAGTTGTTATCAAGAATAAAGGAGGACGTGGCTGCTTTTGCTTGCTGCCGTCATCTACCTGGTCAACCACAAACTTCAGGGTAAGTAGGGGGTAATTATCAAATAAGTAGGGTGTAATTATCAAATTTATTCATTCCATGGCAAACAAATGTTTTCAAATTATCGTTTAGAAAAAAAGAATTATTTTCTCTTTTCTCTTAAACAGTTATCTCCCTTTGTTCATCATGACGATGAATTATCTCCCTTGATTTCTCAAATATTCCAATTTGATTGGCCAAGGCAATTCTTCTTGACCAATCAACAAACACCTAATTTTGGCGGCCTGGGTGCAAAAATCATTTGTTATTTCGTCTTTTGAATCTGGTCGTAGTCCAGTCAACATGTAAGGGGTTTTCTCCTTAATTTGAATGCGACTTAATTGAATGCGATGAGCAATTCAGGGGACTGTCTATAAATGGACGTTGAAAAGAACTCTTTTTTTTTATAGTTGGACTTACAAAATTACAACAATTAGTTTTGCAAAGACTTTTCTGTATTATTGTTTAATGTAATAATAATATTAATACACATATTATTCTTTCTCTTCTGTCTTCTGTATCTTCTGTTCTCTTTCTTTTAGCATATTTCAGACTTTGGCAAGCGAACACAGAACCGTTCTCTTACCAAAACAATTTAAGTTTTATTTAACCAGGTCAAAATCAAATACAAGGAAATAAGGAATGTGAGAACAGATGAACAACAAAATATGGCAAATATTTTAAGTAGAAATAATTATTGGCTGCTTCTGGCTGAATTTGATTTCTGTGGATGGCTTTTCTCGGTCCCATGAAAAATTAATATTCAACAATCTCTCATAATAGCATTACCAAGCAACCCTCTTGTCCTGTTCATTTATTGCTAGCACCCATTCTTATTTCAAATACACGTCTGTCCATACTTGTCTTTGCTATCTGCCCTGAAATATTTTTTTAAGTGTTGAGTATCTAACTTTAATTGAATATTTTAATCGCTTCTTATCTTGTTTTTTTTTCTCTTGTAATAAAATATTTTTACTGTTTTAAAATAGTATTACACACAAAAATACAAAAAACAAAAAAACTTTTTGACACCAAAAAACAACTTTCAAGATGGCCTTAGAAGGCAACTTTCAAGATGGCCTTAGAAGGCAACTTTCAAGATGGCTTTAGAAGGCAACTTTCAAGATGGCCTTAGAAGGCAACTTTCAAGATGGCCTTAGAAGGCAACTTTCAAGATGGCCTTAGAAGGCAACTTTCAAGATGGCCTTAGAAGGCAACTTTCAAGATGGCCTTAGAATGCAACTTTCAAGATGGCCAACTGACCACAGCGGCGATGCACTGAAAAACTCATATAAAATTCATGTGAATCATTCAAATCATTTCTTGTAAACATAAATAAATTGTTTTTAATTGTCGTTCATTCAGCATCATATTTATTCCATTTGCATTTTTTATCCCACTTCATATCACAAGAGACATTGAATAATTGCTGCAACTTTAATAAAAGATATTTCACATCCCATAAACTATCGTTATGATAACATGATTGAATGAGATTCTCGTAGAATTAAGTTGCACAAAATAAATTGACTTTTCGTTCTCATTCGTATGTTCGAATATAAGAGTGTTTTTTTTATTCCAGGGGGAGGGGGCAACATTGGTTTGATTTGTCTGTCTAATGCCATATCAACCCATTTTGGGGTTAATTAATGTCAAAGCGCAATACTTATTTGAAACGTTTAATTGTATATAATTGAATACAAGTTGTTATAATTGAATATAATTGTATATGATTGAATATAATTGAACGAAAGTTGTTATAATTGTATATAATTGAATATAATTGTAAAAAATTGTATATAATTGAATATAATGGAATATAATTGTATATAATTGTATATAATTGTATATAATTGAATATAATTGTATATAATTGAATATAATTGTATATAATTGTATATAATTGAATATAATTGTTGTAGACCCGTGCTAGCGGTCACAAAGATAACAACCACAAATTGTGACAGGTTAAAATATACAATGTATTTATTCATAGCAATACAGTAACGCCACTAAATGTGGTAGGAGATGACAGGATTCCTACCATGCGGTAAAACATGAATAGGAATGTCCTCTCTTTGAGTCTTTGCAACCATGGTATTTATTATAGATGGTTGCTTCCATTAGTTCTTCAATAGGGGTGATTTGTACCCCACAACACCCCCCTCCCGAGCTTTTCATTCCCCTGGAATGATCGTATAGCTCTTTTTCCTGGGATTGATCTCTATGGGATCGATCCTTTTTCTTTTTCTGGAAGACCGGCGTTGTTCGGCTGCTTGTGGTGTTACCAGGTCGAACGTGTCATATATATGGTCCATTACTTCTTGTTCAACAGGAGGTTGTCTGTCGTCATCAGTGACACGTTTCCGAATTTGGTTCAAATGCTTCTTGTGAGTGAATTTTGGACCTTCGATTATGTAAACCATCCGCCCGATCCTCTGCTTGACCTTTCCTAGTTCCCACATCATACTATTATTTTTATGTACCTGGAAAAATACCTTTTCCCCAGGTAAATACATCTTTTTAGGAACTGTAGTATTCGGCGGTTTTACCTGTTTAGGCAAAAGTTTCTCGAAGACCGGCCTAATTTTCCTTGCAAACATTAACTCTGCCGGCGACATCTTAGATGGAACGCTTTCATTTGGCGTAATTCGGTACACCTGTAAAAACTGTTGTAACGCCTTTCCTGAGGGCGTTCTTTTAGCTTTTTTCAGGGCTCTTTTTAGCGTGTCCACGAACCTCTCTGCCTGACCATTCGATCGAGGATGATAGGTTGGCGTTGTTATGTGGTTGACCTGGAAATCCTCGCAGAAACTTTTAAAATCTGCTGACGTGAATTGCGTGCCATTGTCCGACACCAAACAATCGACCACACCAAACCTTGCATACAATTCGTGAAGAGCACTGATTGTAAAATCCGTCGTTGGACTCTTGCATCTAAATACCTCAGGCCATTTTGAAAAGCTATCAACAACTATTAAGTAATAGTTTCCCTCCAATGGACCTGCAAAGTCCACGTGTATCCTTGACCATGGATGGTCAGCTTTAGGCCACGGGCTAAATTGTATTGGGGGCGCTTTTGCAGCCAATGCGCATCCCTTACACGACTTTACCATGTCTTCAATATCAGTGTCCATGCTCTTCCAGTAAACGTAGGACCTCATGAGGCTCTTCATTCTAGTAGCCCCAGGGTGCCCCGTATGAAAATCCTTTAAAAATTTTTTCCTCAGCGTGGCTGGGATTACCACCCTTTCTCGGTACAACAGTACCTCATTGCACATAGAATAAACTTCCGCCGCCGATTCATCTGATTGCAAGAAATTCCATACTGAAATCGTAATTTAGCAGGATGGTCGCCCATCTTTGCAGTCTGTTGGCTGAGTAAGTTGGTATCCCTTTTTTTGAACCGAAAATGGTTATAAGCGGCTTGTGATCAGTTTGTAATTTGAATTTTCGACCATGTAAAAAACGGTGGAATTTTGTAACTCCGAATATGATCCCCAGTGCTTCCTTCTCAATTTGGGAATAATTCTTCTTCTTGGCTGGCAGTAATGTTCTCGACGCATAGGCGATCGGTTTAGTAGACCCATCTGGCATTTTATGTAGAATGCATGCCCTTATTCCATAAGCACTTGCGTCGGTTGCGACAATAATCTCTTGTTCTGGATTGAAATGAATCAGAAATAAATCTGATGTTAGTACATCTTTTAACTGCTTAAATGCCGACTGGCACTCCGGCGTCCAGTTCTATTTTTTGTCCTTTTTTAATAGTTCATTCAAAGGCGCGCGCAATTTATGCATATTCTTAATAAAAGTTTGATAATAGTTAACGAGCCCTAAAAAACTTTGCAATGTAGTTACATTTTGAGGCTCTGGCATGTCTTTTATTGCTGTGGACCTATCCGGGTCGGGTTTTCTCCCGTCCTTATTTAATATATGACCCAGGTATTTTATTTGTTCCAAAAAAAATTCATATTTTGCCTCCTTCAAAGTGAAGCCGTATTCTTTTATTCTGTCAAACACTTGAAATACATGATCTCTATGTTGTTCAACATTTTGACTACGTATGAGAATATCGTCCAGATAGCCTATTGAAAAATCCAAACCGCTTAGCAAAGTGTCAATTATCTGTTGGAAAATAGCAGGTGCTACTTTTATCCCAAATGCTAATCTATTGAATTTAAAAAGACCTATGTGTGTTGAGATACACAAAAGTTTTGAACTATCGTCTTCTACTGGTATCCGTAGATACGCCTCGCTTAAGTCTATTTTGGAAAAGATTTTTCCGCCATTTAACTTAGCGAATACTTCCTCTGAGTTTGGTAACGGATAGTGGTGGTCCTTGAGCGATGCATTCAATCCGGTAGAGAAATCTGCGCATACTCTGATTTCTTTTGTTTTTTTTTATGTATACGGTGGGGGCTGCCCACTCACTATAGTTAATATGGGTCAAAATCCCTGTGTTAACTAGTCTTTCCAATTCTTCTTCAATTTTTTCTCTTGAAGCGAACGGTACGCTACGTGGTTTTTTGAATATTGGTTTTGCTTCATCCAGCAATTCGAATCTCGCTTTTATTTTCGTGCAGCATCCAAGCTTTTCAGAAAAAACACTTGGAAAAGATGTTTTTAGATCTTTTTTTAGTTTGTCGGCTTCGGCCGTTAAATTTTCGACTTTTTGACAAAAATCACTCATTGGCGAGTCTCATAATTCAAATTCTTGGATCCAGTCAGATCCAAATAAATTTGATGTGTTCCTAAGAACGAATACTTTTAACTTTTTTGTCTTTCTTTTTAGTGAAACATTAATAATTAATTCACCTTCAAAATGTATTTTTTCACCAGTTACCGATCTTGCGATTTTATTCGTCTTCATCATCGTGGGCTTACCACGTGTGAACATTTATAATCGATATATCCGACCCTGAATCGAGTTGCAGATTTACTTCTCTATTTCCGATTCTCACCGTAACATATTTCCTTATGTTCTCTGTTGGTGATGGGTCCCTTTTTGCAGTTTTTATGTAGTTCTTTTTTCCTACTTTTGCTCTGCAATATGAGGCCTTGTGCCCTGCTCGTTTGCATAGGTCACACGTTATTTTCTTATGGTACCAACATGCATTGTACCCATGAGGTCCTCCACATTTACTACAAGGGGTCCTAGGCTTTTGTCTATCCTGATAATTTTGTGAAGGGTTCTTTTTGCCTCTTGGTTGGTAATAGCTGGCGGGTGAGTGTCCTTTATTTTTGGAGCGTATCTTTTTAATGTGAGCGATACCTGCTTCCTCTATGTTTCGGGAATCTTGTTTCACTGCCACGAACCGTTGACAATCTTCAGCCAGTTTCTGAAGCGTTAAATCAGGTTCTAATTCCAGTTTATTTAGAGCACAACGTCTTATATCGGCGTCTTTTGTGGCTATCAAACCTTGTGTGAATATTAGGCATCTAAAATTATCTGCCGTTAATGATGACAACTTGAAGTCGTCACAGTTTTTATTAACTATAGACGCAAAAGTCGTATAATCCTGATTTTCCTTATGTGTAATATTCATACATTTCCATCTTTTATGGAAAAGGCTTGTCTTTGGACAGTATAACTCCATTAACAGTTTGACTGCCTCGTCAAACGACAATTCGTTGGTTTTTCTTGGCAAAATATAATCCACGAATTTGTTATGTTCGGATGCACCCAACTTCCGTAGTAATAAACGAACCTTCTTTTGATCCGTCCATGAACCACAATCTTGAATAAGTCTTCAAATCTTTTGAAGTATGTTTCAAACGTTAGGTCTTCCTCAGGAGCATAGCGAAATGTATCAATGGCTGACCAGATCGCATTTTGCGAAAAAGCCGTACTGTTTTCCTGTCCGTTCTCCTTATTCATTAAAACTTGCGTTAACAAATCCATTTTTTTATTTGATTGGTTTTGATGCTCTAGATGTAATTTTTTCAATTCCAATATTTGTTCGTTCATTTCTTTCTTTTCTTCCGCGGCATATTTCATCATTTCTTTATTTTCTCTTCCCTGTTTTTCCTCGAAGTATTTCATTAAACTTAACCGCTTCTCGTCATTTTGTTTCTGTACTATCAATTGTTCTTCTCTAAACCTTTTTTCAAGTTCTAATTGTTGATTTTGTTGAAGTTTTATAATTTCCAAAATCTGTTTTGAAAAATCCTCCATTTTTTTTTTTTTTTTTTTTTATGACAAAAAAGCGTTTTCAGAAACAAACCAATTCTTTTTCTATAGTACCAACTCTACAAAAAAAACTTTTACAATTTTTGTATCTGGTTATATTGACGAGTATTTCCTTAATTTATTTAAATATTGGCCATAATTTCCGCTTTAAGTGCGTATCATATTTTCTCATTAACACAAAGTGTTATGCCGTACCTGCTTGTCGAAAGTGTTGTTTTTTTCAACGTGCCAGTCAGTCAGAGAAAAATTTATTTTAATCGGAAAAATCTGACGTAACTTTTTAATTTTGTTTTTCAATGCTAATGCCTTTTTAAGACAATCTTTTTAGAACGAACAATTTTTTTTTTGTACTTACTGAAACTTTGAGTCGTTTTTTTTTTTTTTCAGTTGTCGTAAATCCACGCCATTTATGAGTTCCGTTTTAACTCGTAGTTTAGGCTTCTTGTGGCTTTTTTTTTTCCAACAGCAAGATAAGACTTTTTTGACGACGTCTTTTGTTGTTTGACTTTTTTTTTTTTTCAAGTAAATCATTGCCCGAATCTTCGTTATTCAGTTTTTTGTCGAATGATCCTGTAACTTTCTTGAGTAATCCTGGTAGCCAGTATTCGTGACTGGTATAAAATCAAAATCCTCACGTTTGTTCTTTACTAAATTTCTCGTCACCAGTGTTGTAGACCCGTGCTAGGGGTCACAAAGATAACAACCACAAATTGTGACAGGTTAAAATATACAATGTATTTATTCATAGCAATACAGTAACGCCACTAAATGTGGTAGGAGATGACCGGATTCCTACCATGCGGTAAAACATGAATAGGAATGTCCTCTCTTTGAGTCTTTGCAACCATGGTATTTATTATAGATGGTTGCTTCCATTAGTTCTTCAATAGGGGTGATTTGTACCCCACAACAATAATTAAATATAATTGTATATAATTGAATATAATTGAATATAATTGTATATAATTGAATATAATTGAATATAATTGTATATAATTGTATATAATTGAATATAATTGTATATAATTGTATATAATTGTATATAATTGAATATAATTCTATATAATTGAATACAATTGAATATAATTGTATATAATTGAATATAATTGTATATAATTGAATATAATTGTATATAATTGAATATAATTGAATATAAGTGTATATAATTGTATATAATTAAATATAAGTGTATATAATTGAATAAAAGTTGTTATTCACCCATATTTTTTGGATGGATAGGAGGGAAGTCATACCTTTCTCAATAGCATGAAATTTGAACTCTTCATAGCTAATTCCATAATCCACAAGAGTATCCATTAGGTCTATCATACACCCCTAAAAATATTGGATTTTCCAAATAAGGGTCTCTTCAAATATCGAGATTCTACTTTTAATTTTAGAAATCTTTTATAAAGTGTCTCTTGTTGTTTTTCTTACCTTATTCTATTCAGACCGCTGTACATGAAGAGACTGTAGAGATTCTGCCGTTTGTCATGCGGCCATCCACATTTGAAATGAAGAATGGTCAAGTTGGCGTTCTTGAGATTGCTTTTAATCCAAAAGAAGCGCAAACTTACCGTGAAAAAGTGACGTTTCTTTGTGATAATTGTCAAGTGAAACACTGCGAGATTGTTGGTAAGTATTGATGATTTTCACATTTCACTTCTGAAGAGTTTCACATTTCATTTCTGAAGATGTTCACATTCCACTTCTGAAGATTTTCACATTTCACTTCTGAAGATTTTCACATTTCACTTCTGAAGATGTTCACATTTCACTTCTGAAGATTTTCACATTTCACTTCTGAAGATTTTCACATTTCACTTCTGAAGATTTTCACATTTCACTTCTGAAGATTTTCACATTTTACTTCTGAAGATTTTCACATTTCATTTCTGAAGATTTTCACATTTCACTTCTGAAGAGTTTCACATTTCACTTCTGAAGATTTTCACATTTCACTTCTGAAGATTTTCATATTTCACTTCTGAAGATTTTCACATTTCACTTCTGAAGATTTTCACATTTTACTTCTGAAGATTTTCACATTTCACTTCTGAAGATTTTCATATATCCCTTCTGAAGATTTTCACATTTCACTTCTGAAGATTTTCACATTTCAGTTCTGAAGATTTTCACATTTTACTTCTGAAGATTTTCATATTTCACTTCTGAAGATTTTCATATTTCACTTCTGAAGATTTTCACATTTTACTTCTGAAGATTTTCATATTCCATTTCTGAAGATTTTCATATTTCACTTCTGAAGATTTTCATATTTCACTTCTGAAGATTTTCACATTTCACTTCTGAAGATTTTCACATTTCACTTCTGAAGATTTTCACATTTCACTTCTGAAGATTTTCACATTTCACTTCTGAAGATTTTCACATTTCACTTCTGAAGATTTTCACATTCCACTTCTGAAGATTTTCACATTTCACTTCTGAAGATTTTCATATTTCACTTCTGAAGATTTTCATATTTCACTTCTGAAGATTTTCACATTTCACTTCTGAAGATTTTCACATTTCACTTCTGAAGATTTTCACATTTCACTTCTGAAGATTTTCACATTTCACTTCTGAAGATTTTCACATTTCACTTCTGAAGATTTTCACATTCCACTTCTGAAGATTTTCACATTTCACTTCTGAAGATTTTCACATTTCACTTCTGAAGAGTTTCACATTTCACTTCTGAAGATTTTCATATTTCCCTTCTGAAGATTTTCACATTTCACTTCTAAAGATTTTCACATTTTACTTCTGAAGATTTTCACATTTCACTTCTGAAGATTTTCATATTTCCCTTCTGAAGATTTTCACATTTCACTTCTGAAGATTTTCACATTTCAGTTCTGAAGATTTTCACATTTTACTTCTGAAGATTTTCATATTTTTGTTTACAAAATATTTCAACGTTTCAATTAGTCGTATCAGTTTATTATTTTTAGCAATATTTTATACAATCAACAATATGCATATAGTGTCTCAGTCTATTTGTTTTATTGTCCGAGGAACTATTTTAAACCAAAGCCCTATAACAAGATCATGCACAACTTTTCCCAAGTAAAAAAATGTTAGAAGGAATAATCTAATTCAGTTAGTATTCATTTTGTATTATGGATTTTACAATGATATCGTGGGGTCTGCGCACACACAGAGCGTCTGTATTTTATTTTATTTTATTCATAAATTATAGAAATTAAAAAAGAAATAGATTAAAAATGGTAATATGGAGTTCAGAGCTGGGATCACTTGTTGTATTGTACGGGCTTAATAAAAATAACAACACAGTATCTTGGGAAAATATAATATGTATATTTATTTGTCCGTAACGATGAGGGTGGTGACGATGAGGATGGTGGTCAGAGAGGCTTGTGCACATGGAATCAGATGGTTTCTTCTCACCGAGGTTCGACCGTCAACTCCTTTTTCGATTTTCGGTTTGAATTATATAACAATTTCGTGGCCACCTCGACGACCTCCGAGTTTGCACCCGGTGACAGCTTGCACTCATTTGACAATTCAACAAATCTGTCTATCTTTCCTGGCATGACACAACCGCACCTGGCAACATGATCTTTTAACCTTTACGACATCTCTGTTTTCTTCTGACATCACTGTTTAAGTGATTCTTGCAGGTGCATCCTTTTTATTTGGTCGGAAGAAACTTATCTTTTGACAATCGATCATATTGTTTTCTTTTGTGCAGGTGTTTGTCTGGTTGTGAGTTTTTTGTTTTATTTTCAAATAACTTTTTGGTTATCCGGCAATTATCTTATCAACTGACAATCGCCAGGTGCATCTGTTTTCAACAACCTTTACCGTGCACCGACTCGGGTATGTAACACACTGACCAGGTTTCACTTTCATACATCATCACATGCCTGATAGACTCTTCCCTTGGTCGACAATGATTACCACTGTCGACCAAGAACTCTGCTGGTTAGTAATAGCAGAAGTTCCCTAAACTTACTCCATCCACAGTTGCAATCACACTGTTAATTGAGATAAACTAGTGACATACAATTACTCAAAGGGAGATAACTCTGTCTTAACTTTTTCAAGGGGAGATAACTCAATTAGATTTTGAAACAAACTTTCTTCCCATCAAATCTCAATTGTAAAACTTGTTGAACCGAGTCTTTGTTGATGTTTTAGGCAATGCACAAAAAGCTAAAGTGTCTATTTGTCCAAGTAAAGATGTTTTTACTGAACCAACAACTGACGAGAACCCGGATAAATCTGACAAACACTTCATCAACTTTGAAACATTGAATGTTTTCACTTACACGGAAAAGAACTTTACCGTGAAGAACTGCACGTAAGTCATCCGTCTGCACAAAAGCTTTTTCATGTTGTTGTTACAATTAATAAGAAATGCATTGTTAATTATAATCCTCTTAATTTTAATGATAACCCCTCTCCATTTTTATTGAGGGTGGCCTATAGGGCCACAGCAACATAACTATGGTTTTAATAGTAAATATATTTTCACGAGGCATACTTGCAAACCATACTTTTATTTTTATTTTTAAATCAGATTTATCCTTCCTTTTGATTGTTTGCTAACAATTGTTACAAAGAAACCTGCTCAAAGGATTTGTGTTATATTGAAGTTTTCCTTCTTCTAGACTAGTTGTCCTACAAAAACGTAACGCTACATCGAGCAAATGACGATACATGATAACTCAAATTGGCTCTCCAAATGGCGACCTCCTCATGATGGAAAGTCAACACACATAAATATGATTATAATACATAAAAATGATTATAATACATAAAAATGATTATAATTCATGAATATGATTATAATTCATAAATATGATTATAATTCATAAAATGATTATAATACATAAAAATGATTATAATTCATAAAAATGGTTATTACAGCTTAATATTTACCTGCTACTGAGTAAACTAGAGTGGCTCAAACTTCAGCCTTTCTCCTGGATGCAAAATATACAGATTTTTATCTCGACTTATTTCTACAAAAATAAAACGTTTCTAAGCCCATAACTTTAGTTATGTAAGCTTTATTTGGGCATATTTTTCCCTATAATATTATGTTTTTAATTGATTGAAAGTATTTTTTGGCTTTACTTAAAAGAGTCATTGAGGGAGCAGAATGGCCTCCTCCCACCACCACCACTGATCCTCTCAAACTGGTACAATCTATGATATGTCCCATCAATTTTCATAAAGTAGTATAGTTATATGAAATAATAGTTATAATGAAATATAGTTATATGAAATAATAGTTATATGAAATAATAGTTATAACGAAATATAGTTATATGAAATAATAGTTATATGAAATAATAGTTATATGAAATAATAGTTATATGAAATAATAGTTATATGAAATAAAGTTATATGAAATAATAGTTATAACGAAATATAGTTATATGAAATAATAGTTATATGAAATAATGGTTATATGAAATAATAGTTATAATGAAATATAGTTATATGAAATATAGTTATATGAAATATAGTTATATGAAATAATAGTTATATGAAATAAAGTTATATGAAATAATGGTTATATGAAATAAAGTTATATGAAATAATAGTTATATGAAATAATAGTTATAATGAAATATAGTTATATGAAATAATAGTTATATGAAATAATAGTCATATGAAATAATAGTTATAATGAAATATAGTCATATGAAATAATAGTTATAATGAAATATAGTTATATGAAATATAGTTATATGAAATATAGTTATATGAAATAATAGTTATATGAAATAATAGTTATATGAAATATAGTTATATGAAATAATAGTTATAACGAAATATAGTTATATGAAATAATAGTTATAATGAAATATAGTTATATGAAATAATACAAATGTAGTTGTAACCTAATTAGGTACAATAATCGGTCATACCATCCCATACATGCACACAATTCAAGTAAATAACTTTAAAATAAATACAATATATCTAAATATAATTTTTTTCTTTTTTAATGGAAATCGCTCCAGACAAGGCATGACGTCATTTGATGTAAGGAGCTAACAAGAAAAAATATGATTATCACAAAGACAGGAGATGCCTATTTGCCTAAGTCTTGAAAAGACCAAGGTTATATGTAGGAGGAAAACATTCAGCAGGAAGAGAGTTCCACAAGCCTGTGGTTCTTAGAAATAATCTACTGGAATAGGAAGATTTATTTCAATGAGGTATCAAAACAGCGAATTGATGGAGACCACTAGACCAACGAGTAAAATGAGCTGGAACAAAAGAAGCGGGGAATAGATCACATAATTCTGAGGAACACATGTCATAATAGTATTTATAGAAAAGACTGAGACTAGCAACATCACGTCTGTGAGGGAGAGGGTGGAGAGAAGAAGAAAGGGTAGGGTCAATCAAATTACAGACACGTTTCTGCACCTTATCAAGAACCCTCAAAAGGGACAGAGATTCACCAGCCAAAATATGACAACAGTACTTCATACATGGTCTGATTGTAGATTTGTAGAGATAGAGAATAGTTTCAGGTGTGAGAAAGTGTTTGGAGCGATAGAGAGGAGCGACTAACCCTAACCCCATAAAATTAATAATAAATTAATAGTCATAATGGATTATTACGTCATAAATAAATTTTAAATGTTTTGTGACAATTGTTAATGTCAGCATAATAAAGTTGAATAATATTAACAAACAAAAAACCCTCTAAAAATGAATACAACATTTTTCAATTTATTTTTATAAAAAAGTTAATTTTCTGAAATATCCGCTTTGCATCTCTGCCCATCTATCAGTATCTCCTGCTCACGGAGAGTTTCAGTGGCAGCAACAAACACATGTGTTTTTCTTAAGAAATATCAGTGGCAGCAACAAACACGTGTGTTTTTCTTAAGAAATATCAGTGGCAGCAACAAACACGTGTGTTTTTCTTAAGAAATATCCAAGTGGCAACAGCTGACACTAAAGTCTTTGCTCGCAAAACTTTGTCGTTGGCGATTGATGATTTTCATTAAAAAAAATTGAAGAAAATCTCTAGATCTCGACGGGCAATTCATAATCATTTTTGTTGTGAAATCATTTGCGATACGATTTCCGATTCTTCTTAGCGTCTCGCGTGGAGGAAGGCAGACTGGTCCCTCATCCCCACTCATTTGGTGGTTCAGGTTAGTACAGCGCATCCCCTGCAGATACACAGTGTATATTATTATAATTGATGGTTGACAATTTTGCATCGGTAGAAAACAAGTAAATGTTGATCAATTGATGGAAAGCACTTTACAGTGTTTAATCAGTACCCCCCCTCCTCAATCGGCTCTGAGAGTAATTCATACTAGCCGTGAGCCCCCCCCCCCCCTCTTCATCTCAACTAAATTATTTTACCTCTTACAACAAAGATAAGATTTAAATGAAGGATCTAAACACCCCTATCTATTCGGGACCTTTGTAGAGGAAAAGCTGTATCAAAATAAATCGGCAAAAACATTTCGTACAAATATAAGAAAAATCGAATCTTGTTCCCGAAACTCGGTTGATAACCCGAGTACATTAAGCTGGCAGAGAGACTAGTAAACGCATGCTTAATCTCCCTTTACATGAAGGAAAAAAAGAAGTTTTTATAGTAGCAGTTGTCTCTCTGTCGTCACGAGGGCTCGGGTTCTCCCCCGTCGCTGCTGCTTCCACACCTTAAACTACATAATGTCTAGTGTCTCTAAGTTCCAAACTATCAACTGATTACATTATCTCTTTCAAATCTCTGTCTCGTCACCTGGCTAGATCAACCAATCTGCTATCTGACTATCGACTATCAATCGCACTCCCTAACCTTCTATGCTTACCTCCCTAAAAGATATTCTGCGAACGTAATAAGTAACCTTACTAATTCAAATAAAATAATTAAGTAAAATAAATATTAAAACCGATTTTGTTTCCATTTCAGGAATATCAGTCTACCATTCTATTGGGATATAAAGACGTTAAGAATGGACGGCAGGAATGATGAGAGTGATCCCATGACGATGACGCCATTAACTCCATTCTGCGTTTACCCGACTTATGGCATCTTTTCCCCAGAAGAAACTATATACTTTGAAGCTGTCTTTGCTCCAGAAAAGGTACACATACACATACATACACACATATACACACATTCACATACACATACACACACATATACACACATTCACATACATACATACATATACACACATACACATACATACACATATATACACACATTCACATACACAAAAGGTACACATACACATACATACACACATATATACACATACACAAAAGGTACACATACACATACATACACACATACACAAAAGGTACACATACACATACATACACACATATACACACATACACAAAAGGTACACATACACACATATACACACATACACAAAAGGTACACATACACATACATACACACATATACACACATACACAAAAGGTACACATACACATACATACACACATATACACACATACACAAAAGGTACACATACACATACATACAAACATATACACACATACACAAAAGGTATACATACATACCCACATATACACACATTCACATACACATACATACACACATTCACATATACACACATACACATACATATACACATATACACACATACACATACACAAAAAGTACACATACATACACACATATACACATATACACATACACAAAAGGTACACATACATACCCACATATACACACATTCACATACACATACATACACACATATACACAACTACACATACATACATACACACACACACATTCACATACACAAAATATGAGCTGATACAATTTTATTTTTTTACTGATGAGTCACCACTTATCAAAGCTTGAGCTTACGAGTTAATGAGACGGATGTAATGTCAGTTGAATGATGAAGAATATTATGAGAGGATTGAAACTGATAAATGAACAAAATTTGCATACTTATGTGGACAGTTTATGATAAATGAACAAAAGTTGCATACTTATGTACACAGTTTATGATAAATGAACAAAATTTGCATACTTATGTACACAGTTTATGATAAATGAACAAAATTTGCATACTTATGTACACAGTTTATGATAAATGAACAAAATTTGCATACTTATGTGGACAGTTTATGATAAATGAACAAAATTTGCATACTTATGTACACAGTTTATGATAAATGAACAAAATTTGCATACTTATGTACACAGTTTATGATAAATGAACAAAATTTGCATACTTATGTGGACAGTTTATGATAAATGAACAACATTTGCATACTTATGTACACAGTTTATGATAAATGAACAAAATTTGCATACTTATGTACACAGTTTATGATAAATGAACAAAATTTGCATACTTATGTACACAGTTTATGATAAATGAACAAAATTTGCATACTTATGTGGACAGTTTATGATAAATGAACAAAATTTGCATACTTATGTACACAGTTTATGATAAATGAACAAAATTTGCATACTTATGTACACAGTTTATGATAAATGAACAAAATTTGCATACTTATGTGGACAGTTTATGATAAGTAGGTACCCTTATAGAGAACGCACCGCGTTTCCGTGACTTCACGTTGTCTCGGAAGTTCCCAGGACTTGACAAACTGCCAAACGATAAATTGAAGACTGACAGCCGATAAATTACGACGAAAAAAAAATCAAATTAAAATCGACATATATAAAAATAAAGAACGAACAAACCATAGCTAATCAACTGTTATTAATTAGATGTTTATTATTTTTTTATCAAAGGAACCATTGTTAATCAAATGTTTTTAAATAATATATTTTTTATGTGCACCGAAAAGTTTCAAACAATGATTTTTTTTTTATATAACAAAAACCAAAACCACTGTTATTAATGAATTTCTTGTTTGTTTTTTTTTTCCATTTTTTTCATGTTTTTTTTCTTTTTAACATTTTCTGGGTTAGAGTGTTGGTTGATTTTTCGCTAGAAGTGACCGTTGCTGAAAGAACTCAATGAGTCCTTCAACTGTTTTACATCTACTGACCCAACAACTCTCATCCATTCTTTAAACGTAGCCATATCATCAAAGTCTGCTGTTCTGCACCCATCACCCTATACTGTCCAGATTAAATATTCCTCTGAGGTCATCAGAACTAAGCCTGTCTTTAAAACTCACATTATACATCCATTGTATCATTCTCATATCATTTCTGTTCATACAATGCATGCCCTCAACCCTCACTAGCCACATTTCACTTCCATACACCATCACACTTCATACACATGCCTGATAGACTCTTCTTTTGGTCGACAGTAGTAACACTCTGCTGGTTAGTAATGGCAGAAGTTCCCTGAACTTACTCCATCCACTCCTAACCCTTGCAATTACAGTAGCACCTGCTCCACCCTGTGCTCCAATGGCATCACCAAAGTAACAAAACTTCTTGACAACCTCAATACCTTTGCCATCCAGATATACTTTCTCCACATCTGAGTTCTCATCCGTCTCCATTGTCTTACACTTCTTGCACATAAACTGGTTATCCTCTCTCAACCGACCAGTAATTCTACTGCACTTCTTGTGTACCACAAAAGATTGAATCGCACTTGAATCCCTTTTCAAAACTGAGCGAGGGAACTTTCCTCTCTTTCAGAGTTTTCCAACACTTCAACCACTGATCATTACTTTGATCTTGGTAACATTCATTCTCAGACCGTTACTTTCCATAGCATTCTTCCAAATCTTTAACTTAACAAGTAGGTCTTCCATTGTTTAACAGGCAAGTACTAAAGTCTTTAGCAATAATTCAACAGTATTTTTTTAGATGATTCGGTGTAACTTCTCACCTGCCACAGACAATTACTTCGACCAGTAAACAATATGTATTTTTATAATAAAATGGGATAAAAGTCAAATGACCAAATTAGCTGAGATAAAGTTGATTGTGCTCCTTCAACTATTTTCTTAGTTCTATAGAATTGGTGGTTTAAATGGATTAAAATAACATGGGAAATTACTTACTCGCCTCGTAGAAGAATTGGCTCTGCCATGCGCGACTTCCTTGGCAGCCTTGGTCTATTAATGACGCGCAACACCGGAGACAATCGTGAATTATCTTGGCTTTACGAGAACCTCTCTATCGCCATTATTCGTGGAAACGCCTTAAGTCTGCTCTTGGCCTGCCAAGCCAGCCGGACAGTCAAAGAACACTGTGATCCGATAAGGAATCAGGATTTCATGATATTGGACTAGACAATGTCCAAGTGATGAATAAATGGAATTAATAATTAATATTTTGAAATAAATTTTATTATTTGTTAATAAATAAATTTTATTATTTGTTAATAAATAAAATAACCAAATTAGCCGAGATAAAGTTGACTGTGCACTTTCAACTATTTTCTTAGTTCTATAGAATCGGTGGATGGATGAAAATAACAGGATATTATTTGCCTCGTGGAAGCAATAGTCATGGCGAAATTAATCTGTTTTTATGTTATTAAGATAGGTGGAAGTGGATTGGGGAAGAGAAGAATTATGGAAAGGAGGAGAAAGTATAACACTCAAGGAAAAAGACTCTGAAATAAGAACTTTTTTTTGTTTTGAGTAAACTAAGAAGCCAAATGAAAGATGAGAGAAAAAAGAGGAGGAGGAGAGGGAAGAAAAGGAGGAGGTGGAGAAAAGGTGGAGGGGGAGGGGGAACAAAAATAAAAACAGTGAAGAAAGAAATGAAAAGAGAGAGTTAAGAGAGATGTAGATAGATGATACATAAAATATTATTTCTATTATATTTTTCATTTCGAATGAGAGAAACCATGGAAACTATGAGTCTGAGTTACAAAAAGAATTCAAAAAATTTTCATTCAGCCATTTTTATTATCGTTGTCGAGTTTTGCAATGTTTTCTTTTCAAGTCAATTTTCAAATTTCGTGGACTTTTTCAGATAAATTCTTACACGTGTGATTTGCAAATGATTTTGGAAAACGTACCGAATCAGCAGAATTCTGACGAGGAAAACAGTTTCAACAACACGGAAGAAAACCTGAGCCGGAAAGAAGAAAAAAGTAAGTAATGATGTACATATAAAATACAATGCTTACAGCTTTTATCACATTCAAACACTGTTTGAACCTGGTCAGTACTTGGTTACTATTTAGGAATATTAAATGTGATATGTGTAGAAGTCACTGGAAAGGTACAAATCCATCTCTCCTCCCCATAAATAGTAGGGTAGACTGGTCTAGAAGAAGGCTGCCGCAAAGAAGGTTGGCTCCCTCTACCGTGCTAGTAAACTCCTCACACCTGACATTATCCTGTATCTCTACAAAACCACCATCTGCCCATGCATGGAGTATTGTTGCCACATCTGGGCTGGTGCATCATCCACTAGTCTCTCCCTCCTTGACAAGGTCCAAAAAAGAGTCGCCAACCTAATAGGTCCCTCACTGTCAACCAAGCTCCAGTCCCTGTCCCATCGCCGCAATGTAGCATCCTTGTGCTTGTTTTACAAATACTTCAATGGATTATGCTCCGATGAACTGGCTACTCTGGTGCCCCCTCAACATAAATTCACTAGACCAACCCGACAATCTGTCAAATTCCATCCATTCACTATGGAGGTCCCCAGATGACGGAGAGCCTTCTACTCCAATAGCTTCTTTCCTCGAGCTGCCGACCTCTGGAACTCCCTTCCTGCCCCCTGTTTTCCCCGACAATACTGACATGCAGAGGTTTAATACTAATGTAAACAGACATCTCATGCACAGCTCCCAACTTTGAATGATACCCTAAACCTACTCCCTAATTCTCTTGGCCTTTTGGCTAAGATCAAAGTGTAGTATCTGTTCCGATGGATACTACACCCCATAAACTGGTATTGTCTTGGTCTTCGGGGCTTGATTTACGCTGGTCTATGGGTCGGTCCTGTGCAGTTCTAGGAGGTCCACCCTCCCAGGCTTTGCCTCCCCTCTTTAGAGAGGAGTAAGTTTATTACTTACTGCCTGAGGCGCCCCTACGGGGAAATGCTGACGGGGCTGCCCAGGCAATTTTTAATGGCCAGAGTGCTCACTTTCTCGGGCACTGATTTTTCAAGCCCCACTTTCCCAACCCGACCTTGGGTCACATCTTACCTGTGAGAGTAAGATAAAACTGGCCTTGTGCCTAACCTCCTGGAGAGGAGGTAAATAAATACTACCTAATTCTCAGTAGCCCCTTACCTCTACAGTGGCGTCCTGCCTTGTTTGGGGTGAAATATCATCAAGAAATGAAATCAAAATAACACAAGTCCTTTCCACTTTTCGCAGCATTGCTTCTAGTTGGCTTCGATTTCTCTTTGTCTCTGAAATTAAGCAACACGGAACCAGAAGTTCAGTTGGGGATTGTGTAACCCCTAAACTATAAACTCTTCATCATACAAGTACTCTTTCTTTCTATTGTCTCTCCTTAGACAGAAAGAGGTCAATCAGTCAGTCAGTCATATAAAAAGACGCTGATAAATGATTGCAGATATATCAGAAGAATAAATAAACTATGATATATTTAATTCCTTTTTGAATGGTTTGAAAATGATAATGCCGAGCAAAGATATGGAAAAGATATGGGAAAGATATGTGAAAGATATGTGAAAAGATATGTGAAAGATATGGGAAAGATATGTGAAAGATATGGAAAAGATATGGAAAAGATATGGGAAAGATATGTGAAAAGATATGTGAAAAGATATGGGAAAGATATGGAAAAGATATGTGAAAGATATGTGAAAGATATGTGAAAGATATGGGAAAGATATGTGAAAGATATGGGAAAGATATGTGAAAAGATATGTGAAAAGATATGGGAAAGATATGGAAAAGATATGTGAAAAGATATGGGAAAGATATGGGAAAGATATGTGAAAGATATGGGAAAGATATGTGAAAAATATGTGAATAGATATGGGAAAGAAAGATATGTGAAAGATATGGGAAAGATATGTGAAAGATATGGGAAAGATATGTGAAAGATATGGGAAAGATATGTGAAAAGATATGCGAAAGATATGGAAAAGATATGGGAAAGATATGTGAAAGATATGGGAAAGATATGTGAAAAGATATGGGAAAGATATGGAAAAGATATGTGAAAAGATATGGGAAAGATATGTGAAAGATATGGGAAAGATATGTGAAAGATATGGGAAAGATATGTGAAAAGATATGGGAAAGATATGTGAAAAGATATGGGAAAGATATGGGAAAGATATGGGAAAGATATGGGAAAGATATGGGAAAGATATGTGAAAAGATATGGGAAAGATATGGAAAAGATATGTGAAAAGATATGGGAAAGATATGGGAAAGATATGTGAAAGATATGGGAAAGATATGTGAAAAATATGTGAATAGATATGGGAAAGAAAGATATGTGAAAGATATGGGAAAGATATGTGAAAGATATGGGAAAGATATGTGAAAGATATGGGAAAGATATGTGAAAGATATGGGAAAGATATGTGAAAAGATATGTGAAAAGATATGGGAAAGATATGGAAAAGATATGGGAAAGATATGTGAAAGATATGGGAAAGATATGTGAAAAATATGTGAATAGATATGGGAAAGAAAGATATGTGAAAGATATGGGAAAGATATGTGAAAAGATATGGAAAAGATACGGGAAAGATATGGAAAAGATATGTGAAAAGATATGTGAAAGATATGTGAAAGATATGTGAAAAAATATGGAAAAGATACGGGAAAGATATGTAAAAAGATATGTGAAAAGATATGTGAAAGATATGTGAAAGATATGTGAAAAGATATGTGAAAGATATGTGAAAAGATATGTGAATAGATACGTGAAAGATATGTGAAAAGATATGTGAAAGATACGTGAAAGATATGTGAAAAGATACGTGAAAGATATGTAAAAGATATGTGAAAGATATGTGAAAAGATATGTAAAAGATATGTGAAAGATATGTGAAAAGATATGTGAAAGATATGTGAAAGATATGGGAAAGATATGGAAAAGATACGTGAAAGATATGTGAAAAGATATGTGAAAGATATGTGAAAAGATATGTGAAAGATATGTGAAAGATATGGAAAAGATATGGAAAAGATACGTGAAAGATATGGGAAAGATATGTGAAAGATATGTGAAAGATATGGGAAAGATATGGAAAAGATATGTAAAAGATATGGAAAAGATATGTGAAAAGATATGGAAAAGATACGTGAAAGATATGTGAAAAGATATGGGAAAGATATGTGAAAGATATGGAAAAGATATGTGAAAAGATATGGGAAAGATATGTGAAAGATATGGGAAAGATATGGAAAAGATATGTGAAAGATATGTGAAAAGATACGTGAAAGATATGTGAAAGATATGGGAAAGATATGGGAAAGATATGTAAAAGATATGGGAAAGATATGTGAAAAGATATGGAAAAGATACGTGAAAGATATGTGAAAGATATGGGAAAGATATGGGAAAGATATGTGAAAGATATGTGAAAAGATACGTGAAAGATATGTGAAAGATATGGGAAAGATATGTAAAAGATATGGGAAAGATATGTGAAAAGATATGGAAAAGATACGTGAAAGATATGTGAAAGATATGGGAAAGATATGGGAAAGATATGTGAAAGATATGTGAAAAGATACGTGAAAGATATGGGAAAGATATGGGAAAGATATGTGAATAGATATGGGAAAGAAAGATATGTGAAAGATATGGGAAAGATATGGGAAAGATATGTGAAAGATATGGGAAAGATATGTGAAAGATATGGGAAAGATATGTGAAAAGATATGGGAAAGATATGGGAAAGATATGTGAAAGATATGGGAAAGATATGTGAAAAATATGTGAATAGATATGGGAAAGAAAGATATGTGAAAGATATGGGAAAGATATGTGAAAGATATGGGAAAGATATGTGAAAGATATGGGAAAGATATGTGAAAGATATGGGAAAGATATGTGAAAAGATATGGGAAAGATATGGAAAAGATATTGGAAAGATATGTGAAAGATATGGGAAAGATATGTGAAAAATATGTGAATAGATATGGGAAAGAAAGATATGTGAAAGATATGAGAAAGATACGTGAAAAGATATGGAAAAGATACGGGAAAGATATGGAAAAGATATGTGAAAAGATATGTGAAAGATATGTGAAAGATATGTGAAAAAATATGGAAAAGATACGGGAAAGATATGTGAAAAGATATGTGAAAAGATATGTGAAAGATATGTGAAAGATATGTGAAAAGATATGTGAAAGATATGTGAAAAGATATGTGAATAGATACGTGAAAGATATGTGAAAAGATATGTGAAAAGATATGTGAAAGATACGTGAAAGATATGTGAAAAGATACGTGAAAGATATGTAAAAGATATGTGAAAGATATGTGAAAAGATATGTAAAAGATATGTGAAAGATATGTGAAAAGATATGTGAAAGATATGTGAAAGATATGGGAAAGATATGGAAAAGATACGTGAAAGATATGTGAAAAGATATGTGAAAGATATGTGAAAAGATATGTGAAAGATATGTGAAAGATATGGAAAAGATATGGAAAAGATACGTGAAAGATATGGGAAAGATATGTGAAAGATATGTGAAAGATATGTGAAAGATATGGGAAAGATATGGAAAAGATATGTAAAAGATATGGAAAAGATATGTGAAAAGATATGGAAAAGATACGTGAAAGATATGTGAAAAGATATGGGAAAGATATGTGAAAGATATGGAAAAGATATGTGAAAAGATATGTGAAAGATATGGGAAAGATATGTGAAAGATATGGGAAAGATATGGAAAAGATATGTGAAAGATATGTGAAAAGATACGTGAAAGATATGTGAAAGATATGGGAAAGATATGGGAAAGATATGTAAAAGATATGGGAAAGATATGTGAAAAGATATGGAAAAGATACGTGAAAGATATGTGAAAGATATGTGAAAGATATGGAAAAGATATGGGAAAGATATGTGAAAAGATATGTGAAAAGATATGGGAAAGATATGGAAAAGATATGTGAAAGATATGGGAAAGATATGTGAAAGATATGGGAAAGATATGTGAAAGATATGGGAAAGATATGTGAAAAGATATGTGAAAAGATATGGGAAAGATATGGAAAAGATATGTAAAAAGATATGGGAAAGATATGGGAAAGATATGTGAAAGATATGGAAAAGATATGGAAAAGATATGGGAAAGATATGTGAAAAGATATGTGAAAAGATATGGGAAAGATATGGAAAAGATATGTGAAAGATATGGGAAAGATATGTGAAAGATATGGGAAAGATATGTGAAAGATATGGGAAAGATATGTGAAAAGATATGTGAAAAGATATGGGAAAGATATTGAAAAAGATATGTGAAAAGATATGGGAAAGATATGTGAAAGATATGGGAAAGATATGTGAAAAATATGTGAATAGATATGGGAAAGAAAGATATGTGAAAGATATGGGAAAGATATGTGAAAGATATGGGAAAGATATGTGAAAGATATGGGAAAGATATGTGAAAGATATGGGAAAGATATGTGAAAAGATATGAGAAAGATATGGAAAAGATATGGGAAAGATATGTGAAAGATATGGGAAAGATATGTGAAAAGATATGTGAAAAGATATGGGAAAGATATGTGAAAAGATATGGGAAAGATATGTGAAAGATATGGGAAAGATATGTGAAAGATATGGGAAAGATATGGGAAAGATATGTGAAAAGATATGTGAAAGATATGGGAAAGATATGGGAAAGATATGGGAAAGATATGTGAAAGATATGGGAAAGATATGTGAAAAGATATGTGAAAAGATATGGGAAAGATATGGAAAAGATATGTGAAAAGATATGGGAAAGATATGGGAAAGATATGTGAAAGATATGGGAAAGATATGTGAAAGATATGGGAAAGATATGTGAAAGATATGGGAAAGATATGTGAAAAGATATGTGAAAAGATATGGGAAAGATATGGAAAAGATATGGGAAAGATATGTGAAAGATATGGGAAAGATATGTGAAAAATATGTGAATAGATATGGGAAAGAAAGATATGTGAAAGATATGGGAAAGATATGTGAAAAGATATAAATAAAATACGGGAAAGATATGGAAAAGATATGTGAAAAGATATGTGAAAGATATGTGAAAGATATGTGAAAAAATATGGAAAAGATACGGGAAAGATATGTGAAAAGATATGTGAAAAGATATGTGAAAGATATGTGAAAGATATGTGAAAAGATATGTGAAAGATATGTGAAAAGATATGTGAATAGATACGTGAAAGATATGTGAAAAGATATGTGAAAAGATATGTGAAAGATACGTGAAAGATATGTGAAAAGATACGTAAAAGATATGTAAAAGATATGTGAAAGATATGTGAAAAGATATGTAAAAGATATGTGAAAGATATGTCAAAAGATATGTGAAAGATATGTGAAAGATATGGGAAAGATATGGAAAAGATACGTGAAAGATATGTGAAAGATATGTGAAAAGATATGTGAAAGATATGTGAAAGATATGGAAAAGATATGGAAAAGATACGTGAAAGATATGGGAAAGATATGTGAAAGATATGTGAAAGATATGTGAAAGATATGGGAAAGATATGGAAAAGATATGTAAAAGATATGGAAAAGATATGTGAAAAGATATGGAAAAGATACGTGAACGATATGGGAAAAGATATGGGAAAGATATGTGAAAGATATGGAAAAGATATGTGAAAAGATATGGGAAAGATATGTGAAAGATATGGGAAAGATATGGAAAAGATATGTGAAAGATATGTGAAAAGATACGTGAAAGATATGTGAAAGATATGGGAAAGATATGGGAAAGATATGTAAAAGATATGGGAAAGATATGTGAAAAGATATGGAAAAGATACGTGAAAGATATGTGAAAGATATGGGAAAGATATGGGAAAGATATGTGAAAGATATGTGAAAAGATACGTGAAAGATATGTGAAAGATATGGGAAAGATATGTAAAAGATATGGGAAAGATATGTGAAAAGATATGGAAAAGATACGTGAAAGATATGTGAAAGATATGGGAAAGATATGTGAAAAGATACGTGAAAGATATGGGAAAGATATGTGAATAGATATGTGAATAGATATGGGAAAGAAAGATATGTGAAAGATATGGGAAAGATATGTGAAAGATATGGGAAAGATATGTGAAAGATATGGGAAAGATATGTGAAAAGATATGGGAAAGATATGGGAAAGATATGGGAAAGATATGGGAAAGATATGTGAAAAATATGTGAATAGATATGGGAAAGAAAGATATGTGAAAGATATGGGAAAGATATGTGAAAGATATGTGAAAGATATGGGAAAGATATGTGAAAAGATATGGGAAAGATATGGAAAAGATATGGGAAAGATATGTGAAAGATATGGGAAAGATATGTGAAAAATATGTGAATAGATATGGGAAAGAAAGATATGTGAAAGATATGGGAAAGATACGTGAAAAGATATGGAAAAGATACGGGAAAGATATGGAAAAGATATGTGAAAAGATATGTGAAAGATATGTGAAAGATATGTGAAAAAATATGGAAAAGATACGGGAAAGATATGTGAAAAGATATGTGAAAAGATATGTGAAAGATATGTGAAAGATATGTGAAAAGATATGTGAAAGATATGTGAAAAGATATGTGAATAGATACGTGAAAGATATGTGAAAAGATATGTGAAAAGATATGTGAAAGATACGTGAAAGATATGTGAAAAGATACGTGAAAGATATGTAAAAGATATGTGAAAGATATGTGAAAAGATATGTAAAAGATATGTGAAAGATATGTGAAAGATATGGAAAAGATATGGAAAAGATACGTGAAAGATATGGGAAAGATATGTGAAAGATATGTGAAAGATATGTGAAAGATATGGAAAAGATATGGGAAAGATATGTGAAAGATATGTGAAAAGATACGTGAAAGATATGGGAAAGATATGGGAAAGATATGTAAAAGATATGGGAAAGATATGTGAAAAGATATGGAAAAGATACGTGAAAGATATGTGAAAGATATGGGAAAGATATGGGAAAGATATGTGAAAGATATGTGAAAAGATACGTGAAAGATATGGGAAAGATATGGGAAAGATATGTGAATAGATATGGGAAAGAAAGATATGTGAAAGATATGGGAAAGATATGTGAAAGATATGGGAAAGATATGTGAAAGATATGGGAAAGATATGTGAAAGATATGGGAAAGATATGTGAAAAGATATGTGAAAAGATATGGGAAAGATATGGGAAAGATATGTGAAAGATATGGGAAAGATATGTGAAAAATATGTGAATAGATATGAGAAAAGAAAGATATGTGAAAGATATGGGAAAGATATGTGAAAAGATATGGGAAAGATATGGAAAAGATATGTGAAAAGATATGTGAAAGATATGTGAAAGATATGTGAAAAAATATGGAAAAGATACGGGAAAGATATGTGAAAAGATATGTGAAAAGATATGTGAAAGATATGTGAAAGATATGTGAAAAGATATGTGAAAGATATGTGAAAAGATATGTGAATAGATATGTGAATAGATACGTGAAAGATATGTGAAAAGATATGTGAAAAGATATGTGAAAGATACGTGAAAGATATGTGAAAAGATACGTGAAAAATATGTAAAAGATATGTGAAAGATATGTGAAAAGATATGTAAAAGATATGTGAAAGATATGTGAAAAGATATGTGAAAGATATGTGAAACATATGGGAAAGATATGGAAAAGATACGTGAAAGATATGTGAAAAGATATGTGAAAGATATGTGAAAAGATATGTGAAAGATATGTGAAAGATATGGAAAAGATATGGAAAAGATACGTGAAAGATATGGGAAAGATATGTGAAAGATATGTGAAAAGATATGTGAAAGATATGGGAAAGATGTGTGAAAGATATGGGAAAGATACGGGAAAGATATGGAAAAGATATGTGAAAGATATGGGAAAGATATGGAAAAGATGTGTGAAAGATATGGGAAAGATATGGAAAAGATATGTGAAAAGATATGGAAAAGATATGTGAAAAGATATGTTAAAAGATATGTGAAAGATATGGGAAAGATATGTGAAAGATATGGGAAAGATATGTGAAAGATACGGGAAAGATATGTGAAAAGATATGTGAAAAGATATGTGAAAAGATATGTGAAAAGATATGGGAAAGATATGGGAAAGATATGGGAAAGATATGTGAAAGATATGGGAAAGATATGTGAAAGATATGGGAAAGATATGGGAAAGATATGTGAAAGATATGGGAAAGATACGTGAAAGATATGGAAAAGATATGGGAAAGATACGTGAAAGATATAGATAAGATATGGGAAAGATATGTGAAAGATATGGGAAAGATATGTGAAAGATATGGAAAAGATATGGGAAAGATATGTGAAAAGATATGTGAAAGATATGGGAAAGATACGTGAAAGATATGGGAAAGATATGTGAAAGATATGTGAAAGATATGGGAAAGATACGTGAAAGATATGGGAAAGATATGTGAAAGATATGGAAAAGATATGTGAAAGATATGTGAAAGATATGTGAAAGATATGGGAAAGATATGGAAAAGATATGTAAAAGATATGTAAAAGATATGGAAAAGATATGTGAAAAGATATGGAAAAGATACGTGAAAGATATGTGAAAGATATGGGAAAGATATGTGAAAGATATGGAAAAGATATGTGAAAAGATATGTGAAAGATATGTGAAAAAATATGGAAAAGATACGGGAAAGATATGTGAAAAGATATGTGAAAAGATATGTGAAAGATATGTGAAAGATATGTCAAAAGATATGTGAAAGATATGTGAAAAGATATGTGAATAGATACGTGAAAGATATGTGAATAGATATGTGAAAAGATATGTGAAAGATACGTGAAAGATATGTGAAAAGATACGTGAAAGATATGTAAAAGATATGTGAAAGATATGTGAAAAGATATGTAAAAGATATGTGAAAGATATGTGAAAGATATGGAAAAGATATGGAAAAGATACGTGAAAGATATGGGAAAGATATGTGAAAGATATGTGAAAGATATGGAAAAGATATGGGAAAGATATGTGAAAGATATGTGAAAAGATACGTGAAAGATATGTGAAAGATATGGGAAAGATATGTAAAAGATATGGGAAAGATATGTGAAATGATATGGAAAAGATACGTGAAAGATATGTGAAAGATATGGGAAAGATATGGGAAAGATATGTGAAAGATATGTGAAAAGATACGTGAAAGATATGGGAAAGATATGGGAAAGATATGTGAATAGATATGGGAAAGAAAGATATGTGAAAGATATGGGAAAGATATGTGAAAGATATGGGAAAGATATGTGAAAGATATGGGAAAGATATGTGAAAGATATGGGAAAGATATGTGAAAAGATATGTGAAAAGATATGGGAAAGATATGGGAAAGATATGTGAAAGATATGGGAAAGATATGTGAAAAATATGTGAATAGATATGGGAAAGAAAGATATGTGAAAGATATGGGAAAGATATGTGAAAAGATATGGGAAAGATATGGAAAAGATATGTGAAAAGATATGTGAAAGATATGTGAAAGATATGTGAAAAAATATGGAAAAGATACGGGAAAGATATGTGAAAAGATATGTGAAATGATATGTGAAAGATATGTGAAAGATATGTGAAAAGATATGTGAAAGATATGTGAAAAGATATGTGAATACATACGTGAAAGATATGTGAAAAGATATGTGAAAAGATATGTGAAAGATACGTGAAAGATATGTGAAAAGATACGTGAAAAATATGTAAAAGATATGTGAAAGATATGTGAAAAGATATGTAAAAGATATGTGAAAGATATGTGAAAAGATATGTGAAAGATATGTGAAAGATATGGGAAAGATATGGAAAAGATACGTGAAAGATATGTGAAAAGATATGTGAAAGATATGTGAAAAGATATGTGAAAGATATGTGAAAGATATGGAAAAGATATGGAAAAGATACGTGAAAGATATGGGAAAGATATGTGAAAGATATGTGAAAAGATATGTGAAAGATATGGGAAAGATGTGTGAAAGATATGGGAAAGATACGGGAAAGATATGGAAAAGATATGTGAAAGATATGGGAAAGATATGGAAAAGATGTGTGAAAGATATGGGAAAGATATGGAAAAGATATGTGAAAAGATATGGAAAAGATATGTGAAAAGATATGTTAAAAGATATGTGAAAGATATGGGAAAGATATGTGAAAGATATGGGAAAGATATGTGAAAGATACGGGAAAGATATGTGAAAAGATATGTGAAAAGATATGTGAAAAGATATGTGAAAAGATATGGGAAAGATATGTGAAAGATATGGGAAAGATATGGGAAAGATATGTGAAAGATATGGGAAAGATATGTGAAAGATATGGGAAAGATATGGGAAAGATATGTGAAAGATATGGAAAAGATATGGGAAAGATACGTGAAAGATATAGATAAGATATGGGAAAGATATGTGAAAGATATGGGAAAGATATGTGAAAGATATGGAAAAGATATGGGAAAGATATGTGAAAAGATATGTGAAAGATATGGGAAAGATACGTGAAAGATATGGGAAAGATATGTGAAAGATATGTGAAAGATATGGGAAAGATACGTGAAAGATATGGGAAAGATATGTGAAAGATATGGAAAAGATATGTGAAAGATATGTGAAAGATATGTGAAAGATATGGGAAAGATATGGAAAAGATATGTAAAAGATATGTAAAAGATATGGAAAAGATATGTGAAAAGATATGGAAAAGATACGTGAAAGATATGTGAAAGATATGGGAAAGATATGTGAAAGATATGGAAAAGATATGTGAAAAGATATGTGAAAGATATGGGAAAGATATGTGAAAGATATGGGAAAGATATGGAAAAGATATGTGAAAGATATGTGAAAAGATACGTGAAAGATATGTGAAAGATATGGGAAAGATATGGGAAAGATATGTAAAAGATATGGGAAAGATATGTGAAAAGATATGGAAAAGATACGTGAAAGATATGTGAAAGATATGGGAAAGATATGGGAAAGATATGTGAAAGATATGTGAAAAGATACGTGAAAGATATGTGAAAGATATGGGAAAGATATGTAAAAGATATGGGAAAGATATGGGAAAGATATGTGAAAAGATATGTGAAAGATATGGGAAAGATATGTGAAAGATATGTGAAAAGATACGTGAAAGATATGGGAAAGATATGTAAAAGATATGGGAAAGATATGTGAAAAGATATGGAAAAGATACGTGAAAGATATGTGAAAGATATGTGAAAGATATGGAAAAGATATGTGAAAAGATATGTGAAAGATATGGGAAAGATATGGAAAAGATATGTGAAAGATATGTGAAAAGATACGTGAAAGATATGGGAAAGATATGGGAAAGATATGTGAAAGATATGGGAAAGATATGGGAAAGATATGTGAAAGATATGGGAAAGATATGGGAAAGATATGTGAAAGATATGTAAAAGATATGGGAAAGATATGGGAAAGATATGTGAAAAGATACGTGAAAGATATGTGAAAGATATGGGAAAGATATGGAAAAGATATGTGAAAGATATGGGAAAGTACTGATTTTATGACTTCAAGGAAATATGCCTGCATTGTGGGAAATATCTACAAGACATAAAAACATTGTTGTGTAAGTAGAGTAAATTCTCTATTTGAATTGCAAAATAAACTCATGTTTTTATGTGTATCTTTCTGTTCGCCAAGACTCAGAAGCAGCTAACTTGAAGTATTAGTACTGTTTTTTCCAAAGGATGCTAACTGTTTTTTCCAAAAAAAAGTTGTAAAGACAGGCTTAGATCTGATGACCTCAGATGGATTTGGACAGTATAGGGAAACGTATGCAGAACAGAAGACTTTGAATGTATGGCCACGTTGAAAGAATGGATGAGAGTTCTTGGGTTAGTAGATGTAGAACAGTTAAGGTAGCAGGGTTAGCTCACAGAGAAAAGCCAAGGAAAACATGGGAGAAAAGGGAACAAATATGAACTGGCCAGAGATAGGTTAGTTGGGAAGTCAATTTCTAAAAGCCGTCCAATACATGCCAACATGTAAAATGGACGTGAAACCAAAGATGATGATGATGATGATGATGATGATGATGATGATGATGATGATGATGATGGGTAGGTTAGGAAGAAATGCCATCATTTTTGATGACATGGGGACACTAGTTAATGACAGATGGCAGCATGAGTTATTAAAAGATGTGATATTTTATCATTGACGTTGATTGATTGTTTTTATACTTATAGATAATGAAAATGACTTTATCGGCCTCTCAATTACGTTGCAAGGTCAATGTGACCCCTACAGTGTAATGCTACGTCCATATGGCATGTTTATCCATGGCCTTGTGTACAATGGCATCACGGAACGCAGGGATTTTTCAGTAAGTGTTTGTTTTCTTTTTTTCCTTCTTTCACCGAGAAAATCACACAATTGACAAAAGTCGTTTTCTTTTCATCATAAATGAAGAAATAAAATTGAAGTAGTAATATGGGGTTCAGGGTTTGGAGCTGGATTACACATGGAAAGAACCGGCAATATTTGATGTGGTATTTAGCCCTGAGCGGGCGGTGCCGGCTTCCTTCGAAGGAGGAAGTTTCTAGGGAATATCAAATTCACAAGTGGTCCTCAGCCACATGTATATCCTGGTCATAGGAAGATGACGGTACTGTTATAGATGACGCGTCTGATTTCCGTGACTTCGCATCAACAACGATCGGGCATGTCGTGGAAGCGCCCGAGCGCTGACGGAATAATATCATTTTTTCTTTCTTTTATCTTATAAAAACATTGACAAAATTTTACACCCCCCCCAAAAAAAACAAACGTTATTTTCACAAAAAAAAAAAATGATTTTAAGCTACGTATTTTTTCTTTGAATTTATTCGTTTTATATTAGCATCTGCCAGTCTTCCAGTTAGAGCTTGGCAGTTTGAATACAGGGCTTGGCTATTGCTAAGAATGAGAGCCCTAACCCTAATGGGAATCCTAAACCCTAACCTTAACCCTAAACCCTAACCCTAAACTATTTGTTTGTTTTATGTTAGCAAGAAGAAAAAATAGAAAAACAGCAAAACAAATGAAAAAGAAAACAGTGACAAAATCCCCCCCCCCCAAAAAAAATAAATTGTTTTCTTTCTACACATTTGATTGAAAATGGTTCATTTGACCCCCTACCCTACAGTTTGTTCGGTTTTTATCTTTTTATCTATGTATCTTTTCTTTAAATTTATTCGTCTTATATTATCGCCTGGAAGTCTTCCATTAACGCTTGACGTTTTCGTCTCGGCAACTCTCGGGTGCTTCCGCAACCTGCCCGATCGTTGCCGACGCGAAGTCACCGAAATCAGGCGCATCATCTATAAGAGCACCAAGACAACATACGGCATCGCATTCCCAAATGGTCACCCATCTGGTACTGGCCAGGCTCCACGTTGCTTAACTTTGGTGATCTAATGAGAACCGGTGTGTTAACATGGGTCCTCATTTATTTCCCAGAAACACCTCGTTGGCTTAAAAACTATAAATTTATCGAAATTAATGTCCCTGTACTTATTACCACCCCTCATCCAATCAATCCTGGGCCTTAACCACAAAATTGCATTTTATGAAATGTAAAAATAAGAATAAAAAAGGTAATTTTGTATCATAGGTTTTCTCATTAAATCCTCGAGATTGTTATGATAAAAAAAAAAATAGTCTAATATGCAATCATTTGGGATCACTATGGATCAAATTAGTATATGGGAGGAGGAAGGGGTAAGAAAGAATAGTTTCTTTCATTCATACTGTTAAATGTTCAAAAAACAACACTGAAACTAAGTCAAACAGTCGGCTGCTGATTACTTTATACTTTCTATTATATTTAAGCAGTTGTAAAAAATTGTACGTGAATTAGAAAGAGAGGGGGGGGGGAGATGAAGACAAAATGTTACATACGCTTTTGTTAACTATTGCGTTTCCTTTTCCGAGTAACCCTGCTCGTAAGCTATAAAACTTCATAAAAAGTAATTCATGGATTTAACATGTAAGAACTTCTTGTTTATGACGTCAGGAATGGCAATCTCCTACAAAAGTTCATGTTCAAAGCTGATTATTGTTCAATTACTTAACCTTTCACTGTTCATTCTTGACTCTATTAAATTTTGAACAAGATCTTTCTCAACTAAAATTGCGTATCAGTAAGTACTTACATTTGGACAAATTGACTCAAACGATGAGTTTTGTCTTTTAACAAACAATAAAATTGTAATTCCAAGGTTTTCTGAGATCAGTCAGAGATGCGAAATTAGTTTTGAGTGAATCAAATCTTGATCGTGAACTTCTTATAAATCGTTAAGATATAATGAAATAAGACTTTTTTTTCTTTTTTTTTAAACACTCGCCCTCTGTGTGTGGCTTGTGTTCGCGCGGGATCTACATAAAAAGGAGATATGTCACAAACTCATCCTAAGAAGCAGTCGGAAGAAGAGTTGTGTTCAAAAAGTGGCATGACTGAGAGAGATTGAGATTGAGAGAGAGATTGAGAGAGAGAGAGAGAGAGAGAGAGAGAGAGAGAGAGAGAGAGAGGTTACATAAATTTTTGTTAACTATTTTGTTTTCTTTTCCAACTCCCCAAGAAACGCCGGGTAGGCCTGCTTGTATAATATAAAACTTCATCAAAAAGCAATTCATAGATTTACCATGTGAGACCTTCTTGTTTATGATGTCAATCTCACACAAAAGTTCATGTTCAAAGCTAATTAATGTTCAACTGATTCACGTTTCGTTGTTCAACTTTAATCGAGATCTTTCTCAACTGAAATTGCGCACCAAAACTGAGTGACTTCTACATTTGGACAAATTGACTCAAACTATGACTTTTGTCTTTTAATGAACAATCAAATTGTAATTCCAAGACGTTTGTTTTGTGGGGTCAGTCAGAGATGCGAAATTAGTTTTGCGTGATACTGAGAAGTCCTTCTAATCTTGATCGTGACGATCTTATAAATCGTTAAGATGTAATGAAATAAGACTTTTGTTTTTCTTAAATGCAATTTCCTCGAAGGAATGCGACCCCTGAAGTATCTGTCGCATCCACTACTATAGTAACACGTCAATTAATACGTCGCTACAGAGGTTCTCTGCCCTCTTGACTACGAGGGAAACATATGCAAAAGCAGCCAATAAATAAAAATTCCAATGAATTAAATGTTCCAACTTTGTCTTCTTCAGTTAATCAACGATAGCATCAGCGTCATCAAATTTCGGTGGGAATCATGCAACAACGATTTCTACATTATGGAAGTTGTACCATCGCAAGGTAGTGTAGGTATGACAAAGCTTCATTTGTTTACTAATTAAATGGTAGTTTGGGGAATTGTAATAAAAGTATTAAGAAGGCTGAAGGCAATGCAGAGAGCCGGATTGATTATAAGCTGGAAAGAACACAAATAAACAATCGAAGGAGACGACTTACAACTATCTATTTATTTTGATTTTCAATCTAACATAAACAGCCAGTATGGTGGTAGCTGTGTGTGATGTCCGATGATGATTAGAAATCATTTGATATTTTGGGAAAATCTTTCCCTTATCAAAAATGGACACAAAAGAAAAGCCTGACTGTGTATCCATCTTGGTGAATTCCACACAATCGGACTTTTCTTTTGTGTCCATTTTAGACAAGGGGACAATTTTCCCAAAATATCAAATGATTTCTAATCATCATCGGACATCACGCACAGCTACCACCATACTGGCTGTTTATGTAAGATTAAAAAGAATAATAAATAGATAGTTATAAGTCATCTCCTTCGATTGTTTATTTGTGTTCTTTCCAGCTTCTCATCAATCCGGCTCTCTGCATTGCCTTCAGCCTTCTTAATACATTTATTATTATTATTATTATTATTATTATTATTATTATTATTATTATTATTATTATTATTATTATTATTATTATTATATATAAAATTATAGAAACATTAGAAACAGTCTCTGAGGATCAACCAGCTTTCGACGTTAACACGTCTCAACGGGACTGTAAACTTTATAGTCCCGTCAAAACACTGGATGATTCACGTAGACGGTTTCTAATGTTTATATAAATTTATTTATTAAAGCTTTACTTTGTATTGAGCACTTTTCAAACAATATTGGTTTTAAGTTCATGTTAGCAATATATTTTAACTTAATTTATATATATATATATATATATATATATATATATATATATATATATATATATAAATATATATATATAATAAATATTTGTTATTGTTTATTATCTATGTATGTATACGTTTCTTCCTTAAATAATCAGGAATCATCTACATAGAGATATGACTATTCACTACAGGTCATGCGATTCGAAACTCCAGATATATATATATATATATATATATATATATATACAGGGTTTATGACCATCTGAAATTATCACTTCCTACACTGAAGAGAGAAATTAGCTCAAAACGACATTGTCTGTAGGTAAATATAATTTAATATTTGTTTATATATATATATATATATAGAGAGAGAGAGAGAGATAGAAGAAAAAAGAGTGATAAATATGCGACGAATGTCCAGATTTATTTCAAATTTCAATTGTTCAATGCAAGGTGTATGCAGTAATAAACTAGTGTTTATTATTCTTTCCTTAAGCCAAGGCTTTTCAAAGATCGAGATCTTATCATCAGAGGAGAAATACAGATGGATAAGTTGGCTTTCGAAAAAACCAAAGTTCAAATATTTGAAAAATATGAAAAATGTTATTTAAAAAACGCAATGAAAAAAGAAAAGTTTCGTAAAAAAGATATGCGGTTTGTCCGGGTGGTAAATTTCCGTTGAGAGGAAGTCTGATGAAATTGTAGAACGCGAAAAAATATTTGCAAAAATGTTTGCTTAGGAGCAGTGTTGAGAAAAGTGTTCAGAATTATAGGTAAATCCAAACGCACTTAAAAGGAATTGAAAGGAGAAAAATTGGCCATTATTGAAATACTTCCTGGACCGAAAAAGACAAATGACATCTCGTTCAAAAGGGTCTAAATCCAAATGAAACAAAAAAGGTTAAAATTTGGGGTTAGATGGAGGGGGGGGGTTAAAGCGTGAGGGGTCGAGAGGTTCGGATTTGTTTAGATAGCCGCTGCAAGGGTTGGGAAGAAAGAGAAAGAAAGAAAAATGAAAAAGGAAAAAAGGGGTGGATAGGGGCAGGAGGTTAAAGTGAAAAGGGGGATTGAGGGTATGGGCAGGCGATATGGTCAAGGTTAAGAGATGGGGTTTTGAGGGTAGGAATTAATCTGAAGCGGGGAGGAGAGGTATAGAAAAGTCGTATAAAAATGAATTTAGGGATTGGCGAGGTAAACTCAAAGAAAATATAGTTTGCCGATTCTAAAAATAGAATTCCAATGAGTGAACTTCTAACATTTCAAAGGTAACAAGTAGGCGACTATAGGCAAAGGTAGTTGCAGTTACTAGCTAGGATTTCTAGGAATTTAAAAAGGGTTAAACGGATTAGTTAAAAGCAAGGTAAAATAAGTAGAGGTATGTAGGCGAGTGAGTGATTAAAAAATTAAAATTTAAAAGGAACTAGAAAATAGTTAATTAAAAAAATTATTTTAAAACCAAAATTAAGGGTTAGATGAATAATTAGAAGATAAATTAAATGACAAAAGAGAAGGAGAAAAGAGAAAAGAAATTGAGGGATAGGTTTAGTAGTATTAAAGATCGAGCCTGTCCTACTTAATTAAGAATTTAGGAGAGGGGAACAGTTAAAGCGATAAGAATAGATTGTTTGAAACAATTTGTTATGATTATAAGTAATAAGGGGTGGAATTGGGTTAGTTCAGTTTAAAACTTAAGTGCAGTGTCAGTGTTATAATCTATCTCTACAATTGCTCTATCTCGTATATTGAGCTAAACCTCTTCATAATAGGTTCCATCTACTAAAAGTTTTACTTTTGGTTTATATTTGATCCTATATATATATATATATATATATATATATATATATATATATATATATATATATATATATATATATAAAGTGGTGTACTAAAATATATATATATATATGTATTTCAGTTTATATTAAAAAAATATATTTTTAAGGTATATATTCTTTATAACACTATCCAAATTGTTTAAAAAAAACAAGCTCAATGAAGTTTCAGCTTCAGAGCATATATACTGGTTGGTTGCATTCCAATGACCAAAAAAATCAGTTCATAATCTTAATTTTTTATTTCTTTTATTTCGGCGAATGCCTATATTTTTTCTTTTTCATCTTATGCACGTTTCACAACGCCGTCAGAAAAATATTAGAAGACTACCTGTGCCAGGACGGGTAAAATGAATTCCCTGAACAGAACAGTTTTGTAGCACTTTTATGTCCTCTTACAAAGATTAAAATCAGCTACTTATGTCTAGGATCCTTATTTTAATTTTGATCAAAATCCATTACATGATTTTGATTCTAGAAAATGTTTAAAACTCAAGGCTTTCACTAAAAAGATTTTAAGAAGAATTGAAATCCAGGAAATCCTGCTGAATTGATTATGGATCAAATTCAATGCAAATCTGAAATATTTGAATTTTCAAATGGAAGATTGCGCCCATATAATGTCCCTTGAAAACCTTTTAAAATACTCCCAAAAAACTGAAATTTGGGGAATATTTATTAATTGATGTCTAATATCTAGTGTTAAAATTTCACAAAAATCGGATTTTTATCTGAATTTTCCTGAAGGTCTTCTACCACCTCTTTGCCAACTTTGCATACAACTAAATCAAACTAAATATAGCCCACATTACCACCCTTACCCCTAGCAGCTGTATTCATAATGATCATTTAATTAGTTTAGGAGTGAATCCTGTGCATAGAAATATATATACACATTTTTCATCGATGCATATGAATGGCGGACGTTCGGCCAAACGAAAGAAGGGGGGGGGGGGGGTAGCACTAAGAAAGTGAAAATGTTGTTAGTTTTATTTGGGCCACCCAAGAGTTTATTTCTCTTTGAAATAAAATAAGTGCCTCGTAAAGGCGGGAATTCATGCTGTGGTGTTCACAGATCGTCTCCCTGACAGTTATCTTTGGTTGAAATCTCAAGTGGCGAGTGCCTGGGTGATCCGGTGATGACCGATCAGGAGGTAAGAAATGTGAGGGGGATGCCTGGCCCTTTTGGACATGACAGGAAGTTGGGTTTTCTGAGACCAGGCTGGATAAGTTGAAGCTGGGTACCCTTCGAGGCAAGGTGGACCCATTTGGGGCTCTTAGACAAATGGTTGTGTGGGACTTATATTTTATTTCGCCGGGATAGAGAAATCTCATTTTGCAAGTCTGCCATTCAACTTGAGAACACGAGTTTCATTTATAACATCCAACAAATAAATCTGTCACTTGTTGATAAACTTGACTTTTTTGCTTGGAATGAGAGTTCTTTGCTGCAGCACTGAGACGGGATCGTAAAACAATCTTTGAACCTGCACAACGTGTAGGACGATCGCGACGAGTGCAGTGAACACCCACCCACCTATAGGTTCACATATGCACGGGTTAGACAAAATAATTGCAACACTTGCGAATTTCAATGAAAGTGAACAGTGACTCTGGTTTTATTGAGCAACTTTTTCATGGTAACTGGTTTCATTGAACTCTTGATGAATAAGTTTATAACTGAGACTATTCAGATATTGATCCAACTGAGCAGAATCACTTTCGTCCGATGATTTCTTTTCATAATATGTTTCAATGCCTGTTCATGTCAGTAAGTTCAAAAGTCTAGTCGGAACTATTCCAGTTGCTGAAGGTTTTTCCCTGCTTTTTGAATACTCTGACGATCCTTGATTTGGTAGGTCTTGAAAAATCAATGTATGGAAGTGAAACTTGGCCAATAAGGGTTGAGGACATGCGTTGCATGGTGTGAGAATGATAAGATGGATGTGTAATGTGAGTCTTTAAGACACGCTTAGTTCTGATGACCTCAGATGAAAGATTAAGTCTGGACAGATGCGTGCAGAATAGGAGATTTTGATGGTATGGCCATGTTGAAAGAACGGATGAGAGTTCTTGGGTCGTCAGTAGATGTAGAACAGTTGAGGTGGCAGGTTCAGTTTTATGCCAAGAATGTGAAAATTAAGATACCTTCGATTTTTGTGAAATTTTAACAATACATCAATTAATAAATATTCCCCAAATTTCAGTTTCTTTGAAGTATTTAAAAAGATTTTTAGGGGGCATAATATGTGCACAACCATTTGAAAATGAAAATAGTTCAGATTTGCATTGAATTTGATCCACAATCATTAGACAACAATTATGCAAGATTCCCTGAATTTCAGTTTGTTCTTAAGACCGCCTTAAGCCTTAAATTTTAGACATTTTTCCAGAATCAAAATCATGTAATGGACTTTAATCAAAATTGGAATAAGGATTCTAGACATAAGGTCTTTCTTAATTTTGATCTTTATAAGGAGACATAAAAGTGATGCAAAATTGTTTAGTCCAGGGAATTCGTTTTACCCGTCCTGGGACCGGTACTCTTTTAGTCTAAGTATATTTAACAGTCAGCAGAACATTTCAATTGTATGAAAATAGAAATTTTTGGTTAATTTTGTTCCATTTTTGTCTCTTAGTCGATGACTTTTATTGAATTTAATTTTGTTTTTGTTTTTAGATCCAATAGAAGAGGTTGAGTTACAATTGTGCATAACGGGATGCCGCCCAGGACCCATCGACCATCAACTGGTGTGTTATTTGGAATATCAGGAAGAACCTATATGTCTCAATGTACAAGCTGAAATCAAAGTAAAGGATAAATTTATTTTCTTGCGAATTTTGTAAAAAAAAAAAGGAAACATGAATTGTCTCCCCTGCATTCAAAACTACTTGGATACTGTAAACGACCATTAATCACGATTTTTGTTGCATTTTCAGGATAAACAAATGAACGTATTTTTACATATTTGTAAAAAAAATGCAATTTTTGATGATTTGGGGAGGAAAGGGGGGATATTTGCCCGTCCTCCTTGGGGGGAGAACCAGAGTTTTTCTGGGTGTCACTGGAATTTGTTAAATGTAAAAAGATTCTTTAGTTCTGGGATTGAGTTATGTTCGAAAGAATTTTGATTGTAATTAGCCATAATTTGTAATTAACTGAACAAGTTAGCCATCTTTTATTTTCTATCCATGTAAATCTCTCGGCCTCTCTCGTATGTTGATTCAACCACTCTCATAGTTTTTAATGGTTTTGTCAGCATTTAGAGAAAAGTGACTCTCTCTTTTCAGCTAATCTACATAATGTGTTCCTACATGAACATGATCATGATAGAAAAGTGTCTTGACTTTTCTATCATTCATAAAATAACGGAAGTAAAGAGACTTTCTATTTTTAGCTTTGCAAGAAGAATTTCTTAATTTAAAAAAAAAATTTTCTTATCTTTTTGTTTTTGCTAGGGATGGTGCATCCTACCGGATGCCCGACATTCATTTGCTATTTTAAACACTCCAGCTGAGAGATCTTTTTAAGATTCTAAGCGTCCCTTTAAGTGCAATTGTTTGTATCTCTCTTGCACTTGGTTCACTGGGTATATTCGCTAGGTAGTTATTTGAAATTCTTTTTCATTAGTCCGGTTGCTCCTATAATTACTGGAATGATGGAGATCTTCCTAAGATTCCAGTTTCTTTTCATGTCGTACATAAGACCTTGGTATTTCATAATATCGCAGTTTATGAATATTCAAATCAAATCAGTGGAACGATACACGGGTACATTTGATAACCATCAATCATAACTTTTAGTGGATTTTGCACAAAAATTAACAAATTAAATTTTAGATATTTGTAAAAAAAAATGCCATTTTAGGGAATTTCCTAAAAAAAAAATCTGGTTCAGTCAGCTTTCTGCATTCCTGAAATCATAAGTTCATGCAAAGTTTGGTGAAAAATTACTGAACTGATTTCTTGAAAAAATCAGAAAAACTACTGGAATAATAAATCATCATCACTATCATCATCATTGACAATTACTACCCCCCCCCCCAACCAATAATAATAATTTGTTTTTGTCTTTTATACCTGAGTATAACTATGCATAAGAAAATTGACATCAAAATTGAAAATTCCTCCTTCCGGAGTGATCAAAAACCCTGACGACGACGACGACGACGACGATGATGGTGGTGGTGGTGACGATGATTTTCTTTTTTCGTGATAAGTTCTGCTTACATATGCATTGTAATCTCTAAATGGCCATTTAGTAATTTTCAATTGAAAAATAATTCCTACGAGTATTTATTTATCAAAGGCATGTTTTGTTTTTTTTAAATTTATGGCGGAATGTGTTAATATCTTGTATTTTCTCCAGCTCTTCTAAAAACTAGCCCAGTCTAATAATTCTAACTCATCAGTGACCCTGCGTTCACTCTCAATGTCTTATTCAAGTCGTTTTCACGTGATTCTTTTACATTTTTTTCTTTTCGTTCCTTTTTTTGCTGACTTATTCTTACTCATTGTGTTTTTTTCATGTTTTTTTAAATGTTTTTCCATGTTTTTTCCCATGTTTTTTTTTCATGTTTTTTTCTCATGTTTTTTCTATGTGTTTTTTAAATGTTTTTTTTCATGTTTTTTTTCATGTTTTTTTTCATGTTTTTTTTCTTTCTATCTAGCGTCATTTAATTCTAATCTACATCGTATATTCTTTGCCTATTGCCACCATTGTCACTGCTTGTTTAGTATTATTAGACTAGGCTTGTACAAACAAAGAGCAGTCTACCCCTGTGAGTCAAATAAAGAGTTCTGTTCAAAATTCCGTACAGATTCCAGAATTCGACAAAGATTCCCGAGTTTGACGAGATGCACCTGAAGAAGTTCAGAGGTTACATCGTCCGAAACGTGAAAATAACCTCCAAGAAGAAAACATTAATCCAAATGATCCAAAATGAATTTTTACATGTCAGTTAAACTTCTGTTTCTGTTTGATTGTTCTGTGAGACCTGACGTTTTTGAATGTTTTTCTGTTTGTTTTAGGGAGCTGATGTTTGTATTGAAGATCCAAATGTTGATTTTGGTCTTATTTGCTGCGGGAACTCTGCAACAAGGGAAATAACTCTGCATAACAGATCTCCAATTCAAGCTGAATTCTCGATTAAAGAAACACCAGAATCGGACGGTGTAAATATGTTTCGCACTTCACTAACAATGCGTTCTTCAGCCATTGTCTCTTGTGTTCTTCGTAACTTATACTTTTCATGAAAATGTTATCACCAAATACAAGCATTTGCTGTAGTCTCTGTGGAAACATAAAATTCTAAACTTAAGGAAATAGAAAATCATATCAAATTGTCTATTATTCAATTATTATTATTCAATTATTATTATTGAATCATTATTATTCAATTATTATTATTGAATCATTATTATTCAATTATTATTATTCAATTATTATTATTGAATCATTATTATTCAATTATTATTATTCAATTATTATTATTCAATTATTATTATTCAATCATTATTATTCAATCATTATTATTCAATTATTATTATTCAATTATTATTATTCAATCATTATTATTCAATTATTATTATTCAATTATTATTATTCAATTATTATTATTCAATCATTATTATTCAATCATTATTATTCAATTATTATTATTCAATTATTATTATTCAATCATTATTATTCAATCATTATTATTCAATTATTATTATTCAATTATTATTATTCAATTATTATTATTCAATTATTATTATTCAATCATTATTATTCAATCATTATTATTCAATTATTATTATTCAATTATTATTATTCAATCATTATTATTCAATTATTATTATTCAATTATTATTATTCAATTATTATTATTGAATCATTATTATTCAATTATTATTATTGAATCATTATTATTCAATTATTATTATTCAATTATTATTATTCAATTATTATTATTGAATCATTATTATTCAATTATTATTATTCAATTATTATTATTCAATCATTATTATTCAATCATTATTATTCAATTATTATTATTCAATTATTATTATTGAATCATTATTATTCAATTATTATTATTCAATTATTATTATTCAATTATTATTATTCAATCATTATTATTCAATCATTATTATTCAATTATTATTATTCAATTATTATTATTCAATCATTATTATTCAATCATTATTATTCAATTATTATTATTCAATTATTATTATTCAATTATTATTATTCAATCATTATTATTCAATTATTATTATTCAATTATTATTATTCAATCATTATTATTCAATTATTATTATTCAATTACTATTATTCAATTATTATTATTCAATTATTGAATCATTATTATTCAATTATTATTCAATTATTATTATTTAATTACTAGTTCTCACAAGTGATTGCTCACAAGCAAAAACAGCTGGTTTTCACTGGAGTTTGAGTGACAACAAGTCTCCTAAAATTTCCACGTCTCTCCACTTCATTCAAAAACCCTTGAAAATTATTTTGCACTATCGCAACAGCCATTTACCATTGATTTATCATTGATAACGGCAGTTCGTTTTCTCTGAAATTTGAGTGGCAATAAGCTTCCTGAAGATTTCAGTACTCTCTGTGCCCTTCCAATGAACGTCTGGATAAAGCTCTTTCTGCTGCTCCCTCCCCAGTCTTTCCATCCTCTCTGACACTTCATGGCCATTTTTTTGTGGCATCATGCACTGTATGGTGCATTTTTATTATTATTTACTCACAAGGATCTTTCACACATGTCATTATCAGTGATTGCACACTGGTAGTAACAAGCGGTGTTCCCTGGAGTCTGAGTGACAAGTGTCCACAGATTTTCAGCACGCTCCGCCTCTCTTGATAAGCATTGCAAATCACTTTGCGTTACTGCAGCAGCTGTTTATTATTGATTTCTCGCTGATAATATCTGTTAACTTCCTCTGGAGTTTGAGTGACAACAAGCCTCTCCAACATTCTAGCACACTCTCTGACCTTCCAGTGGAGGTCTGGATTGTGCTTTTCTTCATCGCTCTTCCCATCCTCCTTGACCTTTCACAACCATTTTGTGTGGTACCAACTAAAGGTGGGGCTACACAATTTTCTTAGGAGGGGGAGGGAGTGGGGGGGCAGATAATGGGATTATTGGTAGTTTCAGTGCCCTTGATTTTTCAATATTTTTTGTTCTAGTTCTATTGCAACTTAACCATGGTTTTTGGCATTATCTGATTATGGCGATTGGTTTTCGCACTCAAGGATTTTCCTTAATATATATTCTCACTTTGATTTCAATTTCTCCTAGTTTTTTTTTTCAAGTTTTTTCGGAAGAGTTCATAGCTCTCTTATAGCTATTGGTATTACTGCAATTTTCTTCCTGCTCCATATTCCTTTCCGTTCTCTGGCAAGTTCAATGTATTTGCTTCGCTCTTCTGCCTCTGTGATCTTTAATCTGTGATCTGCTAGGATGGCGTATTCTATGATTTGCCATTTTTTTTGCTTTTTGTTGACTATTATCACACCCGTTCTCTTTGCTTGGATGAGTTAGTTCGTTTGTACCACCATGTCCCTGATGGTTTTATGATTTTCATTTTCCAATACTGTCTCCAGTTTGTGTCGGCACCATTTCAAAGTGCAGACATTTGCATAGTTCCCAGTAGACTGCGTTCCCCACACGGTCATGTCTGTTTTTGTATTCCTTTTGGGTTAGTTGGCTGCATGATGTAATTTACTGTTTCATCTCTTTGTCCACAAAGTCTACATTTACTGTTTTCCTGGGTTTTGTCTATTTGGCTTAGTTTGTTTTGATTGCGTTGTTTTGTGCAACTGTTAATAGCAATTCTATTTCTCTTTTCAAATGTCCTTTTTGTAGTCATGTCCATTTATTTTTTGCACTTCTTCTATGTAGCAGCTTCTCTTTTCATTGTGCTTTCATTGCCTTTGTGTTTCCAGTTTCGCTGCTCTCTCTATTACTTTTGCCGGTAATCAGCCGTTCTGTACTTTGGGTTATATATTTTTTTAGTTCTTTTATTGTTCACACAGTTATGCTATTTACCAGATCCCTAACCCTAAACCCAACCCCTTTCTCTCGTTTTTACATAGAGTCGGTCAATATCATCGTTCGGGTGTAGTACATTGTGCATATTCATTAGTTTACTAGTTCTTTGGTTCGGGTGCCTGAGTTCTTCTTTTGTCCAGCCTACAAAGCGTCCAGAATACCTTACGAGAGATATTGGTCAGGTATTTCTTTTATTATATTTCTACGATTCTATGATTTGATTTTAAGTACTTTTCCTGTTCTTCTCATCTTCTTTCGTTTCTGTTGATTTAGTGATGTCCGCTTTCATCTTCTAACTAGCATCCTATCCAAATAAGTATTTGAATAGGAAGGCATTCTTTTAGTTCATGTTCACATCTCCTGCGCCTGGTGATTAAGATGGAATCTGTCGACAAGATCACATCTAGCTGTCAGGCCAGATCGACTGCTCTCACACCCATCCGATTCTCTAGTCTATTTTGGGATCATGGATGGCGTTACAATCCTCCAGTCCTTCAGACCAATGGCAAACATCTCCAACCACCGAAAAAGGAAAACCTCTCCCGTGCTTATTTGGATGCATGAATCACAATAAACCAAATCTCGCAATCTTTTATATCAACAACACAATCAACCTGCCGTCTGCATCCGTATAAACATTAATCATTGCAGACAGGATGCGTTTCACAATCAGGGAACCACCTCAGTATTTCTGTATTATTGGGGCAGTGACATTTTCATTTTAGAAGAGTCAATTCTTTTTTTTGTTGTAACCATAACCCATAAGGAAAATCCAGAAAATTAGTAAGAAAATTGAGGGGGGGGGGGACTTACTATTCTGTACTTTCACCTAACAATTTAATAAACAGAATAATTGATCACCCTCCCCCCCCTTCCCCCCAACCTCCCCATTTTAAGAATGGTTTTCTAAATTATAACGTTATTATTTCAGTCTGGTCTGTAAACTGCATGAGTTTTTAAAATTAATTTTCTTACTAATTCTCTAGATTTTCCTTATGGGTTAATTAAAAGACCGGTGGGTTCTTAGTTATTATAATCAAATTATTTTATTATAAAAACGTGTTAAACTCACAATAATATAATTTATTCAGAGAATGTATAACAGTTTGGTTTGTGATGTTACGTGTGCATGAGAAGTTGGAAATGGTATCATATCAGAGAAGTGAGTCTTTTATTGTTGGTCAACAACAATTATTATTGACAATGAAAGAAATGATTCACCATCTATCAAGGGCAAATAAGTCACTATCTTTTCTTTCATTTAAACACCCCCTAATACACAAAGATGTCCCTTTTTCTTACAAAACCTTTTTATCTGTTTTTGATACCAACTTTTTTTTTTCTCACTCATAAGTGACTTGTTTTGTCTTAATAGACAAGAAAAGTCATTTGTGGATGAGAAAAGAAATAATATATCTTTTTAGTAGGCTCACAAAAGTCACAATGTCTGTTGTTAAATTAGGTGGGAAAGGTTTCAATTGGTTAATAAAAAAAACTGGATTACTTTTAACATTTTAATTGGTCATGTGACCTGTTTTTGTAGATATAGTTGTGAACAAGGTCATGTGATCTGTTTATTGTTTATACCCATTGGAATTTTGAATTTATTTTATTTACATATTTTGGATTTCCACAAATTTTACTAATAACCTTTCAACTTTTTTTCTAGGATCTGACTGAATTACAGATTGTACCTGACAATGGAACTCTCCAGCCATTGGAGTCTTGCAAAGTGTCTATTTCTTATGAAGCTCATAGCGTTCTCTCATTTACCAAATATATTTCTGTACAAATTGTGGATAGCAAACAAAGGTATTTCTATTTTTACTGCTGTCGTCGGGTTAGGGTTAGCGTCTTGATTTAAGTTGTGGAAATTACAATGAGACTGAGGAGTCCAACCACCGCCACAAATTTGTTCTCGGATAAACATTGAATAAAATCAATTCTAATAATTTCACTTTATATTAGATATGATATGCAAGTCGATCTGAAAAGTAATGGGATTGCGTGAACTATGGATGAAAGAGGGATACGCGGATTATGTCATGATATTTTTGAAGTGAAATCTTAACTTTCTGCATCGGTTGTTTTTTGTACATGCTTTTGTCTACACCTCCCTATTTTAAGGTTGTTCAGCTATGAGCACTGAGGAATGAACGATGGACACTGTGAACAACAAATACAAATAACATCATCATACTGGAACAACCTCCCTAGTCATATGATTTTGCTCTATGTGACTTTGTTCTTTTTCCCCCCATGTTCAAGAGGAATCATGAAGGTGTTTAGTTTTGAAGCTGTGAAGGCCATCAAGAGGGCCGTAATAATGGAGCTGAGGAGGAGGAGCATCCTAGAAGTATAGCAGTGAAGGGTGGGCGAAATGAATTTGACTCAAGAGGGTGGGGCACTTTGAAGGGGAGACCATTTAGTTTGCTGTTTGGAATTGAAATCTATTCTTTGTGACTTTCGTCCCATTACTTTACAGACACTATACGTAATTAAAACGAAATATAATTTGTGTTATGAATTGTAAATAAACGTTTATTATTTGCGGTGTTTGTATTCAGACTCCTCGTCATTGTTGTTAAGTTTTTGACTACATTGCGGCCAGGGCTTTACGGAGCCCTCCAAAAAGGAGCGCGCTCCAGGGGCACGCTCCTTTTTGCTGGAGCGAAGGAGAGGAGGGCTCATTTTATATTCAGCGGGAGTTGAGCGGGAGCAACTCCATTTGGGACTAAAGAGCGGTGGTTTTATCGCTCCTTGCTCCTCGCTTCAAAATTATTTGATTTTTTTTTAAACATTAGTTTTTTATTCAGCAATATAAAGGAAAAGTAAAGAAAGTCTAAGAGTTTACTCTGAATTATTTTTTAAAATTATATCTCTGGTAGAGAGAGGGAGGGGGCTCAGGCGTAAAACGATTTAATTGTAATGTTTTTAACAATCTTTTTTTTATTGTTTTATTCGTTACCCGCACCCCTTCCCCCCCCCCCCAACCCCGTCGACTTGCTATCAAGCGATGAGACAGATCAAAGGCGTCATTGACTTGAGCGTTCTATTTCTTTGGAAAGATTAAACATTTGAGTTAGGGGTACAAACGATTTTGACACCATCTGAGTGCAGGTCGAGAGGGGGCGAGAGAGAGAATTCAAAATGTTTACTAGCTGACCTGAGATAATTACTAAGGCCCTTTTAAAAAGTACACTGCTATCTTTCTGTTGAATAAAAACTCCGAAAATTAGCACTCTAGATAGGAGTTGGAGCAGGAGCGGCTCCTTTTTGAAAATGGGGAGCGTGAGAGGAGCCAGCTCAAATTTTGGGCGTTGGAGCAGGAGCGGGAGCAGCTCCAAAAGTAGTGGAGCGCGTAAAGCCCTGATTGCGGCCAATGTGACCTCTCACCTTCTTCATGTGTATTGTCTATCTACGGCAGGGGCGGTCAACCTTTTCAGAGTGAGGGCCAGATAAGACTTTTGGAAGGAGATCGCGGGCCGGAGTGAAAAACGAAATCTCAGAATTACTATATTTTGTTTACATGAATAAATTGTACAAAAATTGCATTGAACACTCTACAAATCTGATATTTTTTCTCAGGAGACTTCTGTATGTGATGTTATAAAAGGCGCCGACGAAGAGCAATTTTGGAATCATAAAAAATAGTGACGGGGGAAGTAGCAAGTTGATCCAGCATTCATTTTGACACACTTCACATAAGTTCTCTGTTTCAGCCCTTTCCTCGTCTCACGTTCCCTCTTTGCTTCTCTTTTTCTATTTTTATCTCAGGCCAAAGATTTGAAATTAATAGTTAAAGAAAAATGAAATATACATGCATCATCGCTCGCTGATATTTATACATTTTTATGTCACTGTAAATCTTAATCAAAACCTACTTTTTTGATATGACTTTTACTGGGAGGTCCGTGGGCCGGATTGCAATAATAAAGCATAGCAGAGTGGTGGGCCGGACGCTAAGCCTTCGTGGGCCGGATGTGGCCCGCGGGCCAGAGGTTGCCCGCCCCTGATCTACGGTGATGCTTTTCATGTATTAAATATTGTTGATTATTTATGTGGTGTGTCGGCTAGTGTTTCCTATCAATTTAAACAACATTGGAAACCAAAGAAAAAACATCAGTGTAGATGAACTATACACCTGAGAAAGGTCAGAGGTCACATGAAACAAAATTTAGTTAAAGATAAATATAGATTATGATGATGATGATGATGATGATTATTATTGTTACTATTACTACTACTGTTACTACTGTTATTACTACTACTACTACTACTAAAATAGGTGAATAAAAATAACACCCCATGCAGATCTAATTTTTTGGGATGAAAAAAGTAAATGAAAATCTCGATTCTTCTTCTTGCAGCAGTGTGCTTGTTTTTGGTGAAGTGCAAAGTCCAAATGTTGTATTGAAGTCATGTCAGATTTACATGGAAGACGTCTACCATGGTGTCCCAGCCAGATATCAAGTGACGTTGGTAAACAACACGTCGTTGACTTCTCACTTTCAATGGCAACAGGTATTCAATAAAGAAAAACTTGTCAGTCTTTTCGTTTTGGTCGATTGCGGTATTTATCGCCACATGAGACACGAGATCATTTGTTAAAAAAATAACGTTTGCGTTTATCATGCACACAATTTTAAACCAAACTCTCAAACTTCTGACGTCTTATGCAAACTTACCCTCACATTAGAAGATTGGTCCCGGGCTTGATATTAAACTGCCTCGGGCATCTTTGGACACCCACCACACGGCACGAAAATCTATCTTTCGCAACCCTTTCTATTTTTTCTTTTCTTCTTTCTTCTACCTAACCCTATCAACAACGTAGACTATGTTTACCTCAACACAGTCCTGAGTATGACCTGGGACTATATCCAGTGGTGAGGCCCTAATTTGAGGCCCCAATTTGAGGCCCCAATTTGAGGCCCCAATTAGGGAGTGTAGAGTTACCCTTTGGTCGTCATTACTCCCAGACCTATTCTAACCTGAAGGAGTGGTAGTACCTGTTAGAATCCCAGTAAATAGAATCTATCTATCAACAGACCATTAATGTGAATAATCGATGCCTATAAAATAGGTATTTGAATATATTAAGAACTTGAAGTCTAAAATTTTTAACAAAATTTCATAATTTAGCATAAAATAACCTAAAAAGGGTTGATATGCCATAAAACAAAACAACCAAACCATTATAAAATGTAGGTGTTTTAAAAAAGCTTTTTTTAGGAACACAGAAATGCATCTTCTATGACGGAAATACGGTACTAGAGACATGCGACACACATTTCTCTCCAAGTTCTTTCGGCACGGGGTGGTACTATGCTAACAAGAATTTTCCATTTGTCGCTATGTTATACCACTGTTAGATTTGTAGAATTTGGTATGTTCGGACTACTATTCTCATCATGGTTTTTTTTTTATCACAACGTTTCGGCCGATGTAACCTCCGACCTTCTTCAGGTGTACTTTGTCGAACTCTGGAATCTGGACAGAACTTCAAACAGAACCCTTTATTGAACCACGGGAGTAGCATGTTCTTGTTCCATCTGCCATGACTGGAAAGAAGTCTTCAGTAATTCGCAATTCTTGGTATCGCCCACACTGAGGATTGAACCTTCAACCTTCAGATGACTGTCACTTAGAACTGAATTTTACTTAGTACTATATCCATGCTACCCCGTGGGTTCCGTTCGAAATTCCGTCCAGATTCCCGAGTTCGACAGAAAGATTCCCGAGTTCGACAAGGTACACATGAAGAAGGTTGGAGGTTACATCGGCCGAAACGTTGTGATAAAAACACCCAAGATGAGAACAGTAGTCCGAACATATCAAATTGTACAAATTATTAATCCTCATCTAAAAAAATTCCGAAACATAAAATGTTAGAGTCATTCTATTAAAGAATTATTCTAAAGTATCGAGGTTAGGGTTTATTTTTATTTGGAGGTTTATTAAATTTATTTTTATTTGGAGGTTTATTAAATTTATTTTTATTTGGAGGTTTATTAAATTTATTTTTATTTGGAGGTTTATTGAATTTATTTTTATTTGGAGGTTTATTAAATTTATTTTTATTTGGAGGTTTATTAAATTTATTTTTATTTGGAGGTTTATTAAATTTATTTTTATTTAGAGGTTTATTAAATTTATTTTTATTTGGAGGTTTATTGAATTTATTTTTATTTGGAGGTTTATTAAATTTATTTTTATTTGGAGGTTTATTAAATTTATTTTTATTTGGAGGTTTATTGAATTTATTTTTATTTGGAGGTTTATTAAATTTATTTTTATTTGGAGGTTTATTAAATTTATTTTTATTTGGAGGTTTATTGAATTTATTTTTATTTGGAGGTTTATTAAATTTATTTTTATTTGGAGGTTTATTAAATTTATTTTTATTTGGAGGTTTATTAAATTTATTTTTATTTGGAGGTTTATTAAATTTATTTTTATTTGGAGGTTTATTAAATTTATTTTTATTTGGAGGTTTATTGAATTTATTTTTATTTGGAGGTTTATTAAATTTATTTTTATTTGGAGGTTTATTAAATTTATTTTTATTTGGAGGTTTATTGAATTTATTTTTATTTGGAGGTTTATTAAATTTATTTTTATTTGGAGGTTTATTGAATTTATTTTTATTTGGAGGTTTATTAAATTTATTTTTATTTGGAGGTTTATTAAATTTATTTTATTTGGAGGTTTATTAAATTTATTTTTATTTGGAGGTTTATTAAATTTATTTTTATTTGGAGGTTTATTAAATTTATTTTTATTTGGAGGTTTATTAAATTTATTTTTATTTGGAGGTTTATTAAATTTATTTTTATTTGGAGGTTTATTAAATTTATTTTTATTTGAAGGTTTATTAAATTTATTTTTATTTGGAGGTTTATTAAATTTATTCAGACTAATTAGGGCTCCCTTCCTGCATAAAGTACACATTCCTATCAATTCAATCTCAGAGCTATGGTCAACTAAATTCCATGAAAAATGCCAGTATACTGAAATCATATGCCCTTAATAGGGTTAAGATGAAAATTCATATACACTAAATATACAAAAGCAAGGAAATTCCCAAATGTTTACACTTTTATTGTCATTAAGAGTATGCGAGCACAACAGGGCTATGTATTTTACTGGTAGGAATTTTTCTTCAGCACACCTCACACACTTCATCCACTCATGCATAGAGATTTATACTGTAGTGATGTGATAAGGAAATGGTTTGGATGATATGTAGTCATACCATCAACTAGACCCTAGAACCTCTATCTCTGCCAAAAATCAGCTGAATCCATCAAATAGTTGATGTACGTACACACAGATAACATGATTTCATGATTGAACTTTCTGGATCTCTGGGTTGCCTTGACTAATGATGCTGAAATTCTACACACTTATAGAAACTATCAAATAAAAATTTTGTGCAAAGTTTTAACTAATTTGGTTTATTGGTTTTTGAGCTATGATTGATCAAAGAAATGAGATTTCCAGCATAGGCCATTCTTGAAGTCTATTAAGGGATAGAGCGCTCTCGCGCATCCCTTGATTCCAGTACAATAACATATATGAGGTGCATAATAGTTTTTAATAGGATGTTGTTTTATTTCAGTTCCTTTGCAATAGTTCGGGCGCAGAAGCGAATATTTAGTTAATGGAAAAAATAATTATTCATTTTTAAGTGCTATCTTTTAGTTTCGTACTTGTGTTTTGAATTAACACTTCCAATTTAAATTACGTAAATTATATAATGAGTTTTATTTGAAACTTGATTAAGGTATTTTTATGAAAAAAAAACTGTAATTATCCTTCAACCCGGTTTAGATATTAATCTCTTATAACAGGTTTTCATTCTATGTTGTGCGTATTTCTCTTAGCTTCGCTTTAGATAACAGTATGGCTGGCTTCTCTAGGTGGTGATTTCAGAGACGCCCTACTTGGAGATATGTTCGATGTGAATTGTTTGTTTTTCAGACTTTTGTTTGGTCACATAGCAATGTATATTTTTTTCTAATTGAGAACATTTTGACTTTCTGAGGTCAGACAGGAAAGAGTCAATATTGACATACAAATGTCGACTGGTCTTCTTGTGAACGAAACGGAAACGTAATTGTACCAAAAGTGATTGTTTTGAAAAAAATATTCGTAAGATGAATAAAATCTTGGCCTTTGGAATGTAACTAAATCTTGTTTAGTTATATATGCTCTGTTGTCACGTGTTGACAATTATCGAGCTTTAAATTGGAAGAGATTGGTATACATAACATATATTTTCGCACACCTATATATATATATATATATATATATATATAGTTAAAAGCCTCTTTAAAGATGTAATAGTCTTGAAAGTAGAGCACCGTGAAGTTGAGATGAGTTTGTTGTCATTTGCGACAAAGCCAATTCTGCACGAACGTTTAACACTGTAGACAGCAATAACGCTCCCCCTGCTTCCCTGGGTAAGCGTATCTTAATTTCAATTACTGTCTCTGCTGATTGTCGGTAGCCGTGTGGTCCTGAGCGTTTTGTCTCATTATTCTAGCCTAAATCTACGAACTATGTTCGATCCCATGCAACTTCTTGCAACCACCACTCCTGCACTGATGAGAATAAAAAGCCCGAAACGATATCGTCTGTAGGTAAAAAACACTTTAATATTCGATAAAAAATATTTATAGTATATATATATATATATATATATATATATATATATATATATATATATATATAGTCTAAAGAAGCTTTGAGTTATTTTAAACAAAAAGACAAAAATAGAAGGAAAATGCAGTTTAAATTCCCAGAGAAACTAACTAAATCCAAAATAGTGTAGACTTAACATTTGTTGGAAAATTCATAAATAAATAATATATAATAGTAAGTAAATAAAATAAAAAGGGGGATTAAGTATCTAACAGTGAAACAAAAGCAGGAGACCTTAACGTAAGCATCTAATATTAACACGGGGATCTTCAGCTGTTTACCATGAAACTGTTTCGGAGATTTAAAAACAGGACAGTTATATGCATGGCTCTCCAATATATATATAAGGTTAATACAACAAAAGATATAAGAGGCAACTAATATCTTTAATTAGTGAACATCCGGATAAAAATGAAGCTCAATATACTGGATAGAGCATTAATAGCAATAGATAAAGTGAAAGAATAAAATAAGGTGCGAATCAAATTTTATTACAGTTCAATGTTCAGGCAAAGTATTTTAAAATCCTTAACTCATGAGTTTTCAAAGAAAATCTTCTCCTCAAAGGACCATTACTGCAATGACATTACTGCAGGTAATAAAAATTAAACTTTGAAAATATATTAAAAAAATATATATAAAAATACATAAAGGTATATAAAACATCAAATATATCGGCCCAAAACATACTTTTTTGTAAACCTATACAGTTCGTCCAAGTCAAAAAATTCAAAATAGCTCCAGGAAAGATATCAAAGAGGTTGATTAAAAAATAATCCAAGTGGTGAATGGTGGTCCAAAAACGAAAGAAGTTATCCAGGCGGGAAATTTGTTTGCTATTGATGCAGTAGATAACAGTGAAAAGTGTATTCAAGGTGTATGCAAATTATTAAAACGATAGAAAAAACGATAGATCAAACAAATCATATGAAAAGTATTTCACTTTATCTATTGCTATATATATATATATATATATATATATATATATATATATATATATATATATATATATATATATATATATACCGTATTTCTTAATTGGGAGAGTTTCCCAGCAGAGTGCTCAATTATTAATGCAAAAGTAAAATTAACTAATGTTTGGGTCATTGATGGTTCGCAAAATTTGGAAATGAATTGAAAGGCGAAAACCATATTCCCCAATATCAGGCCGCTGTGCACTTTGCGATGCTGAAATATATAACATTTTGCGAACCATCAATGACCCAAACATTATATGCCTAAACAAAAAAGGGGAGATATATAAGGACTGTATTCACAGGAGAAAAGCACTTCTGATAAATTGGGCAGAACAAAATACATAAGTCATAACCGCAGAGTACCCAGAATACGGACTTTTAGGATTTTGGATTTCACGATGATGGATTCGGCTTCTGAATTTCGGATTGAACTGTATGGTATCCCGACTGTGGCCCTAAACTAGATTTCTATTATTGCATGTTTTAATTATGGATTGTTTTTTTATATTTATGTATATAACTGTTTTTAAATTTTAAATTCTAATTTAAAATTTCTAATGTGGAGTACCCCATATCCCCATTTTTCCTTCTCTTGTCTTTTATCTTTTATTTTTATTTTTACACAATTTTATGTTATCCTTTATTTTATCTAACAGTGTATTTATTTCATCTTTATTTTTCTTTATTTTTCTTCATTTTTCATTTTTCTTCATTATTCTTTTTCATCTTTCTTTATTCCCCCCCCTTTTTATTATTAGTACCTTAAATTTTTTTTATGATTAGTACCCTTAAGACTTCATAAATTTATAAATGGTGTGACTACAATTTATTTAATTATAAGTTTTATTTTTAATGATTTTTTATTTAATATTTTTAGTAATATATTATTACATTAGCATATTATTTCATATAATTTTTAACTTAATATTAATTTTATTTTTATTTTTAACGTTATCTCCATTTACTTTCGATAACATATATAGCGTCTCTATAAGTTAAATTTGAATCCTTTCCATAACGGGCTACGTAATTCCACGCACGTGACAATTTAAACCTGCTAGGTTCCCATCTGTCCAACTGTTAACGTTATTCCCATTTAATTTCTTGCTTTTTCGATGTACAGCGTCGCTGTTGTTTTGATCTGAAACCTTTCCATAACTGACCACGTATATTCCACGCACGTGACAGTTTCAAATCTGAAAGTGTTCCATCTTTCCAACGGACAATATTTTGAAATTCCTGGCGGTTGTTCTCACTCATTAAGCTATACGACTCCGCTGATGAAGGTCCGATTTTCTCGGATCTGAAACCTTGGTCCGGATGTTGTTGTAACACTTTATTTAATATTAATAAATATATATATATATATATATATATATATATATATATATATATATATATATATGTGTGTGTGTGTGTACACCCTCCTTCAAAAATGATGAGAAAAACAATTATGTTTCACCAGTGTTCACACTAATATTCCTATAAAATCATAGGATTACATCAGTAATTTAATTTTTTCTGTATAAATTATTATTAGTATCATTTCTGATGACCTAAAGAAAAAAACACTAACTGTTGACTTTTTATTCAGAGTGAGGGGTTTCTTTCCGAATTGTCCAACAAGCTATTTGGTTTCTTGCTTCCCCTCAACACTTGAAATGGTTTCGTCCCGAATGTTTTCATGACGGAATGGAAGTACATACATATATATATATATATATATATATATATATATATATATATATATATATATATTTTTTAATGAAAATAATTTATAATGTATACAGATTTTTTTATAATTAATTTACAAATTCATTTTTATATAAAAAAAAAAATCTGTATACAATAAATTGGTTTATAAATTAATTAATTAAAAAAATTTGAATATATACAAAAATTGGTGATTCGTCCGATTAAGGTCGAATTAAAAATGAAATGCAGTTCTCTGCATATTCTTAGAAAATAAACAAACCGCTCAGTGGTAACGAAGAATAATAATAAAAAGACGCACCCGTAAAATAACACTGGTCGGTATCGCCAAAAACAAAACAATAAGAAAAAAATCAGCGTATATATATATATTGTTAAAAATAATTGTTTTAAAAGCTCAGGTTGTTATAAAAAATGTATCTTACTAACATGTTCCTCAAAAAATGATTGGCTTCATCAAAAAAAATGATAAATATCTAAAAGCTTGTTACCTTATATTTTTCCTAAATCATGATTTTGTATCATAAATTTTCGCAGCAAATTTCATTTAGTAATAAAAGTTTCAATTGTGCTTCAGGCTTTTGGGAATCAAGCCCCGTTTTGTGATGTACAATTAGTACCACAATCAGGCAGCATTGGCGCCAGGCAAGAAGAAAATATTGAGCTGATGTTTACTGCTTACAAGAAGGTAAGTTCAATCAGAAAAAGATTTTTAAAAATATTTCTAAAATTTATTTAAAACTAGAACAGAATCCAGCTTCAAAAATGGTTGAAATATTATTCTAAACAGTAATAAGTGTGGACATTGTGCTTCTATTTCAATATCTGTATACATAAATAGCTATTATTTTGTGTGTTACACTAAGGGAGGTAATTCAGTATATATTAAAGAATCGGGCCAGGTAATGTCTTTTGGGTTTCCAGTGTTTATTGAGGATACAACAGGCGTTTTTGTTAAAAGTCCTTGTGATTGCACCGCATGTAACGTTCCTCCTTCGGATATCCAAGTCGTTACTGTCTTGCTCATATCAGTCTTAGGTAGTGAACTAACTTTGTTTTATCGTTTTGTCATAGACATGTTTAAGGAGAGTATAAAGTGAACCTTAGGTTTACTTTCGGCAGCCTCGTAACTCTCGCTTCTCTATTTTTTTAAATTTCAGTCTTCACATTCCATGAGCGATGTTTCTGACAAAGGGGAAAGAATTGCTGTGTTCTGAGTCACAATCTATTCATCTAACACTTATTGTTGGCTAGTTTTTAACCTTGAAGTAGTATTTTTTTTTTAGCTCCTTACATCAAGTGGCTTCATGCCTTGTCTGGAGCGATTTCTATTTAAAAAACAAAACAAAAAAATTAAGGTGATGTTGCAATACCGAAAACTAATGTAGATTGTTCAAAATACATTTAATTTATGCAAACAATAATATGAGAAGGTTTGCCAAACTACAAACAACAGAAAACACACTTCAAGGAAATACAAGACAAAAAAAAACAAACGGACAACAAACATCAGCAATAGTTGGCTGAAGTATTAGTATTGTTTGGAAAGCAACAAGATGACAATTGTTCTTTCCAAGTAAATTTAATTATAAAAAATTTAGAAGAGATTTGATTAACAATAAAAACTAAGACATTGTTCACGAGGCAGGGGAGATGAGTTATCTGTTAAGGTTCAGTTTGTGTTCAACCATGGAGCTTGTTATCCCAGTGGTTAAGGCGACATTCGCGACATGTTCGAATCCTGTACAAGTTTTATTTTTCTCTTTGTAAATTTGCTATGTTTGTCCAGCCCAGTGGGAGAAAGTGACCGTTTATTTAAAAAGTATTATCCATCAAATCACATGCGACAACACCAAAAAAAAAACACAGTTCGGTAGATAATATATTGTTAGAAATAAATCTGTACTTTTTTTTATTAATAAGTCACAATTTATCAAGGACAAAGGCCATTCGAGGATAAGGGTTAATGAAATTGACTGATTGTCAGTTGAGTGATGAAGAATATTATGAAAGGATTTAAAACGGTGAATGGGATGGGTAAAATTTGAACACCTATAAAGACGGTTTATGACAAGTATTTGTTGACACTGGATTTGAAGACGACCATGTGGTAGTCTGCAGGGAAGCACAGATGGAAAGTTTACAAAAGAATCTTTGTTCATGGAAATTCCATTTCATGCTAGGTTAGGGTTACATTTATTGATTCACTAATTTAACATTTGGAAGGATTCATTGTTAAATGAATTTGTTTTCATTTTTATTAAAACACCTATGCTGTGCGAATTAGCTAGCGGCACCGGATAGATATTAAATTACTTTGTCTTTGTTTCTGGACGAGTGCACTATTCCCAAAAGGGGGTAACAGGTGAGAACTCAAGTAGGAACAAGAACTTTATTATACGGAGACTTGCATACATTTAACCTGGGACGATCTTCCACCTCTTGATCAGCAATTATTAGTGATCACTCATTTCTGGACTAGGCAGCATAGATTTGGTTTGGTTGTTTTGTTTTACGGCATATCAACCCTTTTTCTGGTTATTTAATGACGAATACGGTCATTTTGGTAAAAGTTTTTATGCTTCAAGTTCTTCAAATATTTATTCATGTTGTTTGGTGTAGTTGTTTTGTTTTACGGCATATCAACCCTTTTTCTGGTTATTTAATGACGAATACGGTCATTTTGGTAAAAGTTTTTATGCTTCAAGTTCTTCAAATATTTATTCATGTTGTTTGGTGTAGTTGTTTTGTTTTACGGAATATCAACCATTTTCGGGTTATTTAATAATGAATCCGGTCATTTTGGTAAAAGTTTTTATGCTTCAAGTTCTTTAGATGTTCAAGTATTTATTCATGGTGTTTGGTTTGGTTGTTTTGTAGAGGTAAAATGTTGTTTTTGTTTTTGGCTTTGCAGAACATGATTGAGTTTTGCAAATGGAAAGGAAAAAAAACAATAACATCAATGTTTGGTGTATTTTAAGTCATAAAGCCGGTATCTTCAGACAGCCTGATCTGGTAGCACCAGTAGACAACATAGAAGACAACGGTAATCAATTTGTATCAACCTCTTACATTAGATAAAAAGAAAACGTCTTAAAAGAAGTTACATTTTTTATTGTTTACACTGGAAAGTTTAAAAATATCTACAACAAATTTCGATTTCTATGACCTAGGCGATTTTAGGTCACTCCATGTCAACAGCCGGGCACTCCGGAAACATAAGAGACCTCTTGACTCGGAGTTGATGTGCCGATGTAATGGATGTAATGGATGTAAAAGTATGATAGCCAAACACCGGATGTGATAAATGGGAACGGTTTGCTTAACTAGGAAAGGGAAAAAGAATTGACATCACAGACAAATCCTCAATATATATTTGCGCTCAGCTGTCTGCTTTTAACTTTTTAATTCTCAGAAATGAACTTCTAGTAATAATTACAAGGTCACAAAATTAAAATGACAGATTCTCATAGAAAACAAAATGGTTTCTTATAAGTCATCGAAATAAATGTGATTAGATCAAAGTCTGAGTTTACTTCATTTTGTTGCATAACCCTAACCCTAACTCTAACTCTAACCCAACCCAAACCCAAACCCAAACCTAACCTTAACCCAACCCAACCCAACCCAAAACCCTAACCCTAACCCAAACCCAAACCCAAACCCAAACCCAAACCCAAACCCAAACCCAACCCAAAACCCTAACCCTAACTCTAACCCAAACCATAACACTAACCCTAACCTAACTCTAACCCTAACTCTAATCCAAACCCAAACCCAAACCCAAACCCAAACCTTAACCCTAACCCAACCCAACCCAAAACCCTAACCCTAACTCTAACCCAAACCATAACCCTAACCCTAACTCTAACCCAAACCCAAACCCAAACCCTAACCCTAACCCAACCCAACCCAACCCAAAACCCTAACCCTAACCTAACTCTAACCAAACCAAACCCTAACTCTAACCCTAACTCAAACCCAAACCCAAACCCAAACCTAACTCTAACTTAACTCTAATCCTAACCCAAAACCCTAAACTAACCCTCACCCAAACCTAACCTAACCTAACCCAAACCCAAACCCAAACCCTAACCCTAACCCTAAACCCAAACCCAAACCCTCAATGGGGGACTATGTTGTTGTTTGTTATTCTGTCTTGTGGGTCACGAGTGAAGTTGTTTCTTTTATTCTTCTTTCGGGATAATTTGACGATGTTCTTGAAGGTGGTGACACTGTTCCCTTAAACTCTACATTATTCATCTTAGCTATGGATATCCAGTGTCCCTTAGCTAAGAGTTGCTTCTGGCTGAACCATCCCAACAAGCTGTCTAATTTTTTTTATTCATTCGAATATCAGACTGTAAGTTCTAATCAAACTTCAAACCTGTTCTATGTCACATGATTAAACTAACCAATCAGGTGTCTATCCTCATATCAGATGACAGCTGACCCTAAAGACTGTCATTTGTCAATTATATCTACACTTAAATTCAAAATCATATTACTGCCAACCTTTTTAATACTAATTTAAGAGTGAATTTTTACCGAAACACTAAAATTACTTATTTTTTTCAAATGTGTAGTACTTTTTTGTTGTCTATTTGCTTTTGCGACTTACGACATGACTCATGTGTGCTGGTTCTTTTTCAGCTATTGTTCGATGATGTCTACATTTGCTGTCAAATTGAAGGGATGAAAACGCAGCTATGTTTGTCATTGTCAGGAGATGTGTTGGGGGTAAAAGTTGAATACAAGATTTCACACGATAACTTCTTTTCCTCAAATCAAAAGTAAGAACAAAAAAAATGTCCTTTTTGCCTTCTTATGTATCATAAATATGTGAAAATCATAAAATATTGTGGAAAGTAGTGTGGCAGTATATGTATGAGTGTATGAAGATGTGTCTGCTTGGTGGTGGTGATGGGGTTGGTTGATTAAAGAAATGAATGAGTTTGGATTTGAGGAAAATGAATGGTCGTATTGTAGCAAGTCATGTCAAATCTTGGCTCATTATCTTCTGTTGACCGATTTGGGATACAGGCAGAGCCAGATTCTCTTTGTTGAGTTATGATAATTGAATAATTTATTATCATTTTAGTGAACTTTGGACAGTTGAACTGAATGGTAAAAAAATCATTTGAAAAAGACATAGAAAGGTTCTCAAGAATCCCTTACTGTACCTCATCGCCAGTTGTTGTGGGCCTGTAAAGGGGCCGGAATGAAAACACGTACTCGGGTTTAGAGAAAACAAGTATATTGAAAAAAAGTATAATACAACAGAGAACAAGAGTGGTTGTACGTCCGTCTTGGCTGCCAGTATAGACTGGTGTGGTATTTACTTCTTTCCCACCGCAGGAATGTGTGGCACAAGGCCAGAAGGTGGGGAGAGTCAAGCCAGCGCTCTAAAGAAGGAGCACTCTGGCTTCTAAAAAATTGCCTGGCCAGCCACGTTGGCATTCCCCGGTCAGACAGTAAGCAATAAACTTACTTCACCCCAAAGAGGGGAGGCAAGGCTTGGGAGGGTTGATCTCCTAGGACTACCTAGGACTAATGCCTCAGCCTGACAGATAAAAGGCCACTGAAATGGCACAGTTCCTGTCGGACTAGGGCTGATCCAACACTGACAAGCGGGTACTCCCAGTTTTTATGGTGAGTGGAAGAGTTCAATTAGTCTGCATAGGTAAAGGTACAATAACAATTATTTTTGTGGACTTTCGACAGAATTACTTGAAAAAGACAGCCGTGCAATTTTATGCACGTTAAAAAGTTGATGTTGACATTTATTTTGGTGCTGTCTGTTTCTAAATTATCTGTTTCAATTGCCAAATTTAAAAACCTTTCAGAAACATGAAAGTGTTTTATTGGATGTTCGGCATGTTTGACAAGCTGAGAGCTGATTTGAAGAATTCCCTCAAATAATGACGATGGATGGATGGTCTCCGGTGTGGCATGACATTGATAGACCAAGGTGGTTGAGGAAATCTCACATAGCAAACCCAATCATGCTGCTCATCTTCATGGGGATGTGAATCTGGAAAGAAGACCAACATATTTTGACTGATTGCGGTCCTCTACCAGGGTTTGTTGCCAATTCTGTTATTTACGAGAGCGCAAACATGTCGACAAGTTGCATCCCATATTAATGACTTTCTGTTTGAAAATAGAAACACCAGCAGGCCATTGTATTGATTAATTGGATTAGAGAAGGAAAAATAATTTTTTGAGTAAAATAAATTAAAAAACATTAAGATCTGGACGCAAAAAGAAAAGGTTAAAAAAGTAACTCATTCCCAATTCTTGTGTTTTTGCGAGAATTGTCTTTGCACGTTATGCCTTCTGCTGACTCAATTCCCGGCTCAGAAGAGATTTCAAATTTGCATCTGAGTAAAGCAAGACTTAATTTCTGTAAATTGGCATTGTTCAAGATTTGTAATTGAAAACATTGGTTTTTTTAATAAATGTACCATTATTAACTTGTTCCATGTCTTCTGCCACTTCATGCCACACCAGGAACCATGGAAGATGCCTCCCTGTTGAGGACTCCTGTAAACTTTACAGCTTTCTTAGTTTGAGCACAAAAACAGACTGGGGTGGTAATTAAACCATCTTGAACCAGAATGACGAACTAATCACTAATCTCCATGAACGCCTCATCTGCTGGAGAGATCACTTCACTCATCTGTAAACCATGACCAACAGCCTCCATCATATTCATCCTATGAATAATGCCTGTTAAACTCCTTATGATTGCCAAACAACTCTCTCTCAAGAGGTTGTTGATGTTATCAAAAGTCTAAAAAATAATAAAACTGCAGGTGAAGATAACATCCCTGCTGAGATCTTAAAACAAAGTACAAACGTACTCTGGTCTGCCATCCATCACATTATCAACCGGGTTTGGGAGACTGAGATTCTCCCCCAAGACTGGAGCCATGCAACACTGGTACCATTCTTTAGGAAAGGCGATAAGCACTGTTGCAGCAACTTCCATGGTATCAGCCTGATCGACGTGTCTGCTAAAATATTCGCTTTGATTTTTCTGAGACGATTCCAAACAAAACGCGACTCCAGAACAAGGCCAAACCAATGGTTTTCGCCCGAGCCGTGGCTGTACCGATCAAATCTTCACCCTAAGACGAATCCTCGAACATCATTGGTGCTTCCAGCAAAGAACAGTCATCTGTTTCATTGATGTCGTTGCTGCATTCGACTCTGTCGACCGTGGCACCCTATGGAAGGTTACGCAAGTAGATGGTATTCCACATAAATTTCTCAGTCTTCTTAAAGCATACTACTGCTCAACACGATCCTGCATTTGCATGTGAGGTTTCGGAACTGTTCGAAATACGGTCTGGCATTGCCAACACTTTTTAATCACGCCATTGAGTGGGTCACTTTGAATGCCTTAAAAGAGTTTCCCGGTGTCACTCTTGGTTGCTACTTTGCCATCAAGGATTTGGACTACGCAGATAATATCACACTACTTGGTGAAAAATTTGCTGATGTGCAGTCTGCGATTAGTGACATTCAGCATGTTGCATCGCAGATTGGAATGAAAATAAATGCCTCAAATACAAAAATGCCCGCTGCCGGATTCGACCCAACCAACAAAACACCCATCATCCTCAATAGTGATGTTTTTGTAGAGGTTAGAATTTTCACATATCTTGGCACCATCATCACAGCCATGGGTCAAGTGGAGGTGACATCAAAAGCGAGAATTGACGTTTGCACGTTATGCCTTCTGCTGACTCAATTCCCGGCTCTGGTCAAGATCTGAAATAAGGCGCAACACCAAAGTATGGATCTACCAAGCACTAGTGCAACCAATCATCCTTTACGGCTGTGACTTTTTGCCAATGAGAGTGGAAAACGTTAGGCGATTGGAAACTTTTGATCATCACTGCCTGCACCGCATCCTTCATATCTGATGGCAGCACTTCCTGCGCTGGCCGTCAACCAGAAGAATTCTATCTACAAAGCAATTGCCCTAGCTCCCCTACAGAGTTAGAAAAAGCAATGTGGTTGACAAAGAAAAACCTGACTGACGATTAAAGCTGACCTGGACCACAACCTGAATCTACAGCGTTCACCTTTGGAACAGCAAGTGGCTAGAGATACTCCAATTGTCGACTTAAAATCGTCAGGCTCCGTCAACCTTCATGAGGGATGCAGTGGTGAGGATGGATGGGAGCCGGCCCAACCCACCCCAGGGGGTGAATGCTGTTTTAAGAACAAATAGTTACATATTACCCTCAACATGGTGTCTGTTTTGTCCTTTGTATTTAGATTGAGACAATAAACGGTAAGCCCTATGTGACCATTAAAGATCATCCGACCTATCATGATTTTATTAACATACTACCTGTGCCGACCCGGAGTTGCCCGGGATCTATAAAGTTCAAATTTATTTTGCAAGTAGTTTTATCTTTTATAACAATGCCCTTTTCTGTCATTTAAGTATCGATGCTAAAATCAAACCGGTTTTTGATTTTTAAGAACGAAACCAGGCGTAACGAAAATAAAATGAAAGAATAGCTCAATAATTCAGCTAAGAAAACGTTGTTGAAATTAAATCTAGAATGATAAATAAAAGAAATTAAGGAACGGCAACTTTTACTTAAAGAATACGAGTTACCTCCTCCTTGGACTGCATTTGCTCCGAACAGTTAAAAGAATGTCTATGATAGTAAATAACATAATAGTTTACTATCATCCTTGAATGGCTCTTGGCCTTGATAAATGGTGACTCAATTATTAAAAAAAACAAAAAAACTTCATACATGATTTTTTGTGTTACCATGAAAAGTTTTTGAGTAATTTTCTCAAAAACTTAATGTTTTGCAGACTTTGGATGCAATTTTTGTTTTGCAAAGTTAATTTGAGTTGGGAAAACAATGATTGCTGCAAAAATCATCATTGGATGAACCTTCATTTTTTTACTTCTTTTTTGATGATCCATTGATGATTGATTGATTGATTGATTGATTGATTGATTGATTGATTGTAAGACTGTGTGGTACCTAACATTTTTGCAAAATGATCTTCAAAAATATTTTATGTTTGGCTTTATAGATGTTAAGTAAGTTTGTTTTTTTTATTTCTAGACATGATCATGGTGATCATGGTGATCATGATGATCATAATCATAATCATGATCATGATCATGATCATGATGAAACAGAGAAAATAATTACATTTGGTGATTCTGTCCAACTCAATTCTCTCTCAAATATGTATATTCATATTTTCAACAACTCGGCAATCGACACAACATTTGATGCTTATATCAAACATTTCCCAGCCCGACTCCCATCTCCACCAATATCCGAGGAGAAGAAGGAGAAGACAGAGGAGGAGGAGGAACATAAAAGCTGGTAAGATTCAATTATTTATTATTTATCTACACTCTTTTTTGTCTTTCTTTTTTTTATCTACACTTTTTTTTTCTTTCTTTTTTTTTCTTTCTTTCTTTTTTTCTTTCTTTCTTTTTTTTTCTCCTTCTTTACCAAAAAAGTTATATTTCACTGGTAAGTCTGAAAATCTAAAATATATACTCTTTCAAACCACTATTAGAATGCTCCTTATCTTTACAGACATACAGGCGGTATAATTTAGAAAGCAATTAAACTGGCTTTAAAACATAATAACCTGGATGATAGACAGTGGGAACAGATACATCCTGATGTCTTACATTGCATCAGATTGTTAAATATCTTGTTACCTTCCACTGGTAAACCAATTCCTTTTACAATCCTCCTAGTTCAATTGTTACTTCACTTCTACCAATTCCAACATGGCTACCAGACTCTTATAGATTCTAGCCCTGGTGGTTGGGCTCACCAAAGACAAGAATGGAGGGGAAGACTTAGATCGAGACTGGACAATCAGGCCCCACCCTCTTCAGAGGATTAATTGTGATTCAACAAATAAACCGGTTGTTGTTGTTGTTGTTGTTGATGATGATGATGATGATGATGATGATGATGATGATGATGGTGGTGGTGGTGGTGGTGGTGGTGGTGGTGGTGGACTACTGTTCTCACTTTGGATATTATTCTCACACCGTTTCGGCCGATATAACCTCTGACCTTCTTCAGGTGCATCTTGTCGAACTGGGGAATCTTGTTTTTGAAATCATGAATCTATAAGGAATTTCGAACTGAACCCTTTATTTAATTCATGGGGGTCGATTGTTCTTGTTCAGTCAGTAATTTTTTGTTTTATTCTTAGTTAGTATCACCTGTAGTGAGGATTGAACCTTCAACCTGTAGAAGACTGTCACTTAAAAGTAATTTTTTACTTAACACTAAATCCCATCCATTCACTATGGAGGTCCCCAGATGCTGGAGAGCTTTCTACTCAAATCGCTTCTTTCCTCATGCTGCTGACCTCTGGAACTCCCTCCCTGTCCCCTGTTTCCCCGACAGTACTGACATGCAGAAATTTAAAACTAATGTAAACGGACATCTCGCTGCGCAGATCCCAATTTAGGTTGACCTCCCTATCTTTCTTCTCAGTAGCCCCTTATGTCTACAAAGGCGGCCTGCCTTGTCTGGGGTGAACTATGTTAAAAAAACAACAAAAAAAAACACCTGTATCCGTTGTGCCACGTGTTCACATTCTGAAACAAAATCTATTAAATATATTTATAACTATATTCTTACTACGTTGTATATTAGAATTTGAAAGATTGTAAATATATTATTTCTTGATCCGATTCATATTTTCATTCTTTTTGTCTTGAAAGGCATTCCAGGCATTCAAAGTGGAAAAAGTCGAATCATATAAAACCAGCCGGAACTTTTCTAACCAGCTTAGACGCAGGTGAGCAACTATTTATGTTTCCTTTGAAGAAGTGTTTAGGCCTCTTTGCGGTGCACAATGCACCTATTCAAACCGAATTGTACTAACCAGTAGTATACGAAACGTAAGTGCATTCTCAACATAGAATGTACTAGGAAACGGTTGGTATGCCATAAAACCCAACAGGCAATCAATAAAAGAACATATTTCTTTTCTGTTTACCATTTAAAGTTCGAATCCAATTGTGAAACTGTTTCATTCACCGTTCTAGATACTTATACTCCTATTAGTAGTCTCACTCACTATCCAAGTTTATCATCTATATTCCCTTTCACAAGAAGTTCACCGTTGTTTGTCTGTCCTTATGCTAAGTCTCCAGTGATCACAATTGTAGGGATTGACTGTCTCCATTTGCCACTGTTCGCAGTCTTGCCTGATGGTTTCTTTCCATGTCTTCCTAGGGTGCCCAGCTTTCTTCTTGCTGTCCAGCCTTGGGTATCTGCATGTGCTGATATACCCCTTGTTTCTTTAACATGCCCAAACCAGCGAAGACGGTTTGCCCTTATTAGGACATCAAGTTTTGGAATGGCCAATTTCTCAAGTAGAGTGTCTGACCTAATGTTCTGGATCTGGTCTGGCTTTACGTTGCATATCCACCTAATCATTGCCCTGTCATTTCTTTGGAGTCGAGCAAGTGACGCCTGGGTGAGGGTCCAACACTCACTGCCATACATCACGCTTCTTACACAGCTATCATAAACCTTACCCCTGGTAATAATTGGGATGGCTCGAGATGTTAGGATTGGGAGAAGTTCTCTGAACTTTCGCCAAGCTGTCTTGACTTTGATGGTCGAGCTTAGTTCGCAGCCACCTCCAGCACTCAGCATATCTCTTAGGTAGCAAAAGGGGTCTACCACCACCAGGGTGTCCTCACCTATTTCAACTTCTGTATAAAGGCAGCCCTCACTTAGGCATGCAAGTCTGAGACATCTCTTACATCTGAAGTCTGAATCTTTTGTGCACCTATAGAGTGCACTGGTTGCACTGTATCGCATGAGTCTGCTACAACATTTTTGTTGTTGATTTTAGCAAGTGAAAAAGTAATCAAAAGAAAGTCTCTCCTTTAAACAAATGCTTAAATAGTCAGCGTGTTGAATTCAGAAGACTTTTTTTCAATGCATATGTTCCCGTAACGTTAAATTAAGTTATTCATTATTTTTTTATCAATTTTTACTAATCTATCAATTTAATTTAAATAAATTAAAAAATCAAATTATGAAATTACTTGTTAATTTAGTTGAACTTTTATGTTAAAAATGAATTACAATTAGTAATTCAAATTAAAAATAATCTTTTGTATATTTTGTGAATCTTTATGTCAAACGGAATTTCGAATGGAACCCTTTATTTAATCCATGGGGATAGCTAGCATGCTCTTGCTTCGTCAGCCGGGTAGAAGTCTTAAGTAATTCATAATTCTATTCTTAGTATCGCCCGCCCTGAGGATTGAACCTTCAATCTCCAGAAGACTGTCACTTAGAACTGATTACTACTTAGCACTTTTATCCGTTACACCACAGGAAATTGCAGACAATTCTAGTGTGAATTTTAGGAGCCTTAAACTTATTCTTGTTCTATAAGTGTAGTCTTATTACTTATTACTATATATTACTACTTATTAGTATATATATATATATATATAAAAGGAGATTGTAGTTTGCTTGAAGCATTGCTGGTAAATGTAAGTGTAAATTAGTCGTCGTCCAAGGCTATAGCAATGCGATGTGGTTGCCGTGAGATGGAAAAGTGAAAAGAAATAAACGCAGGGAGAAGGTGAAACTCAAAACGATTTATTAATAATTTCACGAAAACTGATTAAATACCAAATAGTATTTTTTTTTTGGTAAGTAACAGATCGGCAAAGGGTAATCTTAAATTTTCGAAAGAACAACTTTCATTATCAGAAGACAACAATAGAAGACCGAGAGGGTCGGAAAAACGGGAAAAAAACCGGTGTCAGATCATCGTAATACAGGGGAAAACAATTGGCAGTAGGAACGCAGAAAACGTCAAAATTCCATTAAGCAATCATATAACTAAGGTTAAAACATTATAAACATTAGTTTAGTAATATACCAATTTTTTTTTTTTTTTTTTTAAGTTTTATTATGTTTCATTTTACATGACTCATCAATCTTTATTTATTTATTTATTTATTTTTTTTTTTTTTTTCATTTATTCTCTTCAAATCTAAATTTAAATTTACTGTCAAAGGGAGATAACTTATTCTAAATAATATATTCAGACTTTAGAAATGAGATTGGAAACTTGAGAAGGAATTTGAGTTGTGAAGTGGATTAGGAACGCAGAAAACGTCAAAATTCCATTAAGCAATCATATAACTAAGGTTAAAACATTATAAACATTAGTTTAGTAATATACCAATTTCTATTATGTTTCATTTTACATGACTCATCAATCTTTATTTATTTATTTATTTATTTATTTATTTTTTATTTTTCAATTTTATTCTCTTCAAATCTAAATTCAAATTTACTGTCAAAGGGAGATAACTTATTCTAAATAATATATTCAGACTTTAGAAATGAGATTGGAAACTTGAGAAGGAAATTTGAGTTGTGAAGTGGATAAAAGCCAAGGATGGGACCTTTTTTTTTTTTTTTTTTTTTTTTTTTATTAGCAGGGGAAGGGGGGGGGAATAAGAAGAGATTGTGGGAAGGGGGAGGATTATAAAAAAAAAAAAAAAAAAGTAAGTAAGTTGTGGGTGGGAGTGTGAGGAGGTGGGAGTGTGAGGATGTAAGAATCAGAGGATGAAGGGAGATGACAACTCGAATCTGTTATTCAAGGCAGGGCGAAATTTAGAGATTAGGATAGCTTCCGAAATTCGAAGCTGACCTATATTGCGGACAGAGTTGAGGATGCGGACACTAATGGAGCGATGTGTGTTGCCACATGATATTAAGTGTTTATGGAAGGAAGAAATGTGGGTGTTTAGATGCTCTTGCTTGATAAGACTTTTAAAATTTTTTTAAATTTTCCGAATGGTCCATTTAGTTTTTCTGTCAAATTGCTGTATGTAAGTTCCGTGTGTTTCTTGTTCCATTTTCTTTCCTTTTTTGCGAGTACTTTCGATTTGATTCGTGAAATCATCGTGAGGCGGTGTTAATTTTGTTATAATAATAAAAAAAAAAACTCAACAATACAGACATATTTTTTAAGAAACCAAAATTAACACCGCCTGAAGATAATTTGACGAATCAAATCGAAAGTACTCGTAAAAAAGGAAAGAAAATGGAACAAGAAACCCATGGAACTTACCTACAGCAATTTGACTGAAACACTAAATGGACCATTTGGAAAATTGAAAAAAAAAGAAAAAAGTCTAATTAAGCAAAAACACTCTGTGTTATTTAATGATGTTTGCTTAAATGAAAATATGCTGCCTAAATATGCACAATATATATATATATATATATATATATATATATATATATATATATATATATATATATATATATATAACGGACAATTACCATCTGGACAAACCACATATCTTTTTTACACAAACTCTTTTCACTCCATTTTAATAATATTTTTTCAAATGTTTGAACTTTGGCTTTTCCACAGCCAACTTATCTATCTGTATATCTCCTCTGATGATAAGATTTCGATCTCTGAAAAGCCTTGGCTTAAGGGAAGAATAATAAACAGAATATACCTTGCATTGAACAACCGAAGTGTGAAATAAATGTGGACATATATATATTTATATATATATATATTAATGGTGTTCTAATGTATTATTTATAATTAATGGTTCCCATATTGTATTCAATTCTATACTACAGTCGTCCGAATAATCCAAATAAGGCAACTTATATCAACAATCCTCATCTCAAAAATTCTGAAACATAATATGTTGTGTTTAGTATTTTGGGAGTTGTTTTTTTCGGTGTTTGTCCGTAAAAATATACAGGTAAAAATCACAGTTTCAGATAAATTATCAGGAAACCCCTTTGATATACTTACATATCAGGTAAAAATAGGTATCTACACCAAAAATTAGGAAAAATTATCGAGTCGAATTTTAATTAAAAATAAAATAAGTTTTGTCGTATTTTTCTGATTCGCCATTGATAAGGGTGCAAATACACGTAAACCAGAGGAGATAAGTCAGTCTGTCATTTCGCCAAGTAATAATTAATGGCAATCAAAAAAATACGATAAAACTGATTTTTATTTTATATTAAAATTCTACTCGATAATTTTTCCGAATTTTTGGTGTAGATACCTATTTTTACCTGCAAAAATAGATAGAGTTTTTTTTATTTGGAACTGCCGTATTTCACCTGTACATTTTTATGGACAAGCACCTTTTTTTTCTTTTTGTAGAAATTTAAAAAAAATGAGAATCTGAGAACTTTTTCCTAAGACGGCATTTGGATTTGATTTTTTCTTCCCCATTTCTTTGTAGATCTGATGAATTTCTATTTGGCGGACAACAACGGCGCCGCTTTCCTGATCACTCCGAGAAACGGTCGGCTTTTTGCATATACCAGCATAGTTCTTCAGATTTCAGCCATTAACAACATGTGGGGCCGATATTTGGATACTTTCTGCTGCCAGGTAAATCTAACTTTTTCTTGTCTCTCATTGTAACGACGAGGTGTAATTGCATTTCGCTGCTACTTCTTTGCCATGTCACACTTAAATTTGAAACAATATTTTCTTTGGTCTGTCACACTTAAATTTGAAACAGTATTTTCTTTGGTCTGTCACACTTAAATTTGAAACAGTATTTTCTTTGGTCTGTCACACTTTAATTTGAAACAGTATTTTCTTTGGTCTGTCACACTTAAATTTGAAACAGTATTTTCTTTGGTCTGTCACACTTTAATTTGAAACAGTATTTTCTTTGGTCTGTCACACTTAAATTTGAAACAGTATTTTCTTTGGTCTGTCACACTTAAATTTGAAACAGTATTTTCTTTGGTCTGTCACACTTTAATTTGAAACAGTATTTTCTTTGGTCTGTCACACTTTAATTTGAAACAGTATTTTCTTTGGTCTGTCACACTTTAATTTGAAACAGTATTTTCTTTGGTCTGTCACACTTAAATTTGAAACAGTATTTTCTTTGGTCTGTCACACTTTAATTTGAAACAGTATTTTCTTTGGTCTGTCACACTTAAATTTGAAACAGTATTTTCTTTGGTCTGTCACACTTAAATTTGAAACAGTATTTTCTTTGGTCTGTCACACTTAAATTTGAAACAGTATTTTCTTTGGTCTGTCACACTTAAATTTGAAACAGTATTTTCTTTGGTCTGTCACACTTTAATTTGAAACAGTATTTTCTTTGGTCTGTCACACTTAAATTTGAAACAGTATTTTCTTTGGTCTGTCACACTTAAATTTGAAACAGTATTTTCTTTGGTCTGTCACACTTTAATTTGAAACAGTATTTTCTTTGGTCTGTCACACTTAAATTTGAAACAGTATTTTCTTTGGTCTGTCACACTTAAATTTGAAACAGTATTTTCTTTGGTCTGTCACACTTAAATTTGAAACAGTATTTTCTTTGGTCTGTCACACTTGAATTTGAAACAGTATTTTCTTTGGTCTGTCACACTTAAATTTGAAACAATATTTTCTGTGGTCTGTCACACTTAAATTTGAAACAGTGTTTTCTTTGGTATGTCACACTTAAATTTGAAACAATATTTTCTTTGGTCTGTCACACTTAAATTTGAAACAGTATTTTCTTTGGTATGTCACACTTAAATTTGAAACAGTATTTTCTTTGGTCTGTCACACTTAAATTTGAAACAGTATTTTCTTTGGTCTGTCACACTTTAATTTGAAACAGTATTTTCTTTGCCATGTCACACTTTAATTTGAAACAGTATTTTCTTTGGTCTGTCACACTTAAATTTGAAACAGTATTTTCTTTAGTCTGTAACACTTAAATTTGAAACAGTATTTTCTTTGGTCTGTCACACTTTAATTTGAAACAGTATTTTCTTTGGTCTGTCACACTTAAATTTGAAACAGTATTTTCTTTGGTCTGTCACACTTAAATTTGAAACAGTATTTTCTTTGGTCTGTCACACTTAAATTTGAAACAGTATTTTCTTTGGTCTGTCACACTTGAATTTGAAACAGTATTTTCTTTGGTCTGTCACACTTAAATTTGAAACAATATTTTCTTTGGTCTGTCACACTTAAATTTGAAACAGTATTTTCTTTGGTATGTCACACTTAAATTTGAAACAATATTTTCTTTGGTCTGTCACACTTAAATTTGAAACAGTATTTTCTTTGGTATGTCACACTTAAATTTGAAACAGTATTTTCTTTGGTCTGTCACACTTGAATTTGAAACAGTATTTTCTTTGGTCTGTCACACTTAAATTTGAAACAATATTTTCTTTGGTCTGTCACACTTAAATTTGAAACAGTATTTTCTTTGGTATGTCACACTTAAATTTGAAACAATATTTTCTTTGGTCTGTCACACTTAAATTTGAAACAGTATTTTCTTTGGTATGTCACACTTAAATTTGAAACAGTATTTTCTTTGGTCTGTCACACTTAAATTTGAAACAGTATTTTCTTTGGTCTGTCACACTTTAATTTGAAACAGTATTTTCTTTGGTCTGTCACACTTTAATTTGAAACAGTATTTTCTTTGGTCTGTCACACTTAAATTTGAAACAGTATTTTCTTTGGTATGTCACACTTAAATTTGAAACAGTATTTTCTTTGGTCTGTCACACTTTAATTTGAAACAGTATTTTCTTTGGTCTGTCACACTTAAATTTGAGACAGTATTTTCTTTGGTCTGTCACACTTAAATTTGAAACAGTATTTTCTTTGGTCTGTCACACTTAAATTTGAAACAGTATTTTCTTTGGTCTGTCACACTTAAATTTGAAACAATATTTTCTTTGGTCTGTCACACTTAAATTTGAAACAGTATTTTCTTTGGTATGTCACACTTAAATTTGAAATAGCATTTTCTTAACCCTGTCACACTCCAATTTTAAACAGTATTTTTTTTTTTGTGAGTTATGCTTCAATTTCCAACAGTATTTTCTTTCCCTTGTCACAGTTAAATTTCAAACAGTATTTTATTTTTGAAATAACGTTTTATTCACTAAAACATACAGATTGAATTATAATGCACTCTCCTTTTTCTGGAAATCATAAATGTCTAATTTCTTTAAAATGGGGAATTTGGTGAGATGTACTCTATTTAGTTTTATATGCCCAAGACATCGAACACAGTTACAACAGTCTGCCATCTTGGTAGGCCATTTCACGAACTCGGGTTACGATCGTTTTCAAACTCCCTCGCTTCTGGTCGCAATCAGACGATATTCCTAGAATGACTCTCCATCTTTGCATGACCTTCCCTGGTAGTAGCCATATTGGCTCCCAGAACATCATCAACAGTCACATTTACTTATATGTACATTATTCATGCATCTCTATTCGTTGACCCTGGCAATACAGTTTCTTTATCAATTGTGCTGGAACATTAGTGTATACTTTCAATTCGTAATTCTGTCTGCGATTTCCACCCCTTTCTCATGTTTCATATGTTCTTTTTACGTTTGTCTTTGACAAACTATGTGAGAATAAATGTATGCAAATCAAACTGTTTCTTAAGTATTAACTTTTTTTTCACTTTTTATTCCCCCCTCCCCTCCCCTGTGTGTGTATTCAACGGAACAGAACACACAAAATGGCGACCATGTGTCTTGGAAAGAAACCCAAACTACAGAAACGTAAAAATCTGACGATAAAAAATTCATATTTTACCAGACGTTTTTTTTTTGTTTGCGTTTGCAGATCGATGAGTTAGAGGTGGTTGAAATTCCGATCGAATTGAACGTGGTCGGCTCTCCACTCAAGTTTCTTCTCGTTGGACCAAACACAGACCAATCGCCTCAATTAAGGTGCGTCATTTGTACCTACTTACCTTTATAATAACCACGTGACGTTTCTTATTTAGCGAAAGCAGAAAAACAACTTTACGTGCATTAATGCTTCGAGTGAATCCTCCGATAAGAATCAAGAGTTTTGTCTGAATGTTGAAGAAGAGAAATTATCATTATTTATTAGTGTTCTCTACAAGTTTTCTCTGCCCTCTTTGGTCTGAAGAGGTTGACTCTCTGTGAAGAGTACAATCGAAACATGTATGCACATATGTAACCAATAATGTTTGTATAAATAAAAATGTATATATAAAAACAGCTCTACTTGTTATTGAGCACTTTTTATAAACACTTGAGTTTAAACGGATTTACATCTACAGAAACTAATACAATACGTGTACTATATATATATATATATGATGGACTCTCCTGTCGATTTCGATGTATGAGTGCCCCGCTAGGGGCTGCCCGCGCATGAATTTGTAATTGCAATCCCCAACAACCGCTCTCCTGAGTCGGCATTGCTTGATTCCAATGGCAAGTAGTAGTACAAGACGACTGGAAACAATGCCGAGATAAGCAGAGAGCACATACAGCACCTGGTATTCTTAAATGGTCACCCATTTAGTACTGGCCAGGCTCGACGCCCCTTAACTTCGGTGATCTAACGGCAAGGTTCTGAAACAATTGTCGGATACTCAAACTATGTTTATTTTAATATAAAAGCTCTAATATATATTGAGCACTTTTGAAAAGTAATGGTTTTGTTCATTTTGTTAATATTTGAACTTAATTAACTAATTAAAATTATATATATATATATATATATATATATATATATATATATTTATATATATATATATATATACACACAAATAAATACACATTAATAGACATTAGTCTATATTATAAAGTGGGGAATTGAAATGCGATTATTGATTAAAATAAGAATGCTCAAAGAAGCAAAATCAATCAATAAATTGTGACGTAATCTTTTTTTAATGATGAAAATGTAACAGTGATTAACTGAATCTCTTTTGCCTTTCGATTTGATATCATTGTCGGTTCTGCTTTGCATTCATTGTCGGCAATGAATGACATTTTATTTTTCATTTGAATTGATGAAGCAAATTACTAAAAATGATTTTCTTGTTTTCTATTTTGAAAGATTTGGCTCACATGTTGCGGGAAGCAATTCCATGGAACGTAAATTGCGAATTTCGAACACAAGTCCATTCGGTATGAATTCTTACGCTTTCATCTCATAAATTGTCATACAAACGAGCAACGTTATTTTTATTATATGCCTCAGTGAACGGATCTACTTTTTTAAACATCCTCTCGACTCGACCTGTAAAATGTAAAAACATCATTGCACAAAGCATTTACACTTATATTTCACATATATATAAAATACTAGCAGAGCCCGTGTCCAGGTGTTGCCCGGGAAAATATATTTCATCAAGAAATTCCGGGCCCCAACATTAGAACTACGGGAGTGATTCTATAATTTAGGAAAAGGAAAAAAAGAACACAAAAAATATGATTAGGAAGCGAATTACGGGTATTTATATATTTATGTATTCTGGGGAAAAAAAACAGCAACATGTCACGTTAAAGTTATATGCAAAACTAATCCTTCACTGAAAATTCTAAAATAAATGTTTTTCCTGCCCGGTTATACTGTGAATTCAAAAATAATTATGTGTGGGTTTTTTTTCCGCCCGGTTAGAATCAACATTTTTTGTTGATGATTTAGTCACCTAAATGTCAACAATTACTCATGCAGAACCGAGAAATGAAGCTGTTCGTTTCTATATTCCGCTAATCTGGAATGTGTAAAAAATTATATGGAATATACAGTCAGAATGCACGTAAGAATGAAAGTGTATTTCTAGAAAGAAACATTATTTTGACTTAAATCTAGTGTAGCCAATATTAAGAAAAAAAATGAAATAATTGCAGTGATTTTCACCCTATGATAAAAAGTTCCCAGTGTCTGTGAGGGCCGTGGGAGTAGATATAAGTGTGAGGGTGAAAATGGCTGCTACCTCCTCTGTAAAAGACTTATTTTGAAGAAGCAGGTTACTCAGAAAAAATGTAAGAAATTTAGAAACAAAAGGACAAAAATGTATATTTTCTGGAAACATGCATGAGGAACTGGCCTAACTGGCTGGCGGAACAGATCAGCATATAAAGCTTTTAATTTTAAAGAAAAGCTTTTAATTCTAAATCTTTTAATTCTAAAGCTATAATAACCAATGAAATTGTGGAAAAATCGACTTTACTTTATTATATGGAAGATCAAACCGTGTGTTATCTGACGGGGGCAGAACACAAGGATTGACATGCCATAAAACCAAACAACTAACCAACTTTTTGTCAAAATTTTTTATTGCAAACTGACATTCAGCTTCAAACAATTTATTCCTTTTTAATTATCAATGCCGTCTTCTGTTGATCATCTTCTGTTGTTAAACGATCGTTTAATTATTGATTTTTATTTTTACCTCCAGACATTCGGGTTGACTGGCTTGAATACAACGTTTGTGATCACGACAAGCTTTTAGACTTTAGCGTGATTTTTGGTGAGCCTTTCCCCATCTTGGGAGAAAATGGTCTAGAAATCTGTCCAAATCCTCCAGGTACGATCAGCCTTTTTTTTGTTTGTTTTTAAATTTATTTTAACCTTAACCACCAGCATTTTATTTGTGTTACGTATTCTTTGGAGTCATATATGCTTTTGATGTTAAGTATAGATATGGTTTATTGAATTAATAGAGTGACAGGGTTTTCCTTTGCAGTTAGCTGTGCCCCCCACTCCTCTCCAAATTGGAAGTAGATCTGAAGTAGATCCGTTCATCAAGACCACAATGCCACTCGAGGACAAAGATTAATGGTTTGTGTCAGGTGTATTGTGAGACAAACACCATGGTTGGATCTGGGCTGAATTTGATTACTTAATGGGACGGCTCAACAAGAATTTGTTAACATTGGACTTGACCATGTTATAGTCAGCTAGGAAGCAGCCCTGTGGTATTGTGTTTAACAAACGGACAGTTTGTGGAATCTCACTTCCATTTCCCTTTCTCTCTCTTCTTTTCTCTCTCAAACACTCCTTCAATATCTTTTTTCTTTTCTCTCTTTTTCCTTCCCCATCTTTGTCTCCTGTAATATTTAATCGTACATGCCATATCTAAGTCCATCACCCTCGAAGAGGTGAAGCTGGCCACGGAAAAAGACCCCTTGTTACAGAAAGTGATGATTGCACTTTCAGATTGAAAATGAAACGACCCGCAGTTATCCAGTCTCACACATGTCAAAGATGAACTATCTGCATATGATGGTCTCATCCTTCGAGGTCACCGCCTGGTGGTCCCGTCCACCCTGCAGAAAAGAACCATAGATATAGCCCACCACACACACCAGGGCATTGTTAAGACGAAGCAGCTAATGAGGGAAAAGGTCTGGTTCCATGGAATTGACAAGTTGGTGGAGGAGACAGTGCGCAACTGCATCCCTTGTCAAGCTACCAACTCAACATCATCACACCGTGAGCCCATATGCACCACACCACTCCCTGCTGCCCCATGGACTGAAATCTCCCTGGACTTTGCAGGTCCTTTCCCATCTGGAGATTATGTGCTAGTCGTCATCGACGACTACAGCAGATTCCCAGAAGTAGAGATACTCCCCTCGACATCAGCAAAAGTGGTCATTCCCCGCCTCGACGCAATCTTTGCCAGACAAGGATACCCCGATATTGTCAAGTCTGACAATGGTCCCCCCTTCCAAGGGCAGGAATTTAAGGATTTTGCCACCCAAGCAGGATTCCACCACAGAAGAGTTACCCCTGCGTGGCCAGAGGCAAATGGAGAGGTCGAACGGTTTATGAGAACACTAAACAAGTATGTTTGCCCCACCACTGTGGAGGGCCTGAACTGGAAAACTCAACTAATTCATTTTCTAAGGCAATACAGGGCCACCCCCCCACAGTACAACCAAAACATCTCCACTCGAAGCCCTCACTGGAAGGAAGATGAAAATCGGCATACCTGCTGTTCTGAAAGAACCCATGCCAAAGCCGATTCACACTCACATAGCGGAGAATGATGCACGAGGGAAGAGGAAAATGAAGACCTATGCTGACACAAAAAGAAAGACAAAGGCCTCTCCTCTTTGCCTAGGTGACAAAGTACTTGTCAGGCAGAAACGTCTCAATAAGCTATCCCCACCGTTCGACCCGAAACAACTGACGATTATCGATATCAAGGGTAGCATGGTGACAGCACAAAGAGAAGATTACCAAATCACCCGAAATTCCTCTCTCTTTAAGCGAATAAGTCCAGAGAACCCTCCCAGAGAAAGTGTAGAATCAGACTCTGAAGATGAGTTATACTCGCATCCACAACAGGAAAACTCAGACTCCAGACACGAGTGCCGCCCACACCGGCAACACCAAAACATAACCCACCAGTGGTAAGACGCAATCCAACACGGAAACGACTCCCACCAATACGCCTCGAGGACTATATCAGATGGATAGATAAGTGAGTAAAGTCTCTATTCTGTCTTAGAAATTTCTGTCAGCTCCCCTGAAGAAGAAACAGATTCTGATTCTGAAGAATCGAAAGTCGATTCCCCTCCCCCCATTCTGCAGACGACGTAAGTAGTTTTCAATCATGTATTTTCAAAAAAAAAAAAGAAAGGAAAAACGATTCTTTTTTGACTGAGACAATTGTTTAATCGGTGAAATATACTTTGAGGGTTTCCCTTTGAAATCAGAGAATCCCCATGGACATATTGCATACATAAATGATGGACAATAATGGACTGTACTCCCTCCCCTTACCATACGTACACATGCGTACATTTAATTGAGGTAGAGAGAGTTGTAATATTTAATCGTACATTTTGGGAATGACAACGGTTATTTCCCTTGCACTGTAATTATTTGTAATCTGTAATTATCTCCCTTGTTCTTTCTGATGTATATAAACATGCGTTTTTACGAGTATCGTTCTTATGCACCGGGCGACCGACCAAGTAACATTGTGTTTGTGTCCTTTGTGACCTCTGTCCTCCTTGCTCGTATTACTTCTTATTTTCAGTGAATAACCACATCATAACATCTCCTTTCCAGAACTTCCAGTAAATGAAATATTAGCATTTATTCAATGAATTACATATTTTATATACAGTCAGTTTAAAAGTAAAAAATAATAATTAAAACAAACTTTGTTGATTTATTCAATGAATAACATATTTTATATACAGTCAGTTTAAAAGTTAAAAATAATAATTAAAACCAACTTTATTGATTTATTCAATGAATAACATATTTTATTATACAGTCAGTTTAAAAGTTAAAAATAATAATTAAAACCAACTTTATTGATTTATTCAATGAATAACATATTTTATTATACAGTCAGTTTAAAAGTTAAAAATAATAATTAAAACCAACTTTATTGATTTATTCAATGAATAACATATTTTATTATACAGTCAGTTTAAAAGTTAAAAATAATAATTAAAACAAACTTTGTTGATTTATTCAATGAATAACATATTTTATATACAGTCAGTTTAAAAGTAAAAAATAATAATTAAAACAAACTTTGTTGATTTATTCAATGAATAACATATTTTATATACAGTCAGTTTAAAAGTTAAAAATAATAATTAAAACCAACTTTATTGATTTATTCAATGAATAACATATTTTATTATACAGTCAGTTTAAAAGTTAAAAATAATAATTAAAACAAACTTTGTTGATTTATTCAATGAATAACATATTTTATATACAGTCAGTTTAAAAGTTAAAAATAATAATTAAAACAAACTTTGTGGATTTATTCAATGAATAACATATTTTATATACAGTCAGTTTAAAAGTTAAAAATAATAATTAAAACAAACTTTGTTGATTTATTCAATGAATAACATATTTTATATACAGTCAGTTTAAAAGTTAAGAATAATAATTAAAACAAACTTTGTGGATTTATTCAATGAATAACATATTTTATATACAGTCAGTTTAAAAGTTAAAAATAATAATTAAAACAAACTTTGTTGATTTATTCAATGAATAACATATTTTATATACAGTCAGTTTAAAAGTTAAAAATAATAATTAAAACAAACTTTGTGGATTTATTCAATGAATAACATATTTTATATACAGTCAGTTTAAAAGTTAAAAATAATAATTAAAACCAACTTTATTGATTTATTCAATGAATAACATATTTTATATACAGTCAGTTTAAAAGTTAAAAATAATAATTAAAACAAACTTTGTTGATTTATTCAATGAATAACATATTTTATATACAGTCAGTTTAAAAGTTAAAAATAATAATTAAAACAAACTTTGTTGATTTATTCAATGAATAACATATTTTATATACAGTCAGTTTAAAAGTTAAAAATAATAATTAAAACCAACTTTATTGATTTATTCAATGAATAACATATTTTATATACAGTCAGTTTAAAAGTTAAAAATAATAATTAAAACCAACTTTATTGATTTATTCAATGAATAACATATTTTATTATACAGTCAGTTTAAAAGTTAAAAATAATAATTAAAACCAACTTTATTGATTTATTCAATGAATAACATATTTTATTATACAGTCAGTTTAAAAGTTAAAAATAATAATTAAAACCAACTTTATTGATTTATTCAATGAATAACATATTTTATTATACAGTCAGTTTAAAAGTTAAAAATAATAATTAAAACAAACTTTGTTGATTTATTCAATGAATAACATATTTTATATACAGTCAGTTTAAAAGTAAAAAATAATAATTAAAACAAACTTTGTTGATTTATTCAATGAATAACATATTTTATATACAGTCAGTTTAAAAGTTAAAAATAATAATTAAAACCAACTTTATTGATTTATTCAATGAATAACATATTTTATTATACAGTCAGTTTAAAAGTTAAAAATAATAATTAAAACAAACTTTGTTGATTTATTCAATGAATAACATATTTTATATACAGTCAGTTTAAAAGTTAAAAATAATAATTAAAACAAACTTTGTGGATTTATTCAATGAATAACATATTTTATATACAGTCAGTTTAAAAGTTAAAAATAATAATTAAAACAAACTTTGTTGATTTATTCAATGAATAACATATTTTATATACAGTCAGTTTAAAAGTTAAGAATAATAATTAAAACAAACTTTGTGGATTTATTCAATGAATAACATATTTTATATACAGTCAGTTTAAAAGTTAAAAATAATAATTAAAACAAACTTTGTTGATTTATTCAATGAATAACATATTTTATATACAGTCAGTTTAAAAGTTAAAAATAATAATTAAAACCAACTTTATTGATTTATTCAATGAATAACATATTTTATTATACAGTCAGTTTAAAAGTTAAAAATAATAATTAAAACAAACTTTGTTGATTTATTCAATGAATAACATATTTTATATACAGTCAGTTTAAAAGTTAAAAATAATAATTAAAACAAACTTTGTTGATTTATTCAATGAATAACATATTTTATATACAGTCAGTTTAAAAGTTAAAAATAATAATTAAAAACAAATTTTTTTGATTTATTCAATGAATAACATATTTTATATACAGTCAGTTTAAAAGTTAAAAATAATAATTAAAACAAACTTTATTGATTTATTCAATGAATAACATATTTTATTATACAGTCAGTTTAAAAGTTAAAAATAATAATTAAAACAAACTTTGTTGATTTATTCAATGAATAACATATTTTATATACAGTCAGTTTAAAAGTTAAAAATAATAATTAAAACAAACTTTGTTGATTTATTCAATGAATAACATATTTTATATACAGTCAGTTTAAAAGTTAAAAATAATAATTAAAAACAAATTTTTTTGATTTATTCAATGAATAACATATTTTATATACAGTCAGTTTAAAAGTTAAAAATAATAATTAAAACAAACTTTATTGATTTATTCAATGAATAACATATTTTATTATACAGTCAGTTTAAAAGTTAAAAATAATAATTAAAACAAACTTTGTTGATTTATTCAATGAATAACATATTTTATATACAGTCAGTTTAAAAGTTAAAAATAATAATTAAAACAAACTTTGTTGATTTATTCAATGAATAACATATTTTATATACAGTCAGTTTAAAAGTTAAAAATAATAATTAAAACAAACTTTATTGATTTATTCAATGAATAACATATTTTATTATACAGTCAGTTTAAAAGTTAAAAATAATAATTAAAACAAACTTTGTGGATTTATTCAATGAATAACATATTTTATTATACAGTCAGTTTAAAAGTTAAAAATAATAATTAAAACAAACTTTGTTGATTTATTCAATGAATAACATATTTTATATACAGTCAGTTTAAAAGTTAAAAATAATAATTAAAACAAACTTTGTTGATTTATTCAATGAATAACATATTTTATATACAGTCAGTTTAAAAGTTAAAAATAATAATTAAAACAAACTTTATTGATTTATTCAATGAATAACATATTTTATTATACAGTCAGTTTAAAAGTTAAAAATAATAATTAAAACAAACTTTGTTGATTTATTCAATGAATAACATATTTTATATACAGTCAGTTTAAAAGTTAAAAATAATAATTAAAACAAACTTTATTGATTTATTCAATGAATAACATATTTTATTATACAGTCAGTTTAAAAGTTAAAAATAATAATTAAAACAAACTTTGTTGATTTATTCAATGAATAACATATTTTATATACAGTCAGTTTAAAAGTTAAAAATAATAATTAAAACAAACTTTGTTGATTTATTCAATGAATAACATATTTTATATACAGTCAGTTTAAAAATTAAGAATAATAATTAAAACAAACTTTGTGGATTTATTCAATGAATAACATATTTTATATACAGTCAGTTTAAAAGTTAAAAATAATAATTAAAACAAACTTTGTTGATTTATTCAATGAATAACATATTTTATATACAGTCAGTTTAAAAGTTAAAAATAATAATTAAAAACAAATTTTTTTGATTTATTCAATGAATAACATATTTTATATACAGTCAGTTTAAAAGTTAAAAATAATAATTAAAACAAATTTTTTTGATTCATTCAATGAATAACATATTTTATATACAGTCAGTTTAAAAGTTAAAAATAATAATTAAAACAAATTTTTTTGATTTATTCAATGAATAACATATTTTATTATACAGTCAGTTTAAAAGTTAAAAATAATAATTAAAACAAACTTTGTGGATTTATTCAATGAATAACATATTTTATATACAGTCAGTTTAAAAGTTAAAAATAATAATTAAAACAAATTTTTTTGATTTATTCAATGAATAACATATTTTATATACAGTCAGTTTAAAAGTTAAAAATAATAATTAAAACAAATTTTTTTGATTTATTCAATGAATAACATATTTTATATACAGTCAGTTTAAAAGTTAAAAATAATAATTAAAACAATTTTTTTTTATTTATTCAATGAATAACATATTTTATATACAGTCAGTTTAAAAGTTAAAAATAATAATTAAAACAAACTTTGTTGATTTATTCAATGAATAACATATTTTATATACAGTCAGTTTAAAAGTTAAAAATAATAATTAAAACAAACTTTGTGGATTTATTCAATGAATAACATATTTTATATACAGTCAGTTTAAAAGTTAAAAATAATAATTAAAACAAACTTTGTTGATTTATTCAATGAATAACATATTTTATATACAGTCAGTTTAAAAGTTAAAAATAATAATTAAAACAAACTTTGTTGATTTATTCAATGAATAACATATTTTATATACAGTCAGTTTAAAAGTTAAAAATAATAATTAAAACAAACTTTGTGGATTTATTCAATGAATAACATATTTTATATACAGTCAGTTTAAAAGTTAAAAATAATAATTAAAACAAATTTTTTTGATTTATTCAATGAATAACATATTTTATATACAGTCAGTTTAAAAGTTAAAAATAATAATTAAAACAAACTTTGTTGATTTATTCAATGAATAACATATTTTATTATACAGTCAGTTTAAAAGTTAAAAATAATAATTAAAACAAACTTTGTTGATTTATTCAATGAATAACATATTTTATATACAGTCAGTTTAAAAGTTAAAAATAATAATTAAAACAAACTTTGTTGATTTATTCAATGAATAACATATTTTATATACAGTCAGTTTAAAAGTTAAAAATAATAATTAAAACAAACTTTGTTGATTTATTCAATGAATAACATATTTTATATACAGTCAGTTTAAAAGTTAAAAATAATAATTAAAACAAACTTTGTTGATTTATTCAATGAATAACATATTTTATATACAGTCAGTTTAAAAGTTAAAAATAATAATTAAAACAAACTTTGTGGATTTATTCAATGAATAACATATTTTATATACAGTCAGTTTAAAAGTTAAAAATAATAATTAAAACAAACTTTGTTGATTTATTCAATGAATAACATATTTTATTATACAGTCAGTTTAAAAGTTAAAAATAATAATTAAAACAAACTTTGTTGATTTATTCAATGAATAACATATTTTATATACAGTCAGTTTAAAAGTTAAAAATAATAATTAAAACAAACTTTGTGGATTTATTCAATGAATAACATATTTTATATACAGTCAGTTTAAAAGTTAAAAATAATAATTAAAACAAACTTTGTGGATTTATTCAATGAATAACATATTTTATATACAGTCAGTTTAAAAGTTAAAAATAATAATTAAAACAAACTTTGTTGATTTATTCAATGAATAACATATTTTATATACAGTCAGTTTAAAAGTTAAAAATAATAATTAAAACAAATTTTTTTGATTTATTCAATGAATAACATATTTTATATACAGTCAGTTTAAAAGTTAAAAATAATAATTAAAACAAATTTTTTTGATTTATTCAATGAATAACATATTTTATATACAGTCAGTTTAAAAGTTAAAAATAATAATTAAAACAATTTTTTTTTATTTATTCAATGAATAACATATTTTATATACAGTCAGTTTAAAAGTTAAAAATAATAATTAAAACAAACTTTGTTGATTTATTCAATGAATAACATATTTTATATACAGTCAGTTTAAAAGTTAAAAATAATAATTAAAACAAACTTTGTGGATTTATTCAATGAATAACATATTTTATATACAGTCAGTTTAAAAGTTAAAAATAATAATTAAAACAAACTTTGTTGATTTATTCAATGAATAACATATTTTATATACAGTCAGTTTAAAAGTTAAAAATAATAATTAAAACAAACTTTGTTGATTTATTCAATGAATAACATATTTTATATACAGTCAGTTTAAAAGTTAAAAATAATAATTAAAACAAACTTTGTGGATTTATTCAATGAATAACATATTTTATATACAGTCAGTTTAAAAGTTAAAAATAATAATTAAAACAAATTTTTTTGATTTATTCAATGAATAACATATTTTATATACAGTCAGTTTAAAAGTTAAAAATAATAATTAAAACAAACTTTGTTGTTTTATTCAATGAATAACATATTTTATTATACAGTCAGTTTAAAAGTTAAAAATAATAATTAAAACAAACTTTGTTGATTTATTCAATGAATAACATATTTTATATACAGTCAGTTTAAAAGTTAAAAATAATAATTAAAACAAACTTTGTTGATTTATTCAATGAATAACATATTTTATATACAGTCAGTTTAAAAGTTAAAAATAATAATTAAAACAAACTTTGTTGATTTATTCAATGAATAACATATTTTATATACAGTCAGTTTAAAAGTTAAAAATAATAATTAAAACAAACTTTGTTGATTTATTCAATGAATAACATATTTTATATACAGTCAGTTTAAAAGTTAAAAATAATAATTAAAACAAACTTTGTGGATTTATTCAATGAATAACATATTTTATATACAGTCAGTTTAAAAGTTAAAAATAATAATTAAAACAAACTTTGTTGATTTATTCAATGAATAACATATTTTATATACAGTCAGTTTAAAAGTTAAAAATAATAATTAAAACAAACTTTGTGGATTTATTCAATGAATAACATATTTTATATACAGTCAGTTTAAAAGTTAAAAATAATAATTAAAACAAACTTTGTTGATTTATTCAATGAATAACATATTTTATATACAGTCAGTTTAAAAGTTAAAAATAATAATTAAAACAAACTTTGTGGATTTATTCAATGAATAACATATTTTATATACAGTCAGTTTAAAAGTTAAAAATAATAATTAAAACAAACTTTGTGGATTTATTCAATGAATAACATATTTTATATACAGTCAGTTTAAAAGTTAAAAATAATAATTAAAACAAACTTTGTTGATTTATTCAATGAATAACATATTTTATATACAGTCAGTTTAAAAGTTAAAAATAATAATTAAAACAAACTTTGTTGATTTATTCAATGAATAACATATTTTATATACAGTCAGTTTAAAAGTTAAAAATAATAATTAAAACAAACTTTGTGGATTTATTCAATGAATAACATATTTTATATACAGTCAGTTTAAAAGTTAAAAATAATAATTAAAACAAACTTTGTTGATTTATTCAATGAATAACATATTTTATATACAGTCAGTTTAAAAGTTAAAAATAATAATTAAAACAAACTTTGTGGATTTATTCAATGAATAACATATTTTATATACAGTCAGTTTAAAAGTTAAAAATAATAATTAAAACAAACTTTGTTGATTTATTCAATGAATAACATATTTTATATACAGTCAGTTTAAAAGTTAAAAATAATAATTAAAACAAACTTTGTTGATTTATTCAATGAATAACATATTTTATATACAGTCAGTTTAAAAGTTAAAAATAATAATTAAAACAAACTTTGTGGATTTATTCAATGAATAACATATTTTATATACAGTCAGTTTAAAAGTTAAAAATAATAATTAAAACAAACTTTGTGGATTTATTCAATGAATAACATATTTTATATACAGTCAGTTTAAAAGTTAAAAATAATAATTAAAACAAACTTTGTGGATTTATTCAATGAATAACATATTTTATATACAGTCAGTTTAAAAGTTAAAAATAATAATTAAAACAAACTTTGTGGATTTATTCAATGAATAACATATTTTATATACAGTCAGTTTAAAAGTTAAAAATAATAATTAAAACAAACTTTGTGGATTTATTCAATGAATAACATATTTTATATACAGTCAGTTTAAAAGTTAAAAATAATAATTAAAACAAACTTTGTGGATTTATTCAATGAATAACATATTTTATATACAGTCGGTTTAAAAGTTAAAAATAATAATTAAAACAAATTTTTTTGATTTATTCAATGAATAACATATTTTATATACAGTCAGTTTAAAAGTTAAAAATAATAATTAAAACAATTTTTTTTTATTTATTCAATGAATAACATATTTTATATACAGTCAGTTTAAAAGTTAAAAATAATAATTAAAACAATTTTTTTTTATTTATTCAATGAATAACATATTTTATATACAGTCAGTTTAAAAGTTAAAAATAATAATTAAAACAAACTTTGTTGATTTATTCAATGAATAACATATTTTATATACAGTCAGTTTAAAAGTTAAAAATAATAATTAAAACAAACTTTGTGGATTTATTCAATGAATAACATATTTTATATACAGTCAGTTTAAAAGTTAAAAATAATAATTAAAACAAATTTTTTTGATTTATTCAATGAATAACATATTTTATATACAGTCAGTTTAAAAGTTAAAAATAATAATTAAAACAAATTTTTTTGATTTATTCAATGAATAACATATTTTATATACAGTCAGTTTAAAAGTTAAAAATAATAATTAAAACAATTTTTTTTTATTTATTCAATGAATAACATATTTTATATACAGTCAGTTTAAAAGTTAAAAATAATAATTAAAACAATTTTTTTTTATTTATTCAATGAATAACATATTTTATATACAGTCAGTTTAAAAGTTAAAAATAATAATTAAAACAAACTTTGTTGATTTATTCAATGAATAACATATTTTATATACAGTCAGTTTAAAAGTTAAGAATAATAATTTAAAACAAACTTTGTGGATTTATTCAATGAATAACATATTTTATATACAGTCAGTTTAAAAGTTAAAAATAATAATTAAAAACAAACTTTGTTCATTTATTTTCAAAGATTCATCAAATTACTATTTTATCAATACATTTTATGGCACAAAATTACCTATTTAAAGGTCGATGTGCCATAAATCTAAAAATGCCAATCCAAATACTGTATCTGTTTATGAAGTAAAAATGCTATTGGATTTGTTTTCTATTTATTATGAATATAATTAGTAAATATTCCAATTTTAATATTCACAAACAGATTACAAGAATAGATTAGTAAAATCATTATTGTTTCTTTTCTAGTTTGTGTTTGCGATTTTTACATTTATGTAATTATTTATATTTTGTAATTATTTATGTTTTGTAATTATTTATATTTGTTTTGTAATTATTTATATTTATTTTGTAATTATTTATATTTTATAATTATTTATTTTTTGTAATTATTAATATTTTGTAATTATTTATATTTTGTAATTATTTATGTTTTGTAATTATGTATGTTTTGTAATTATTTATATTTTGTAATTATTTATGTTTTGTAATTATTTATATTTAGTAATTATTTATGTTTTGTAATTATTTATGTTTTGTAATTATTAATATTTTGTAATTATTTATATTTTGTAATTATTTATGTTTTGTAATTATTTATATTTTGTAATTATTTATATTTATTTTGTAATTATTTATATTTAGTAATTATTTTTATTTTGTAATTATTTATATTTTGTAATTATTTATGTTTTGTAATTATTTATGTTTTGTAATTATTTATATTTATTTTGTAATTATTTATATTTTGTAATTATTTATACTGTGTAATTATTTATGTTTTGTAATCATTTTTATTTTGTAATTATTTATATTTTGTAATTATTTATGTTTTGTAATTATTTATATTTTGTAATTATTAATATTTTGTAATTATTTATGTTTTGTAATTATTTATATTTTGTAATTATTTATGTTTTGTAATTATTTATATTTTGTAATTATTAATATTTTGTAATTATTTATGTTTTGTAATTATGTATGTTTTGTTATTATTTATATTTTGTAATTATTTATGTTTTGTAATTATTTATATTTAGTAATTATTTATGTTTTGTAATTATTTATGTTTTGTAATTATTTATATTTTGTAATTATTTATGTTTTGTAATTATTTATGTTTTTTTATTATTAATATTTTGTAATTATTTATGTTTTGTAATTATTTATGTTTTGTTATTATTTATATTTTGTAATTATTTATATTTTGTAATTATTAATATTTTGTAATTATTTATGTTTTGTAATTATTTATGTTTTGTAATTATTAATATTTTGTAATTATTAATGTTTTGTAATTATTTATATTTTGTAATTATTTATGTTTTGTAATTATTTATGTTTTTTTATTATTTATATTTTTAATTATTTATGTTTCGTAATTATTTATGTTTTTTAATTATATTTTGTAATTATTTATATTTTATAATTATTTATGTTTTTTAATTTAAATAATTAAAAAATTATTTATATTTTGTAATTATTTATGTTTTGTAATTATTTATATTTTGTAATTATTTATGTTTTGTAATTATTTATGTTTTGTAATTATTTATATTTTGTAATTATTTATGTTTTTTAATTATTTATATTTTGTAATTATTTATGTTTTTTAATTATTTATATTTTGTAATTATTTATATTTTATAATTATTTATGTTTTTTAATTATTTATATTTTGTAATTATTTATGTTTTGTAATTATTTATGTTTTGTAATTATTTATATTTTGTAATTATTTATATTTTGTAATTATTTATATTTTATAATTATTTATGTTTTTTAATTATTTATGTTTTTTAATTATTTATATTTTGTAATTATTTATATTTTATAATTATTTATGTTTTTTAATTATTTATATTTTGTAATTATGTTTTTTAATTATTTATATTTTGTAATTATTTATATTTTGTAATTATTTATGTTTTGTAATTATTTATATTTTGTAATTATTTATATTTTATAATTATTTATGTTTTTTAATTATTTATATTTTGTAATTATTTATGTTTTTTAATTATTTATGTTTTGTAATTATTTACGTTTTGTAATTATTTATATTTTGTAATTATTTATGTTTTGTAATTATTTATATTTTGTAATTATTTATATTTTGTAATTATTTATATTTTGTAATTATTTATATTTTATAATTATTTATGTTTTGTAATTATTTATATTTTGTAATTATTTATGTTTTGTAATTATTTATATTTTGTAATTATTTATATTTTGTAATTATTTATATTTTGTAATCATTTATATTTTGTAATTATTTATGTTTTGTAATTATTTATGTTTTGTAATTATTTATATTTTGTAATTATTTATATTTTGTAATTATTTATGTTTTGTAATTATTTATATTTTGTAATTATTAATATTTTGTAATTATTTATGTTTTGTAATTATGTATGTTTTGTAATTATTCATATTTTGTAATTATTTATATTTTGTAATTATTTATATTTTATAATTATTTATGTTTTTTAATTATTTATATTTTGTAATTATTTATATTTTGTAATTATTTATATTTTGTAATCATTTATATTTTGTAATTATTTATGTTTTGTAATTATTTATATTTTGTAATTATTTATATTTTGTAATTATTTATGTTTTTTAGTTATTTATATTTTGTAATTATTTATATTTTGTAATTATTTATGTTTTTTAATTATTTATATTTTGTAATTATTTATATTTTGTAATTATTTATGTTTTGTAATTATTTATATTTTGTATCGGTTATTATTATTTTTTTTTTTAGAATCATCTTCGCAGGGAAGCCATTCTCGAATAATTGATACGAAAGGAAAAGAAGAAAAGATCATAAAAACTCTTCTTCAAATTCACCATGGTGATCAGTCAGACAACCCATTCACCATCATACCAAAACAAATGGTATGGGATTCTCAGTTGCATTCACATTTTCACATTTTCACATCACATTACAATTACTCTGAAAGCAAATGAAAATTTTCAGATTCTAGGCTGAAATATGAAAGGCAAAAAAAAAACTTGGTTAGGCAGAGACTTTATCTTACGTTAAGTCTATGTAAAGAAAACAATGACTATTTCATTAAATAAAAATAGGAATACTCCGAGCACAACAAGTGGTAGGGGGGGGGAAGGTAGTATTTGATAGTAATTTTTAATTACATACCCCCCCCCCCCGCCCCTTTTCTTTTTAGAAATGATTTAGTGTAATCTTAAACATTAGGTGAGTCTGTGTTTAATCCGTGAACAATATTGCAAAGATTCTTCAGAAGCATCGGTGGACTTTTGAATCGGTGAAGGTTCTGAGCTTGCCATCTTGAACCCTAACCCTAACCCATCTTGAACCAGAAAATGTGGCATTGTATAATCTGCCATCTGATTATTATTCAAAAAATTCTCAGAATGCATTGTTTTCTGTCATACGTTTCGGTGTGAGATGCCTTACCGAAACATTGTTAGTTCTGTAATTAGGGATCTTTATGTAGCGAGGTTGAAAGGGAGAACCCCCAGACTGATGACTATGAGCCAGCTGCGGTTTATGGGTCAAAGAGGCAGCAAGTAGAGTAGCGAGCTGTGTTTGTGTGGTTACGGTGTTGCAAGGAAACTGGTCACACACGAGCGCGAACCCATGATATTACGAGGCGTGTGTCGGATTATTCAAATTAGGCGCTGTTGTCAGTCAAAAAGACGGGATAAAAGGAGTGTTTTTTTTTGTTTGACGGTGTCAGTTTGGTGTTGAACGCCGCATCGTTCACATGCGTGTTTGACTGTTGTTGGTGAAAAGAACAGAAAGAATAATTCGGCGTCGCGTTTGAACTCAGTGGTAGGGCATTCTTTCAACTCTGAGTCGTGAACCAAATGCATTTCATTTCAGTTTCATTAACTCTCCATTTCACTTTATGTGGGAATATTCTGGATTGTCCCGAACGATGTCTACCTCCTCCACAAAAGGATCATAATTAGTAGGTAGAAACCTTCTCTCGCAGAGAAATGGTGAGATCATGGGGTTTTACTGCTAGAAGGATTTATCTCTAAATTATGCCACTATAATCACCTGCCCTGTCCACTTCCTCATTCTCCATCGCACCAGGTGGGTCTTCGTAGGTGCATTGCGAGTCCTCTGCTAGTTGCTTAATCTAACCCTAACCCTAACCTGTCCACTTCCTGATGGATTATGAGAAGCTTTCCAAAGAGTTTCTACCCCCTTTTATAACAAGAAATCTTTCAATTCTTCATTGGTCATCAAAGTACTCATAGCTTTGGATAGACAAACAGGAGTGGCACCAGCCATTGTAGCTAACATATAGTTGGGGATACTACTATTAGGTGTGGCGTTTGTGAATTCTTAAACTCATTTTATGAGTTTAAGACCCGCAAATTCACATCAACTGATGAGCTGTGAGAGTTCCAAATTAAAACCCTGTGTTTTATGGGACTAAAAATTAATAGATAGTGCAGAAGACATCGTGTATGAAACAGTATTTCGGGGCCATCTAACCTCTAACCCTAACCCCCACCCCTTAACCCTTAACCCATAACCCCTAACCCTACCCCTAACCCCAACCCATCTTCAGTTTGCATGTCTGTTCCAAAACCAATCGTAGACCTAATATTATGTTATTTTCTAATAGAAGACGAAGGCATTTATGATGTAATTGCAGCACATCTCAGCAGTTAATACGGCCACTTAAGGTTGTAGCAGTTTGTGATGTGTTTAAGAACCTGTAAATTGAATGGGTTCCAATGAACTTACTGCATTTGTACTCCTAAAAGATTTGCAGCAAAATCCCACCTCTTCACTGTCGAGGTCTGTAGATGCCGGAAGACTTTCTACTCTGATAGCTTCTTTTCTCGAACTGGTCAAAAGACTTCACATATAATTGATAGTGTGAAGATCTGGTCTCTGATTGGTCCATTAGCCGTGATAGTGTGAAGACCTGGTCTCTGATTGGTCCATTAGCCAACACATGGTTGGAAAAGAATCTCAGTTTTAAGCTTCACATATATACCATCCTTAGGATATCAATAGCATGTTCATCATTGGACAATCTGCTATATAATAGTGCGCATGGGAACGAATGCATTTGATAAGTAAATTAAGGAGATCTTCATTTTGTTGCAGAAGGATGCTAAAGAAATTTTTTACGGTTCGGAATCAGTGGAGTGACTCACTTGTTGGTTTGTGGAAGTTGAGGGGGTCAGTGTCGAATTGATCGAATGTCAAAAAATTTCTCCGTCAAATTAGTGTGTAACAATAATAAACAATTTCAAAATCTAAACTGGTCCGAGATGGAATTACACATTTATTGAATAAGAAGGAAATAACAAATTCTCACAACCCTAACCCTAACAATGTAAATTGCTGTAAGAGAAACATCCCACACAGGTCAAATAACATCAGCAGGATACTTTTTGTTTACTTAATAATATGCAAGGTGTAGGGTTACAGTTGTCTCCCCTGGAGAGATAATTGGCCTTCACCATAGAGGGCATGTTGAGAAGGTGATTGGTCCTCTAGGAGGTAACATGATCATTACTCAGAAAAGAGGCTTCCAACTTAACTAACCCTAACCTTAATCCTAATCCTAACCCTACTTAGAGACAGCAACATACTGCCAGGATTCCCACAATGCTGTGTTTAACCAAGAAAGTTTTTCTTTCGTGCTTAGCACCCCTTTTTTGTCTATCACATGTGACTAGTATTCAGTGACATCGTGTGCATTTAACGTGTATTGCGATATATCTTTGTTATATTAATATCCTTATATACATCAACTAGCTAGCTTTGCAAAGTTCACTACTTGAAATACTTAAAACCAAAATTTTAAATAATAAACATTTCACTCATAAGTTTCTTGTAAACACAAAACTAAAACTTTTGCATTTATTCCTATAAATAGATAAACATTAACATTTTGGTAATGTTGATACAAATTTATTTATCTTTTAAATAAGTCCCTAATGAAATCAAATGAAATCAAATGAAAGAAGAAATTAATTCGCCTGATAAAAATATGGCGCCGATAACGGGAGAAAAGAAGAGAGGGGAGAGAGATAAAGAAAGCGAGCAAGACAACCAGTCACCCGCTCCCTTCTCTTTTCTCTTCTCGCTTTTGCCTGTTAGTAAGAATTCTAGCAAGCGATGATAGCTTCATTTAAGAAAGGTTTTTAGTAAGTTATCCATTTTTTTATTACATCATTTTAATTAATTACTGTTAATATCAACAAAACTATTATAAAAATAGACAAAATAGAACAATAAAATTACAAATATATAACACCAAACATTAATTTATTATAAACTGTTTAAAAAATAGTTAAACAAATTATGGATTCAAAGGATTGTCTTTGGCTCATTCGTCAGCACTATATTTAGAATATTTCAAAATATTATGTTGTATTATTGATTTAAATAACCCTAGCCCATTTTGATGGTAATATAGAAGTGATAAATGAAGAAAAAAACTTTAAATGAGGAATTAAATTCAGAATAGTTTGTATATAAAATGTCTCTCAGGTGTTTTCCTCATTTTCTTTTCTGATCAGGTGATTAAGGCTAATTTCGATGACTGCTTACGAGTCCGCTTTACACCTCCACCCATGACAGAAGTGACCAACGAATGCAATTTCATCTCGTTTGGACATGGCTACTTGCATTTAGCAAGCTCTCAGGTTTGTATTTCAAATTTGAACAATCGAGAAGAGTTCAATTCTATTTTTAATCAAAAGAAATTGGCCAATCAGATCATTATTCTGCGTCTATCTAGTGCAGGGGCGGGCAACCTTTTCAGAATGAGACTTTTGGAAGGAGATCGCGGGCCGGAGTGAAAAACGAAATCTCACAATTACTATATTTTGTTTACATGGATAAATTGTACAAAAATTGCATTGAACACGCTACAAATCTGATTTTTTTTTTTCAGGAGACTTCTGTATGTGATGTTATAAAAGGCGCCGACGAAGAGCCATTTTGGAATCATAAAAAATAATGACGGGGGAAGTAGCAAGTTGATCCAGCATTCGTTTTGACACACCTCACATAAGTTCTATGTTTCATGCCCTTTCCTCGTCTCTCCTTTCCTCTTTGCCTCTCTCTTTCTCTTTTTCTATTTTTATCTCAGGCCAAGGATTTGAAATTAATAGTTAAAGAAAAATGAAATATACATGCATCATCGCTCGCTGATATTTATACATTTTTATCCCACTGTAAATCTTAATTGAAACCTACTTTTACGTCTATGTCACAAAATGATATGAGTTTTACTGGGAGGTCCGCGGGCCGGATTGCAATAATAAAGCATAGCAGGGTGGCAGGCCGGACGCTAAACCTTTGCGGCCGGAGGTTGCCCGCCCCTGAATTAGACAATAGTAAATTAGTCTATTATTATATTTAATTGTTTTCTGAAAATAATTTTCGGACTTTTTTATTCAAACTTTTGATATTGAATTAATCGACATTATCCAAATAATAATTGTAAAATCTTATTGGTTATTCAAATACAAGAAAACTCATCCAAGCTAGAATACTAAAGATAATAATAGTTAATAATAATAGTTAATAATAATAGTTAATTATAATAGTTAATAATAATAGTTAATAATAATAGTTAATAATAATAGTTAATTATAATAGTTAATAATAATAGTTAACCATAGGAACAAAAATCTCCCAATCGTAGATTTCTCCATCGCAGTTGATCATGGTATTAAATTTTAACGGCAAAAATTGTAGTATTATTGGTTAATTAGTGCTTCTAAATCGAAGCAAAAACTTTGTTTTAATGTTCGCCGTCGTATCAAATAATCAAATCACGTTATCCATTTGAAATTTAGAATACATAATCTTTCTAAGTATTACAAATGAAATGTTTTTTTATCGATAAAATTAAAAGATAAATTGACAGTTTAATTTTGGATTAGTAGATTGATCAGGTCCACAAGTGAACCAGAGGTTCAGTCTCTCAAAATGCAGAGGTTAAATGCTATATAATAATGTGAACATGTCGTATGCGCGTTTGCTTGTTCGTGCGTTCACTGCACTGGTCGTAATCATCCCACACGTTGTGCCGGTCCAAAGATGTTGTTTGATCTCGTTGTAACGAATACTCTGATGCCAAGTAAAAACCACGAGTCCAATTTATGAACAAGTAACAAATTTATTTGTTGAATGTTACAAAAGATACCCATGTCTCGAAGTGGAATGGTAGAGTTGCACAATGAGATCTCTATATCCCGTTGAGGTGGAAAAAGTTCCCCACAGTCCTTTGGCTAAGAGACCCAGATGGCCCAAGCTTCAACTGTCGTCGCAGCTATCCCAGCAAAACCTAAACTTCCTGTCATGCCCAGTGGGCCAGCTTTAGCCCCTCCCATCTCCTTCTTCCTGTTGACTTTTCACTGGTCATCGGTGGGCCACCCAAGCACTTAGCCACTTAAGATCTCAACCTGAGATAACTGTCAGTCAGAGAATTATCATGGCGACAATCTATGAACATCCCAGCATGGGTCCGTCTGGGGTGGCCCAAAACAAAACCAAAGGCATTTTCACTTTCTTCCATGCCCCCCCCCCTCCTCTTTTCCTATTGGTAAAAGGATTTTATGCTTGAGGTTTATAATATTTTTAAATGTTTAACAGATTTGGATGAATTTCTTTTATATGTGCATATTTCTTCAGTAAACAGTCTGCAATTAATTATTTTTTTCCTAGGAAAGTTTGGTTTATTGAACTTATAGATATTTGATTTTTGGGTATAAACCCACCATTTTTAGAAAGGACATTATGATTTCAACTCTGATGTCTTTAAATAGTTCCTTCATAGTACCAACATTGTATTGTTTTCATTGCATGGGAGCTAAATCAACATGTTCAAACATAAAGTGTTTCACTGTTTATGGCATTTGACAAGTCGCTTGTAGTGCATGAGAAGAAAAGGGAGGCGGATAGTCATGTGAGCTAGCAGCACGAGATTCAAACGTTTTCGTATTCTTGTCCGCTACAAACTGTTACAGACAACACGGGTTTTTTAAGGCATTTTGCCTCTTTCTTTAAGTTTAAAATGTTAAAGATGCTTAAAAAAATGAACTTTCTTAAATTTTTATATATATATATATATATATATATATATATATATATATATATATATATAGGATCAAATATAAACCAAAGTAAAAACTTTTAGTAGATGGAACCTATTGTGAAGAGGATTAGCTCAATATACGAGATTGAGCAATTGTAGAGATAGAAGAAAAAAGAGTGATAAATATGCGACGATTGTCCAAATTTATTTCAAATTTCAATTGTTCAATGCAAGGTGTATTCAGTAATAAACTAGTGTTTATTATTCTTTCCTTAAGCCAAGGCTTTTCAAAGATCGAAATCTTATCAGAGGAGAAATACAGATGGATAAGTTGGCTTTCGAAAAAACCAAAGTTCAAATATTTGAAAAATATGAAAATTATTATTAAAGGATTTTTTGTTAAAAAAACGCAGTGAATGAAAAGAAAAATTCCGTGAAAAATATATGCAGATTGTCCGGGTGGTAAATTTCCGTTGAAAAGAAGTCAAATGAATTTTTCTTTTCATTCACTGCGTTTTTGGACACTCGTCGCATATTTATCACTCTTTTTTCTTCTATCTATCTATCTATATATATATATATATATATATATATATATATATATATATACATATATATGAAAGAAACAAGTTTAAGTTTGCAACTTTGTTTTTTTTTCTTTATAAACCAGCTTCTACAGATTCATGTTATGGGTCTATTATTCTCTTTACTAATTTCAGAAGAATGACCACTCCTCTCGAATATCACGGCCACAAGGCTATGATATTCTCCCCTTGACCATCAATATGACGGCCCAAATACTTCCTGCTCAGTAAGTATATTTTCTCTTGTTTAACATTTTTATTTTATTCTTTTTCATGGTCGAGTGGCCGGCGACTAAACTAACTCATCCAAGCTCGAAATGATAATAAATAATGAGAAGAAAAAAAAGGGCTGCCAAATATTATTTTGCCATCGCAGACACTCGCAGGGTGAAGCTGAAGGAGACAGAAAAACTAAATAAATTCATGGGACTTGCTAGTAAGCTGTAGTATCGACTATGGCACATGAGAACTACTGTAATACCAATAATGTTAGGAGCACTAGGAACGGTCCAAAAGAACCTGAAAAAAGTTTCCAAGAAATTGGAATCCGAGGAAGGATTGACATCATACAAACGACAGAACCGATGAAAAGAGCTAACATCAAAAAAATCCTAGAATGTTCAACCGAAACCACAAAGTTCTCCGTCTTCATCATGCAGGATTAAATACAAAAGCTGTGAAAGGTCAGAGGAGTTCCTCTGCAAGCCAACGGCCAAGTCAGTTCTGCAACAGGACGACATTTCTCAGACGAACAAACTGTTTTTTGAGATGTAGCAAAACTCAGTATTGAAGCTGGCGGTATCTTCAGAATGAGCAGATTTAAAAATAAAATTTTTTTAATGGCAATCGCTCGAGACAAGGCATGAAGCCACTTGATGTAAGGAGTTAAAAAGAACGAACTATTATTATCGCAAAGACAGAAGGTGTCTATTGGCCTTAGTCTTGAAAAGACCAAAGCTATATGTAATAGGAAAACAGTCAGCAGGAAGAGAGTTCCACAAGCGTGCAGTTCTTGGAAAGAAGCTACTGGAATAGGAACCTGTATTACAATGAGGTATGAAAGCAGCGAATTGATGGAGACCACTAGATCAATGCGTCAAACGAGCTGGAACAAAAGAAGCGGGCAATAGATCACATAATTCTGAGGAACACATGCCATAATAGTATTTATAGAAAAGACTGAGACTAGCAACATCACGTTTGTGAGAGAGGGGGTGTAGAGAAGAAGAATAGGGTAGGGTCAATCAAATTACAGACACGTTTCTGCACCTTATCAAGAACCCTCAAAAGGGACAGAGATTCACCAGCCCAAATATGACAACAGTACACCATGGCTCAGGGAACTGCAGTTGTATTAGTTCTTGGGATCTTATACAATGATTAACCTCTTAGTATGAATCAGTTGAAATGGAGGACGAAAGTGACCAATGGAGGACATTGAGAAGATGGAAAAAAAATATGTAAATGATGTCCTTCATCGCTTTAGACTCTACTGCTAATATTAACACTTTGTCTCTTGGTTACAGTTTTGTTCATAATATTCTTTTTATTTCTTTTGATAGGCTTTTTGTAGATTTTATGGGTGAAGATAAATTATATTTTGAGTGTGGCATGGGTGAACTCCTGGACAACAACAAGGTAAGAAAATGAAAAAAAAAATTAAAAAACGTGGGAAAAAAAAATGGAGAAAAAAAAATGGAGAACAAAAAAAAAATGGAGGAAAAAAAAAATGGAGAAAAAAAAAAGAAATGGAGAAAAAAAAATGGAGAACACTATTCATCATTTCTTGTATGATAACATTGTTTGCACAATTAATTTTGGAAAAATTATTTTATCTTTCAGTTTTCAAATTAAACAGAACATTTACAATCAGTGATAGAGCATCTGTTTGATATGTCTGATCTGTTTGAATCACAATTCAACTACAATAATGTCGTCTGCACGGCAGCAAATAAGGCTGAACTATTTGCCCAGCAGTTCACCTTAAACTCCACCTTCGACTCCATAAACCACTCATTCCCTAATTTCCCTTTACAGACAGAAACCACACTAGATGATCTGATCATCACCCTGGATATTATAAAAAACAAATAGACAAAAATTTATAGCATCAAGAAACCTTTCTAAGAGTGTAATAGTCGCAGTTAAAAGTAGGTATACCAAGATGTGCAGAAAACGCATTGAGCCTGCAGTAAGTAGAAACTCACGATTTTTCGAAATTTTATAATCGTGTTATAAATAATTAGCAATCAACAATTCCCTCACCCTAACCCGACCACCATGATGTCGGTTGCACAGCAATGGATGAGACTTAACTGCTTGCCCAGCAGTTCACCTCAAAATCTACCTTGGACTCAGCAAACAACTCCCTCCCAAATTTCACACTATGGACAGAAACCGTATTTGATAATCTGATCACCACCTCTTCCCATGTTCAGGATATCATAAAAAAACTTCAACACTCTTAAAGCATGTGGACTAGATCTTATCCCTGCTAAAGTAATAAAGAAATGCTCTGCTGAGCTGGCCCCTGTCCTCTCCAAACTCTATAACAAATGCTTTGCCGAATCTTGCTTCCCTGATAGCTGAAAAATTGCCTCAGTGGTACCAGTTTTCAAGAATTCTGGTGAAAAAACTTACCTGCAAAAGTCTCCTGTATGAAATCTGAAGTCCTTTATAATTTCAAGTGAAAAATAAGAAATATACTTGAATAGTGGGTAAAAAGCTTTTTGCAATAGTAAATTCACGGATGTATTGTGAGGTGTCACGAGGTTGCATCCATTGAAATATTAAACCAGAAATTGTCCAAAATTAATATATCTGAATCCAAAAAATGGGTGAAATTATGATACAGAACCAAACCAAAGCTTTTATTGCTAAATAATTGGTTTTTCCTTCTGATGAGATGATTTGTTTCTTTGAAAAACCATGGTTTAAAGGACTTTTCTATATTTTATACTATAAAATACTTTTCTGTACTACTTGAAATTATTAAACTTGTAAAGTTTGTAACTTTACATTTATTTGTTTTCACTTTTATTTAATAATGCTCTATCCTCAATAATCTTTTTATTAGGAATTACTTCATGATAACATTGAAAAAAAAACATCTATAAAATAATTATTTTTTAATATTTGAAGATATATATATATATATTGATTTTTTCTATTTTTTTTTTTGTTGCAGCAGCAGCTTTGTGGGAGCAAACTGAAGGCGTCTTCATTTAAATTGATCAACCAAACGCAAGCTGCCATGAATTTCGCCCTTTTCGCCAAACATCCGTTTCATCTGATTGCGATTCGACAAAGCAAATCATCTGATGAAGCAAGAAATCAAAAGAAAACGAATGCATTCACAATTCATCCGCAAAAACATCTCAGGGTTCGAAGCGAAACCATTTTTTTCGCTTCTTTTTTGAGTGTTATTTAATATTACTTGTACTTAGCTGGCGTGAACCCGGAGCACCCCCCCCCTGCCCCCCCCCCCCCCGGGGGCGTGGGTGTTATAGTATCCCCATGACCAGGGCTGGCTTTGACACTCATGTCGCTGACCGGTCAACCCACAATCATACCTGGCTCTCACTGCGTTTCGACGTTCATGGTTCTTGCAATGATCTTCCGAACTGTGAAAACGCCATTTAAAATCATTTGTGCTTTCGTTTTGGCGTCTTCCAATAGTCCTGCGTCTTATTTTCCTGAGGACAGGGGAGGGGGGGGGATTCTCGTTCTGCAATCAGAGTGGACACCAACAAACACAAGCGAGGAATTCACTCTTTGTTTAGAAGAAGATCACATTTTTATTTAGGCAGGCTTGTGTTCGCGTTACAACAATTACTGACAGCGAGGAGAAATATGTTTATTTCAGAAATGGGGCTCTCATTATTAAATCCCGCCCCCCCCCCCACAAACCCGGACAATGCCGGTTAACCCTGTTAAAATGTAATAAAAATGAAAACTGCGTTTTTTTCCTTATAATATATTAAAATAATAAAAATGGATAACAAATGCATTTGCAGTGTTTCAATTAGAAATATTGTGAAGATGAATAACAAAACGCAGATGTGTTGAAAGTGTTCTTTAAAGACGGTCGAAGTGAGTAGTGCAAGTGTTCGCTAGTCAATAATGGAAGTGATGAGTGCAAGTGAGTCTGCACTGTTGAAGGTGATGAGTGCAAGTGAGTCTGCACTGTTGAAGGTGATGAGTGCAAGTGAGTCTGCTCTGTTGGTTGGTTGCATCGTTTGGGTTGATAAGTGATCTTGTTGTGGAGTTAATCAACAAACATTGAATTGTCAGGATTGGTGGTGCACTATGGTCGAAGTCAAATGTGCCAGTGAGTCTGCACACTTGTCAGAGTGCAAGGTTTTCAAGTGAATCTTCAGATTTGAAGAGACAATTACAAGTGGGTCTTTATTGTTGTTAAAATAATAAAAATGAATAACAAATGCATTTGCGGTGTTTCCATTAGAAATATTGTGAAGATGAGTAGCAAAACGCAGATGTGTTGAAAGTGTTCTTTAAATGTTGGATAATGGCCTTGTAAGGCCGGACGCATTTTGAAGTGGACGTATTGTGGGGAGATCGTTTGGTTTGCGCGATTTAGTGCGGGTGGACCTGTACAGTCGAGTGCAAAATAAACTGGTTTTCACAGTTGGAGCTCATAAACGTTAACAGGGCCACCACGTTGACGAGACCTCAGGTCAAGGGTCAAGATGCACCTGCGCATAGAGGTTCTGTGATGTCACGGGCTTTTGTGTGGGAAACAGAGTTTTACCAGTCTGGGTTTTGGAAGCAGGCCGAACAGACGATTTCTCTATGTAGTCTTCAAATGATTAGGGGAATTAATTTCCCTGAGAGAATACAGGCATGAGATTCCTTCTTCCCCCTCCTCAAATGGCTAAGGACTTAAGCTAGGAATTAACTACGATAGAGTAGTAATTTGGTCTCTCCCTTAACGTTGGTGAAGCATCTCCATGGCCGACAGAAATCTGACGCCTGAAATGAATAAAACAAAATCAAAGTTTAAAAGATTGTTTGTCTCTTGAATCGCTTATGAAGGTTTTGTCGCAGACACAGCAGACGACATCGAGACGGTGCCCCCACGCGACAAAGAAGGAAGAGAAGGTACGAGAAATTAAAGGTATGCAACATAAAGACAATCGAAGTGAGTAGTGCAAGTGTTCGCTAGTCAATTGTGCAAGTGATGAGTGCAAGTGAGTCTGCACTGTTGAATGTGACGAGTGCAAGTGAGTCTGCACTGTTACTTGGTTGCATCGTTTGGGTTGATAAGTGATCCTGCTGTGGAATCAATCAACAAACATTGAATTGTCAGGATTGGCGGTGCACTATCGTCGAAGTCAAATGTGCAAGTGGGTCTGCACAGTTGTCAGTTTTCAAGTGGATCTTCAGATTTGAAGAGACAATTACAAGTGGGTCTTTACTGGTGTTAGAGCACATTGTTCACGTTGATGTGTCCTCATGTTATGGGGTTAATCAATGAACTTCCAGTTGTTAAGCTGCATTCGTTTAAAACTGGTGCAACATCTTCCATAGTGTTGTCATTCGATTTCGTTAGGAGTGCTGAGTATAAACAGGGTCGGGATGAGAAAGGCTAAGATGTTCAAAGATCAAATATCCGGTTTTGTTAGGAATGCTGTGTCATAAACAGGGTTGACACAACAGTATCCATAGCTTTCAAACAGATAGACATAATCAACTTTATTATAACAAATTATTAGAATGTAACAATATGTCCTTTGTAAACTGTGTTTTATAATTTTGTAAGTAAATAAATGAATTTATTTTGCAAATAAACCAAATTTCAGTCTAAAATTTATAAAATTTCAATTTATCTTTCTTTTTTATGAAATTATTTTTTTGTGTTCTTTTAATGTAGGTGAAAGTAGGTTTTACCTTTCGGCCAGACATTATAAACTGGCGGCAGAAGTTACAGGCGGCCGGTGATGCTGGTCGTCCAGATGGTATTAGCTTAAAGACAATGGGTAACGCGCTGTGGGTGAATTTCCTCAGTTCTGTAACCATAAAGTTTAACAATGGAAGTACTCAGGTGAGCCGTTTTGTTGTTTATAGATTTGAGATTTTGAAAAATGTTTCTGAAAGAAGACGTTTTTCATTAAAATTTTCAGAAATTTTTATATCTTTCATTAAAATTTTCAGAAATTTTTATATTTTTCATTTCAATTTTTAGAAATTTTTATATTTTTCATTTAAATTTATCCTGTACATAGAAATATATAAACACATACACATACCTAATTTATATATAAATAGAGATACGATAAAGTAGAATTGTAGTTGAAATATAGGTACTGTTATAGCTGACGCGCCAAATTTCCATGACTTCGCGTCGGCAACGATCAGGCAGGTCGCGGAAGCACGCGGAAGCACGCGGAAGCTGGCAAGACGAGATGAGACGAAAACGAGGCTGAAACTTGCCTACCGCTTAATGGAAGACTTTCAAAGAAAAAATACATAGATAAAAAAAAAAAACGAACAACCCGTAGCTGAAGAACTGTAAATAAATATATTTTAATTTTTTTGTGGGCCAAATGAACCATTGTCAATCAAATGTGTAGATGTGTACATGTTTTGATTTATTTGTGAAAAATAATGTTTGTTTTTTTGGGGGGGTGGGGGGGGGGGGGTAAAATTTTGTTGATGTTTTTGTTTTCTTTTTCACATAAAAGAAAGAAAGAAATGAAAATGTTCTGCTTTTGAATTAGGCCTTCTGGAGATTTGACGACCTGACACAGCTGATAATAATTCATTGTCATTGCAATAGAATGTGATTATTGTTTTTTTTTTCCAAATATTGTCGACTGCTTGCTATGGCCTGCTTGGCGACTGAATGCTGCAACCTGATTGGTTAATACTTTGTCAGCTCTCGGGCGCTTCCGACACCTGCCCGATTATTGCCGACGCGAAGTCACGGAAATCTGGCGCGGCAGCTATAACAATGGCGAAAAATATTTTGATAATTTTTTTCTTTCTTTTTGTCTTCTCTTCCGTGAAGAATCGTTAATCTGTGTTGAATCGTTAATCTGCATAAATGATTGCCAACTTCTGGCTAAAAATTGAGAAACGTGTTCAACTGAATTCTGGGATTACTTCTAATATATCAAATTATGTCGACTGTAGTTTAAAAGTTGGACCTAAATAGCATTTAAGTTGATAAATAAAACTTTTATTCTGACTAGCCAATTTTCAATTGCTATTGTCCTACCTTGTTATTGACAATAAAATAAGATATTTTGCTAGAATTTATTTTAAAAAGTACTTGATCTGGTGTGACAGTTTGCTAATATGGAGACATTCTTAAAAAGAAAAATCAGCTATGGAGAATCACTCTTATTCTTTTAGTAAGAGTTATTTGCTTTTTTAGCTTATGCATACGATCAATGTAGTATATATTAATTTTGCCCCCCCCCCTTCTGATTACTAGAAATGTTGCAGGTTATGAGGGCGTTTCTTTATGAAAAAAAGGGGCATGATATTTACAGGCTTTAAGATTTTAGCATAGTACAACTGACTAAGGCACAAACTCAAAGGTGTTCATCCATGCACCCTAAGAAATGGTCGTAAAAAAATATGGCAATATAGAATAGATACTATTTGTTCATAATTGTATTCATAAAATATATCAAAAAGATGAAACAGACTACATTGTAAGTAATATTGTATATCTCAGCATTAAATCCCTTCACCTCAGCTGGTATTGATCAAATACCAGCTTGTGACCCGGTAAATAGTTACAAAAGTCCTCTTGATCATCGGGGAAAATATAGCTGGCTAATTGCTGAGAATTGATCAAATGTATAAAGATGTGACATTTGACCAACCAATCGGAAGCAATCGTGGCATAGCCCCCTGAAAACGTAGCTGCCAATTCATCTGATTATGTCGAATGCGATGAATGAATGAGTTTCGCTCTTTTCAACAAAGAAAACAAGTCTGAAAACCGTTTCAGATGGATTGTTTCAAATGCAAAACATTTTCATTTCAGTTTTACAAATTTTCTTTGTATTTCTGTATTATTTCAACATTTATGCAGATCGCGTCTTCCATTGAGTAAATAATGACTCTTATTCTATCATTTCCTAATTTAGTGAACTTTGAACAGATGTCATATTTATGTTTTAACAGATGTCATATTTATGTTTGAACAGATGTCATATTTATGTTTTAATAGATGTCATATTTATGTTTTAACAGATGTCATATTTATGTTTACAAAGGAGCATAATTCCCCCCCCCCCCTTACTTAAGATGTTTAACTTTTAATTTTAATAAGATTTAAACCATAGTTATGTTAGACAAAATTAAATAGATTTTCAAATCATCATCATTAACAACATCAATATCAACACCATCATTAACACCATCATCATCATCATCATCATCAACACCACCATCATCATCATCATCATCATCATTAACACCATCATCATCATCATCATCATCATCATCATCATCGGTTTAATGTCTTTTAATTTTCAAAAGAATTCATTAAACAATGTGTAAAACTAAAAAAAATAATTTAGAATTTTCTTTTAAATTTCAAAAGAATTCTCTTTTAAATTGTAAATTTAGGTTAATTTAAAAAAAAAAATTTCTTTAACTTAATTAAAAAACTGTGTTTAAAATTTAATGTTACTATTTTTAGTACAATCAAATTAGCACGTGTGACTATTTTTTGTAGAAAAAGGTGTAAAAACTTTAGAAGTCACTCAATATTACAATTTAAAACAAATAAAATAATTTTCAAAAGTTTCTTCGATCAAATCTTATTTGAGAATGAATGCCAACCTTTTTTTTCATCATCATATTCAGTTTATCGACCATTTTACACGCGTGCATGTATTGTACAAATTTTCGGAATTGACTTCCAAACTAACTTATCTCTGACCAGATCTTAATTATTCCTCTTTCACTCAAAGCCATCCTTATGACTTCTTCCTGCCAACCGATCCTGCTACTGCAACTGTTCTACATCAACTAACCGAAGTAGTCTCATCCATTCTTTCATCATCATCATCATCATCATCATATTTGGGTTGACGTTTGTTTTGCATTCTGGTGTGTGTTAGGTTAGTTTGGAAGTCAATCTCTTAGAGCTGTCCAACACATGCCAGCATGAAAAACGGACGTTAAACCGAATATGATGATGATGATGATGATGATGATGATGATGGCCAAGGCAAAATTTAAGCTAATCAAAGGATCTGTATTTCGTGATTGAAACCATAATTGTAAAGAGTTGTGAAGATTTGTGAAAACTTTCATCATTATCAAACCCTAAATAAAAATGATAAAAGACATTCAAATGTTTTTCTGATTTGTTTTTTCACAGACAATTAACGCAGAAGCAGACATTGCTCTGCCAGACTTTGAAATATCTACTGTTGAATTGGATTTTGGAATCTGTTGGATTGGACATGAAATATTGGAAGGATTCACATTAACGAATATATCGCAGACAAAAAGTTTTTTCTTCATCAATGTTGGTAAGAAGGAGTAGAAATTGGAAGAATTTACATAAATAAATCACAATGAAAGAGTTTCTTCATCAATGTTGATAAAAATGATTGATAGGTAAAATGATGGGTAAAAATGATTGATTGGTAAAATGATGGGTAAAAATAATTGATTGGTAAAATGATTGATTGGTAAAATGATGGATTGGTAAAATAATTGATAAAAATGATTGATTAGTAAAATAACTGATAAAAATAATTGATTGGTAAAAATGATTGATTGGTAAAATGATGGCTAAAAATGATTGATTGGTAAAAATGATTGATTAGTGAAATGATGGGTAAAAATGATTGATTGGTAAAAATGATCGATTGGTAAAATGATGGATTGGTAAAAATGATTGGTAAGAATGATTGGTAAAATAATTGATAAAAATGATTGATCGGTAAAAATGACTAATTGGCAAAAATGATTTGTAAATGATTGGTAGATGGAAGAACTTATTTTCATGAATATATCGCAGTCAAAAAAATGCATCAATTTTTGAAAAGATGGGAAATATTGACATAAATGAAAAGCCACTCGAGGATAAGGGTTAATGAGTTTGTTCATCAATGTTGATAAATGGTAAAAATTGGAAGAATTTACTTCCTCTACTCGATAATAAAGAAGAAAGTGTATTTATTTGTATATTTGTATATTTACTTCCATCCCATCATGCAAATGTTAGCAAGTAAAACACATGCCTCTTTTTTAGCCCCTCCCCTCGTCCAAACCATTTCAAGTGGTGAAGGGAAGCAAGAAAACAAATAGCAAGTCAGGCAACCACCTCAGATTTATCCGCCACCTGAAATGAATTTGGAAAGAAATCTCTATAATAAAAAGTCAACGTTGTTTTTTTTTTCTTCTTTAGGTCATCAGAAATGATAAAAATAGTTTATATCTGAAAAATTAAATTACTATGATTTTATATGAATATTTTAGTAATATTTTTAGATAAATAGTAAGTGAAAACACTGGCGAAGCATAATGTTTTTTCCCGTTATTTTTATGAGTTAGGTTAGGATTAGGGTTAGGGTGTACATAAATGAGTAAATCACTAAAGATTTTTTTAAAGCAAACAACTGAATTTATACGAGATATCAAAAGGGGGAGGGCATGGAATGCAGAATGAGCACAATCTACCAGAGATGGGTTAGGGTGTTCCCAGACAGTCACAGACTATGACAAAAGGCACCTGCAGAAGGCCGGAGAGTACAACGACCGAAACGTGAAAATGGCAACAACCAAGGGGAGGGATACAGTTCAAATCATCATGTAAAACAACAAGAAAGAAAAAAGCTACGTGTAACCCTGAGATATTATGCGATCATTTTGGCTACTTTTTTGGTTCTCAAACTTTTAAGATAAAGGAAAAAGTGTATGTATTGCCCAGAAGTTAGTTTGTATGGCTCAGAAGAGAGTTAAAAGGGCAAATAGTTTAGCCGAGAGAAGATAGATGGTGTGAGTAAGAAGAGAGAGTGGGAACATGTAAGGAATATTTCTTGTTTTATGTATAATAAAAATCACACGTTTAATGTTAATTAAATTATAAAGAAAATGTTTCAGATTTGGTTTAGCAAAACTTTTTACAAAACTTTTTATAAAGATTACAGTTTTAATCTCTCGGGAAGGTGTTGATGATTGCATTAAATCTATATATTAAGTGATAAGAACACACTTTTCTATAGACTTTAATAAGTGTTGAATATGTGATTTCTCTCCTCTCCTCTCCTCTGTGTTACTCCATATTTCTCTCACTTTCTCTTCAGACCTTATATGTCTGCTTTCTTTTGTATTTCTATTTCTCTTTCTCTTAATGTTTTATAGTTTTAACCAAACCATGAATTTACACGACTTCTGTAAATCTATAAGCTAAAAATAAATCTCATCTTCAAATAAACTTGGTCAAAATAATTGATACGCCCAGTTTCTTAGTGAACTATGGCCCTTACATTGTCATTATTCGTGGCCAGATTCACATCCACGTGACATTAAGCTACCTGAAAACTTGGGAGTTTAGGGGAGTGTGGAGTCATCCGTTAGTTACCATTGTTCCCAGATCCACCTGGCCTGGAGTGGAAGTACCTGTCAAAATCCCATCTATGGATTAAATAGAATCGGTTCTCCACCCGAAGATATAAATTTGCATCATTCATAACTAATCAAAAGCAAACACCATATTTAAATGTATTGAGAAAGCATCACATTTTGGTACCACAGAAGCAATTTTCCAGTCATCAGGGAAGCAAGATTCTGTAAGGCATTTAGAGAGAATAGGGGCCAGCTCTGCAGAGCTTTTTTATGACTATAGCGGGGTTAAAATCTGGTCCACATGCTTTGGAGGTGTCAAGGTTTTTTATGATAGCCAATACATGGGAAGGGGTAATTGTCTTTTTAGTCTTCACATTCCATGAGCGATGTTTCTGACAAAGGGGGAAGAATTGCTGTTTTCTGGGTAGGAATCTATCCATCTAAAGCTTATCGTTGGCTAGTTTTTTTACCTTGAAGTAGTATTTTTTTTAGCTCCTTACATCAAGTGGCTTCATGCCTTGTCTGGAGCGATTTCCATTAACAAAATTTTTTTTAAATCATCTAGTGCAGTTTCCATGTGTCGTGGAAAATCAGGGAGGGAGTGGTTTGCTGAGTTCAAGGTGGAGTTTTGAACAAACTACAGGAAAGCAGTTCAGCCTTAACTGTTGCCGTAAAAGCAACTTTATGATGGTTGGATAATGGGGGAATTGTTGATTGCCTGTTGTTCATCACGCTATTATAAATTTTCCAGAAATTGCGTAGTCCTAATTTCTGTGATTTCTAGTCATATCTACCCTTAACTGCAACTCTTACAGTTGTTTCTTGATGCTACAAATGATTGCCTATTTTCATCTGATGTATGGTGGTTGAAACGGCAGAATACTTGGTGCCTATGCACATTAGCAGCTGCACAGGTCGAAGTGAGGTTTACTGGGAAATTTCCGCTTGGGCACGAATGCTTTTATCCTAGTTTTGACCTATTCAGTTTCCTCCTTTGCATGTAGGCCTCATCTTCAGATTCTCGGCTATGTTCTCTAGTTAGGGTTAGGGTTATGGTTATGGATATAGATTCCAAGTCCATGCATATGTTTGTCTACGTCTTTATGGCAGAGTGGGAAGTACCTTGGCATATCAAAATAATTAAAGATTGAGGAGTTTAGATTAGTTTTAGGATATCCGGGGATTTTGCGTAGGGGAAGGATTCTACATCATCGTGGTTAGTTCTAAGCTCCCGAATATCGGGGGGGGGGGGGAAGCTGGTTTGTTCAATTTTCTGTTGTTTTGTGTTTAGCATTCCAAAGTTTCAAATGTTTTTTTCTATTCTTTTAGATGTTGTGTGCGGCTGTTGTGACGCCAGTGTGTTCCAAGTGGAACCCAACTCTGGTTATCTGGACGCACGCGATTTCCGGCGAAAAATCAACGTCAACTTTACAGCCAAGTGAGTCGCAACAAACTAAAAAGACAAAAAGAATCCAATATCAATTTCTGTCTCGCGACTTCATTTTTTTCATTTTAACAAAATTTTGAAATGACACAAAACATTTTTTTACATATTTATAAACGGCCAATAATCAATACTTCAATCTGTGGGACGTTAGTTATTATAATCGAAGGATTTTATGATTAAAAACAAGTATGCTAAACACACAATGAGGTTGATTTGAAAAGTAACAGGATTGGGTTGTGCTATGTGATTTATGGGCAAAAGAGATAAGTGGTATGTGTTGCTATGAAACATGTTGGAAGTATATGATTGTAATTCTGCAACCATTGTCCTTTGTTTTGCATTCTTTTGTTGATTCCGCTTTTTTTTTAACGTTATTAAATGCTCTCTGTTTCCCCGAATGTACCAAAATGCAGAAGTTTAAAACTAATGTAAACGAACTTTATTAAAAAAAACAAACAAGGATGCTACATTGCAGCGATGGGACAGGGGCTTGAGCTTGCTGGATAGTGAGCGACCTATTAGATACTCTTTTTTGGACATTGTCTAAGAGGGAGAGAATTGTGGATGGTGCACCAGCCCAGATGTACCAACAATACTCCATGCATGGGCGGATGCTGGCTTTGTAGAGATATAGGATACTGACAGGTGTGAGAAGTTTTCTAGCCCGGTAGAGGGAGGTTACCTTCTTTGCAGCAGCCTTGGCAATGTCTTCTATGCATGTGTTCCAATTCATGTTACCTGTGAATGTTAGGCTGAGGAGTTTAAACGTTGACTCTTGGCAATCGATGGTTTAAGAGGTTTCTTGTAGTTGTTGAAGGAAAGGAGCTTTGTCTTAGTAGCATTAAATGTAACCATCCATTTATGACTCCATTCCACTACAGACTGGAGGTCACTTTCTGAGGATTCAGCCATTGCCTTGGATATGTGCGCATCCATTTTACCCACATGACGAGAGTAGAGCGTGGTGTCGTCAGCAAATATACCCATCTCAGACACAATGTCATCGGGGAGGCCATTTATGAAAATCAGGAACAATAAAGGTCCAAAGATCGATCCCTGGGGTACACCTGCATTGATGTCATATTGTTTGGATGAACGGCCATCGAGGACAACCTGAATCTTTCTTTTGGATAGGAAGGATCTATTTATATTAAATATTCGTCCACTAATACCATATGAACTAATTTTTAGGAGAAAACCTTTATGCAAGACCTTGTCAAAGGCTTTGGATATATCAAGCGCTACCGCCCTAGCTTCACCTGCCTTGTCCAGTGTATGGTATATCTGTAGTAGATCGTGTTTGCCTAAATCCATACTGATGATCAGAAAGAAGTTCAGCATTAACGAGGTGCCAAACTATCGCTAAATTGATTAAGGATTCAAAGATTTTAGTGAAGAGCGGAATTAGACTGACGGGGCGATAATTTTGAGGGTCAGTTCTATCTCCAGAATTCTTGAAGACTGATATCACAGAGGCAATTTTCTAGCTATTAGGGAAGCAACATTCAGCGAGGCATTTGTTGTAGAGTTTGGAGAGAACAGGGTCCAGTTCAGCAAAGCATTTCTTTATTACTATTACTGGTATAAGATAAGGTCCACATGCTTTGGAGGTGTCATGGTTTTTTACGATCTCCTGGACACGAGATGGGGTGATGACCAGGTCATCAAGTGTGGCTTCAGTCTGCAATGGAAAATTTGGGTGGGAGTGGTTTGCGATGTCCAAAGTGGAGTATAAGGCGAAACGCTGGGCAAGTAGTTCAGCCTTGTCGGTTGCCGTGCAAACGACATCGTTGTGGTTGGATAGTAGGAGAATTGTTGATTGCTTATTGTTCACTAGACTTTTTTTTATGAAAATCGCTCGAGACAAGGCATGAAGCCACTTGATGTAAAGAGGCTAACAAGAACAAATATGATTATCGCAAAGACAGGAGATCCCTATTGACTTTAGTCTTGAAAAGACCAAGATTATAGGTAGGAGGAAAACAGTCAGCAGGAAGAGAGTTCCACAAGCCTGCGGTTCTTGGAAAGAAGCTACTGGAATAGGAAGCTGTATTACAATGAGGTATCAAAACAGCGAATTGATGGAGACCAGCACTATTGAAGATTTTCCAGAAATCATGAGTACCTAGTTTCTGCGACTGAATGTGCTTTCTGATCATGTGTATACCTTCTCTTTGCTTCAACTATCACAGTCTTACCATTTTTTCTTGACGCTATGAATTTCTTATTTAAATTAACAGAATGGAACGAATGTATTAATTATGTTTTTAATTTAAACAACATAATTAATACAAATAAATTATATACATTTTATTTACCAAACATTAGAAGGTATAGAGGATTTTAAAGTTTGTACGACGGTGAAGTGAGTTCAGAAATATTTCAGTTGAAATATTTCTCGCACGTGTTAAGCTTCTGCTGATGTGTGTGTATGTATATGCGTATGTATGTGTATATGCGTATGTGCATATGTGTATGTATGTCTCTCCCATGTCTCGTTTAATTGGCATTCATTCATCTATGTAACCAATCACGTGCGAAAAATATTTCAACTGAAATATTTTTCGCACGTGTTGTTAAGCTTCTGCTGATGTGTGAGTCTGTGTATGTATACGTGTATGTCTGTGTATGCGTATGTATGTGTGTATATATGTATGTATGTGCGTATATGTCTCTCCCATATCTCGTTTAATTGGCATTCATTCATCCATCTATGTAACGGAAAATATTTCAACTGAAATATTTTTCGCATGTGTTGTTAAGCTTCTGCTGATGTGTGAGTCAGTGTATGTGTATGTATATTGGTATGTGTATGTCAGTGTATGTGTATGTTCATGTCTCGTTTAATTGGCATTCATTCCTATACATAACCAATCAGATCCACTTCCAATATACAGAGGTCACATGTGACCCTAGGGCCAAACCCTGTCAATCATACCTATTAACCTTATGCACTTAGAAAATCATTTATCAACATTTTCCAAACATATTGCTTCGTATTTTACCAATATTTCAGAACAGAAGCAATAAAAGATGGATTCATATTATTCCTAAGAATGTGAAGACATTTTAATTCCAAACGAATCGTGACGACAAAAAAAATGCTTGCAACTCCATGATTTTGTCAGATGATTTTCATTCAGTTGATAAATTTCTTATTTTTCTGTTCTTATAGAAAGTCTGGCCGACACCAGGCAGAATTGAGCATAAACGGAATCCTGGGAGAGAAGAAGCTGACCATGTTCCTGAAAGGTTACGGGTCCCACGATGAACGGCACTGTTCCATTCACGAAGGCTAGACGACAACACTTTCAGAAATAAATTCTTCCGCATTTTCTTCCGTTGTTTTTAAAGCTGACCCGACAAACAAGAGTTTATAAAAATCTTACCTTATTAGTGAGAGATTCCCCAAGGAACAGATAACTATTACCCATCTCTCCTGAGCACTAGGCCAGTCTAGCAAGACTACTCCAGCAGCAGTGACAATGGCAATATAGGAGTAAAATATAGATTGAAATAAATGTTTTGGATTATTCAAATTACTTTTCGCTCATCTTGATTGTTATTTTCACACAATTTCAGCCGATGTTACATCAGTTTAAAAGTTGTGAAAATAAAACCTAGATGAGAATAATAGTCCGAATAATAACATTATCAATCCTCATCTCAAAAATTCTAAAGCCTAAATAAGTGATGCTGAAACAGGTGTTTGTAAATTTATCAGATAGAAAATCAGAAGTTAGTGCCGAGAAGTAGTCAGCAGCAGAAGGAATACAGGGGAAAACAGTACAAAAAGGAACAAGTGAAAAAGACTATTCTTAGACATTGTGAGTATATGTCTATGCCATTGCCACTCTCCATTTAGTATCATTAGACTGGGCTAGTGTTGGAGGAGAGCTGGAAAAACATAAAAGCTGATAAGTTATAGCCTTCCAAAGTAAAAACAAAAAAAACAAATGATTTTCAAAAAATAAATGCTTGCAGGGAAATTTTTGTTTGATGATTTTTCGCAACATTTATGACAAAAATGTTGGATAAAAATAAAAACTTTGTATGATTTTAAAAAAATGAGTTTTACTTTATTTTATTAATGTTTTCTCTCATAGAATTGAGGAATAGGAGAATTGGGGAATGGAGGAATTGGGGAATGGGAGAAGGGGGGAATGCGGGAATTGGAGAATGGGAGAAAGCATTGCAGCCTTTTCCTAACTTACAAATGATGGAGTTACTGAATTCAGATTATGATATAACATTTTCTGGTGCTTTTTTACATTAGGACCTGCGCTAAAAGTCCCTTGGCTTCAGTGTTTTCCGGATGTTTATGTTAAATGCCGGACAGTGCCGAATGAAAAATCCGTTGACTTACCTGTGTCCAAAAAAACACAAACGAGGATGGATTTACGAGCGGGACAAAACAAGCAAAAAATTTTGTATGAAATAAATATTTATTTTTTTAACGAAGAAATAACTGTGATTCAAATAAGTGTTTAAAATTTAAAAAAATTTTTTTTTAAATTATTACTGTTGCTTGCGTTGACAAAATAAATATTTATTTTTTTAACAAAGAAATAACAATGATAATAACAGTTAATCAAGTGTTTTTTTTTGTTTTTTACGAAAATTATTATTTTTACTGATTACTATTGTTAATTTCGTTAGGGTTAGGGTTTGGGCAGGGTTAGGGTTAGGAATTAGGGTTAGAGCAGGGTACATTCTTTTAATACATGAGGAATTGATAAGGAGTTTAGATTACTTTCTATTCTATTTGAGTGTTGAGATCAGTTTGCAAGTTTAGCGTTTCATTCCGTTTGAAAGTTTAGATGTCGTCTGCTTATTCATCTTGCTTCGGGGCTTTCCGGTGTTTAACGTAAACCACCAGAAAGCACCAACGCCCAGATACTTTTAGCACGGGTCCCAATCTAACAAAGTTCCCATTTTCCAACGAAATATGTGCCGATTCTATTTAGAAGTTTCTATATTCACGTTTATTAATTATGTATTTAAAATTCTCGTGTGGATGTCGGGGCTTCTACTTCATTTGAACTTTCAAACTACCTAAAATGTGAATTACGTATTTTTATTTGTTATTGTTATTTTTATTATTGTTATTATTTTTATTATTATTGTTTGAACGATTTCTTCCTTACCTTTTTGACTTTATAATTAGCGTTTATTTTTATGTTCACAAATTTGGTAAGGGATTGTTTGTTTTTTTGATATTCCAAAATTGTGACTGAGAAAACTAAAAGAAATGCCCCATTTTATTCAATAGAAACACATTTGACAGCAGTCACGCTAAGACTTAGTCAAATCTGTGAAACAGGAATTTTCTTCTCGGGTTAAAAATATAAAATGACAAAATAACAAAAAAAGACAAAAATAAAATGGCAGTTTTTAATATTAGTAAATTGTACAAAAATATTTCGTTTATAAAAATGAATTTTTCTTTTTTTTTTTTTAAATCGCACATTTTGATAAATAAATAAAAGTTTTGTAATGGTTTTGTACATCTTTTTCCTGTCAGATTAAAATCTAAATATTTTTTTACATCAATATTGAAATGCTTCTTCGTGTAAAAGCGTAAAACCCATTTTCTTAGTTTGTGAATTTTTACAAAATTTGGAAATGATAGTAATGAAGAAAAAAATTTTGAAAAAATAAATAATTTTTTATTTGATTTTGTAATAAGTTATCTTATTTAAGTTTAAAGTTTCAATCTTAATATTAGTCAAATATATTATTTGCATATTGTTCAGAAATTAATATTCAGACGATAAATTCAAAAAGGTGATATGTGTGGATTGCCAGGTTTTATTTGAATGAAAGTAATTTGCAGTGTCAAGAAACATGTAAATTATCATACCAGAAAAATTTACAGAGAAAAGCTGGCAAAAAATCTTGTGAGTGGCTGATATTTCTGAACACAATTCAATTCGACTAAATATTAAATACAAATCTTTTGTTTTAATGAAAATTGCCTTTTAAATAATCGACTTGTTTTTACGTTGACACTAGTCGGACCATGCCTACTGGAGAGAACTTGAATGCCTGTCCTCGAGTGTCTAAGGTTTCTCTGTACAGGGGTTTGTCAGAAGTCCTGACATGAGGACACTTCCCATTTGAAGTAAACCCTGACCAAATATTAAAATGAAAATGAAAAGAAATCAAAAGATTACAAACTGGCAGAATAAAAAGATCCCCTCAGAACGGCTACGCACTGGGTCATATGAGGAAAGTAACGGTGCACCTTTTTCTAGTGATGTTACCCCAAACAACAACACTAAACTGGACACTCCACCAGACCAGCCCAATTTTGGTCCTGGAATCCGGCAAAACCATACAATGACCACCAGAAAAAAAAACTATAATCAAGTGGTCAATTGAGGAGAAGAAAATTATTCTCCACTGCTTCGCCTATTCAAGGTATGAGAAGTGGGGAAGAAAGAAAAAAGATGTATTCGAGGCTCAAATAAGGACGTCTGCCCTACCGAGAGAAAAAATATCCAACACTACAACTAAAAATCTGCTTTCGATTGTATCACAGATATCTAAATATCTCCCAAAAGATGTGAAAGATACAATCGAAGCAGAAGCTGTTGGTGAAACGATGATTGACTTCACAAAGACAAACAGAAGTGAATTTGCCCAAACCCTATGGAGCGAGGAGGATAAATGGGTGCATATATGGGCAATGGAGTATGCCAAAACAAAACATCAAAAACTGTCAGAAAGATGCCAAGAATGGCAAAAGATTTTCAGACACAACTGCCCAAGCAAGAAAGACATTGTGGAAAAACTAACATGTCAAAAGTACAATTTCTTGAAAAACAATGCCTTCTCCACAGACCAAATTTCCAAGATGAAACTAGATATCCGTGAGATGGTTGAAGACAAGCTTTTCCCAATCAGCAACCCCTTCCCTGTGCCGGGATATTGTGAAGCCCAATCAAAGGACAGTAGAGCAGGATCTCTGCTGACCCAGTTACCTGACATAAAAACACCGAGCCCAAGCCTACCACTGACAAAGCAGATGCGTCTCAAAGAAAGCACACCACTAAAGAATGTGCCTTCATTTCAAGGGTCGCTCCCTACAGGCGCGCGTGAAGACGAAGAACACCACCCTGGGCAAAAGAGCCAACACAATACCCCGCCTGAACGAGAGGCACTGGATACAGACCAGATGGAACTGGAGGAAGAGCTGGCAAACATGATAGAAGTAGCACGAGGCCTGGCTGTTGGAGGTCGACCCAGACTGGTAAAAATAGTAGTAAAGCCTTCAAGACCCTTGCCACAAGGATTAATGATGCCCTTACAAGGATCGTCCCAAAGAATGCGTCTCTAAGTGAGATAAACCATGCAACTTTTGGGCAGCGTGGTTCATGCAATCAAAACTTTTACCCCAACACCAAGAAAGAAAAAAAGAGGGAAACTTGAAGAGCAAAGCTTATGAGCCAGCCTGATAAAGATTGATAATCTGAGAAAAGAAACTGCTCAAGTATCTACCTTTCTGTCATGTAAACACCCACACGAAAAATTGAAAAAGAAGGTGAAAAAACTTAAAACCAAGTATTCCCTTCAAAACCCACCACAGCTTAGAGCTAATATAGCAGAACATCAAGCTGAAATAAAAGCCTTAGCTGCACAAATAAAAAACAAAAAAATATGAGTCAAAAAGAATAAATCAACTCTTTGCGACTAATCCTGGTGTATGGTGGATGGTGTATCGGAGACGAAATAAAAGTGTGTTCTCCGCCTACCCAAGAAGAAGTGGAAAACTACTGGAGGCCACTCAGGAAAAAGAATGGATCAACACCATCAAAGAGGATAACAAGGAGAAACCAAAGATGCCAGCCCTGGAAATTACCAAAGAAGTTGTCTGCAGGAAAGTAGCCCAGTACAGTAATTTCAAGACCCCAGGAATTGACAATGTCCCAAATTTCTGGCTGAAAAAACTGACAGCACTTCATCATCACTATGCCAAGGCGTTCAATAGAATCATCAGTGGTGATGAGGAGCCTTGGACTTTCAATGGCCGAGTCGCAGAACCTGCACTGGTCAGTTTTTTTGTAGACCAGTGAGGAGACCCATTTGGTTACCAAATACAGACCTATCTGCTGCCTATCAACAACCTACAAGCTGCTAACATGGATTATTGCTGATGCAACATATGAACATCTGGCTGCCAGCGACTACCTTGAAAGTGAGCAGAAGGGATGTACCAGGAAAAGACTTGGCACAAAAGACCAACTCCTTGTAAACAACAATCCTGGAGGACTGTAAAAAGAGGCAGAGAACCTCTCCATGGCCTGGATTGATTACAAAAAGGCCTTTGATAGAATACCTCACTCCTGGATACTCCGCTGTTTGAACCTGTACAATGTCCACAAAGATATTAGGTCATTCCTCCAGATACAAATGACCAGATGGCGCACATCAATCACGCTTCACTATATGGAAGGAAAAATTCAGACTCCAAACGTATCAGCGAGGAATATTCCAAGGAGACAGCCTCTCACCGCTTTTTTTTTGCCTCACAATGGATCCACTGAGTAAGCTACTTAAACGATCAAATGCTGGATACAACCTTAGCAGAGGCAGAAAGAAGGATGAAAATAAAAGAATAAATCATCTCCTCTTTACGGACGTTCTCAAACTCTATGCAGAATCTGAGAAACAACTAGTCTCTCTGATAGAAATTGTAAAAGATTACACAGAAGACATCTGCATGGAGTTTGGATTCGAAAAATGTGCTAAATGCACAATAAAGAAAGGGAAAAAGACAGCATCAGAACATCTTAATATTAACACTGGCTCTATTGAAGACCTAGGAGAAGATGCTGTCTATAAATACCTTGGAGTAGAGGAGAATGAGACACTTGAGCATGGAAAGATAAGAGAGAAGGTACAGAGAGAATATATTAAGCGCCTGAAAAAAATCCTCACATCTGAACTCTCATCAAAAAATAAAATAACTGTCATAAACCAACTGGCAATACCTGTCGTTTCCTACAGGTTCGGCATTATCGATTGGCCACAAAGCTACATCAACAAACTTGACACAAAAACTAGGAAAATGCTTGCACTAACTAAAGTAATTAACCGACATCAGTGTATGGACAGGCTTTACTTACCGCGAAGAGAAGGTGGTCTGGACCTCATTGAGATCAACCATGCCTACCGAGCCTCAATGGTCAGTGTGGGACAATATATAAAGAGCTCCTGTGATCAAAAAATGAGAATGGTGAATGAACATCACACCAAATACCTTCGTCAGCAGACCTCAACAAGAAAACTAGCCCATAATTTCAGTGGAAACACACTGGAAAACACTAGCGAAGATTATAACAACCCAGCAACCCTGATCGCGCGCAAGAAGAGGGAGGAGTACACGAAAAAGGAGCTGAAGACCAGACTAAAAGGATGGCGACATAATAAAAGAGCAGGAAAGTTCATTGAAGAACTTAACCAGAGCTATATCGACAAGGAGGCTTCACTACAATGGCTCAAGGGTGGCAACTTCCCGTTCGATAAGGAACAGATACTAATAGCTGCACAAGACCAAGGCCTACTTACAAATGGATTTAAGAAAATAACTGGTCTACAAAAAACTGACCAGTGCAGGTTCTGCCACTCTGCCATCGAAAGTCCAAGCCACCTAATGTCTGGATGCAAGATCCTTTTGGCTGATGGTCATTACACTGCCCACCACAACAAAGTATATAAATACCTACATTGGAAGATCTGCGGAGAGATGCAGCTTGAAAGATCACTGAACATCTGGGAACATGAACCCCCACCCATAACATCGAATGGAAAAGTGACAGTGTTCTATGATAAAGACATACAGGCGGGCAGATATATAAAAGACAAGGCCATCGAACCAGACATTGTCATCTGGAACAAACCAGAAAAAAACTGCTATCATTGACGTAACCGTCCCAAACGACTACGGCCTCAATAGAGCCGAACGGGAAAAAATAACAAAATACCAAGACCTCAAAAATGATTTTAAAATAACATGGTCCCTCGATGAAATAAACATCATACCGGTTGTAGTGGGGCAACTGGTCTAGTGAAAAAAAATCTAAGAAAATACTTAGAAACAATCCCGGGAAGACCAAACTGTAGGGAAGTACAGATAGCAGCCCTAAAAGGAACAACATCTATCCTTCAGAGAGCACTCGGATATCAATTTTACTCATAGGAAATCAAGTGTTAACCTCAACGAAAGGGCCCCTTGATCTCTTTAGATAAACTAAATTAAAATGATAAAAAAAAATAGGATAAGGACCCCAGATCAATGACACAGTGAAAAGAAACATCTTTCGTTCGTCACCGTGTCTTCTGATTGACCTTTTACTAAACAAACGAAATATCGAAGCGTCCAAAATATATATAGATTTTTTTTTTCTTTTAAAACATGTTAATTTTTATATTTGGAGGGGGGGGGGGTATATATTATATATTTATTTTTTAATGTAGGGTGCGTTTTTACTTTTATTTACAAAACTTTTTGATGATAAATAAATACATTGAAAACGAGTAATCTTTAACAAAACATTGCAGAATACACGTTCTAAAATGTTTTTGTGTCACTATTTACTTGCCTCCCCACGAGGCCAGAATGCATAATAAAATAAAGTTTTATAGCGTGCGTCTTTTTGTTTTTTACAATACATTTTAATAAAACACAGACAATTCTATTTTTCGTGTTGTGCATTTTAAGATATTTGGCGGACTTGAGAAATCTTCCGTTTTGCCTTCCCCTGAGAGCAGAGTTAGACTTGAAAAAATAATGAAAAAAAAAGAAAAGAAAAAAAAGAAAAAGGAAAAAAAGAAAAGAGAAAAAAAGAAAAGAGAAAAAAAAGAAAAAAAAGAAAGAAAAAAAAGAAAAAAAGAAAAGAAAAAAAAAGAAAAGAAAAAAAAAGAAAAGAAAAAGAAAAAAAAGGAAAAAAAGAAAAGAAAAAGAAAAAAGACAGATATAAGTATCAATAGTTTTGAGCACCAAAATACTCAAAGGGGTCCATCTATGATAGGAATGCCAACCCCTACTTTGAGGAAAGGTTATCCAATGCCGACAATAATTCCTCCCAAAAGATTTGTTTCTTTTCATACATCTACATTGTGCACTACAACCTCGTGTTTCTTACATTAAGGATACCGACATTATCGAGAGGAGAAACTCGACTTTGCGGTCGTCCGCCATAATCTGATTTTGAGGACGTTAGTTTTGGGAGGGAGGTGTCGCCGTCCTTCCAAATACAGCGGCTGGTATTCCCAAATAGTCACCCATTTAGTACTGACCGGGCCCAACATTGCTTAACCTCTGTGATCTAATGAGAACCGGTGTTGTCAACGTGACCATGCTGGATATCCAAAAAGATTAGGCATAAAAATAAAAGTGTTAACAACAAGCAATCGCAATGTTCGTCGCTTATTTCACAATTTAACTAGTAAAATTTAAAAGAGTAGAAAGTGACTGGTGGGTTTACTTTCGGCAGCCTCGTAACTCTCACTTCCCTTATTCTGTCCTTTAGATCTCACATACCACGAGCGAGTTTTCTGACAAAGGGGGAAGAATTGCTGTTTTTTTTTGTCTGAATCTATCTAGCCAACGATAAGTGTTAGATGACACTTATCGTTGGCTAGTCTTTGACCTTTAAGTAGTATTTTTTTTTAGCTCCTTACATCAAGTGGCTTCATGCCTTGTCTGGAGCAGTTTCCATAAAAAAAAAATAAAAAAATTAGTTCCTCCTTTTTTAAAACTTTTTTTTTCTGGAGTGAAAATAAATAAAATTCCAATCAAAATCCAATGCAAACAAAGACGAATCTCGATAATACCTTCAATCTTTATACTCTTGAATTTGCCTTATTATCGAGGAAATGTTAGAGATTGAAATTTCAAACTAACCCGACTGTACGACACGCAATGCCTGGCAATCGCAACTCTCGGCTTTATGTCCAGCACACGCATCGGTTGTTGCGTCTTTTTATCCAGTCGAATCTGATTCAACAACACCAAAATATTAACATAAACTTTTTGTTTTCCAAACTTTCTTGTCGTTTAATCTTCATCAGAAGAACTGCTTTCTGAAAGTGAGAGTTCATCCTTCACTTGGATGGTACGGGCAACTTTAGCTCCACGTCTCTGACCACGAGTCGATGGCCGACCTCTTCTTTGACCCGTTGTTGAACATTTAGGCATGACCCCCGTTTTCCTCATATCCTTCACTACGTCCTTGGCCCTTTTCATGCGCTCTTCATTAAGGGAGGTTGCCGGCTCAGGACATACGGCCACGTGCTGCAGGCAACGCTGTATCGCTCTCTTTGCTCGCTTACTTTTACATTTCTCAGGGCTTAATTCTTGACGAGGCGCAGGAGTCGAGAAAAAGTCGGTAATTTTCATTTGTGGCTGAAAATAAAACAAAGACAAGATGAATATTTTAAGATGAGATTTTTTTGTGATTTACACGCGTTTCTGATTCAAGTTCTTCTCATCTTCGATTGGCTGTTGTATTTGTCATATTTAATCACTACTGAGAAAAAACTAGAAATTACAAGACGGACCCAACTCTGTCGAAAGTTCTCAAAATAACTCTTTCCAGTTTATCGTCTAAATCAGCCAATCCAACAAATAGTAGCTGACTGACCAGCGACATGGCAGGATCTATAAAAATAAACTCCAGAACTTCCCTGAAGATTGAAAAGTAAAATCCTCAAAGACAATTCAGAATTGATACACAAGTAAAATATTTATATACAAGATATATACAAAAATAAATTTGTAAATCTCTTCTTACCAAATCTCTCTCTTTCTCTCTTTATATATATATATATAGCATTAGTTAAAATGAAAGAATAAAATAAGGTGCGAATCAAATTTTATTACAATTCAAAGTTCAAGCAAAGTAATTGAAAGTCCTTAACCCATGGATTTTCAAAGAAAATTCTTTTCATCAGAGGATCATTACCGCAGTGGAATTACAGCGAGTAAATAAAACTTTACTTTGAAAACAAAGATAAAAATATAATAATAATAAACAAAATTAATAATAAAATTAATAATAAAAAATATAAAAAATAAATATATGCAACACAAATTGTATCGGCCAAAAAGTTGAAATACCCCATCAAGGTACGGGTAGAAATAATATTGATTAAAGTAGTTTTTCAAAAATAAGGCAGTCCAAATGGTGGAGATTAAATCCCAAAGTAAGCCGAAATGTTACAATTCCATGTGTGATGTTCAAGTCATGTATTACATGTAATCGAAACAATGATTAGGGGATCATGTTATATGGGATGAAATTCGAAATACAACTCACTAGATGCAAGCGCCGCTAACGCCAATTCGAACAATGTTAAGCTGGCCTGATGTTTTCTTCCGGGTCCGATGAAGTTACTCCAATGAAAAATAATATTCGAAGGTAATCCTCCATGACACAAGCTCCCGCAAACCCTGTAAACAGCGCGACAAATCCCATATATATATATATATATATATATATATATATATATACATATATATATAAGCATGTTTGATTAAACAGGAGTGCCAACTTCTGCTTATTCAGCTTTTGATCCGTTTTTTCTAGTCTTCGTACGACGGATTTGATGTTATAATCCAAGGAGTGTAAAAAATCTCCGTATTTTGTGCGAACGTTTTTGACCGACATCCCAAAGAACGAATTTAGGAACATTTTAACAAATAACACATCCATTCTGGCGGTTTCGGGTTGCAGTGTTCGCCTCCCCATAATGGAGGCATTGTTTATACGAATTAATAAACAAAACATCAACCATTCCCGTTATGAGGGGGGGGGGGGGGGTGAAGGTATATTGAAGTGCTGTTGAAATAATTTTAAAAAGCGCCCTCTTGATAGATTCACCAATTTATTTCATTTTGCAACCGCCTGACGACGACTGATGTCGGTCGAAAATGTTCGCACAAAATACAGAGATTTTTTACACTCCTTGGATTATAACATCAAATCCGTCGTACGAAGACTAGAAAGAACGGATCAAAAGCTGAATAAGCAGAAGTTGGCACTCCTGTTTAATCAAACATGCATAAAAGAAGGAATTCTCCCCAATTATATATATATATATATATATATATATATATATATATATATATATATATATATATACTTATACTCTTTTTTGTTTCATTTTACTTCAGTTTAAGTTCTCAGAAATCAAGGAACCTCGACCTGGGGCTAACACGTGATCTCTATATGAGATACATAGATATTCGAATATTAAAGTTCTCCTTTATTTCTCAAATGTTGTGTTAGTAAACAAGTTAAGAATATTAATTTTCCTCTCCTCAATTGACCAGTAAACTCTGTTATAGTATATATTTCTTGTGGTCTTTTAGTCTTACGGGATTCCAGGACAAGAATTCATCTAGTCTGGTGGAGTATCCAGCTACGTTCTGTTACTTGAGGTGACATAACTTGAAGAAGGTGCACCATTCTTCGTATGAGCCAGTGTATAGCTGTGTTGAGGGAATCTTATTTTGGCTTCAAATACTATGTTATTTTGAATATTTGGTCAGGGTTTATTTGTAGGGTGAATTATCCTCATGTCAGGTTGTCCAGAGAGACCAAAGACACTCGAGGATGGTGTCTAGTAGGTAATTCAATGTGAATTGGCATCTGTGGAATGAGGTGAAGTGAATTTGTACACCTTTGTTGATCGGTTTGATTCTGTTGTTGGCATTCTTGCAAGAGGGGCCACGTGGAGGTTGCCAACATCCCTAAGTGAAAGTGATACTATGGAACCGACTGGATTCGGACTTGGCCCACCCAGGTCGTCAGTCCGCATCGTTATCCCTTGTGGAATGAGGTGAAAAACGAAAGAGGCAAAATATTTAGAAATATTAACACAAAAACAAACTTTTTTGTCTTATATTTCGTCTCCATGATAAGTTTTTATTCATGGAATGAATTTATGAGTTTGAAGTCGGCTTTAAAAATGGCCAAGGCAGTAAAAATGGAGGGATGGGTTACATGGGGAAGACTGTGAAAGCAAAGTGTGAAATCAGTGGTAAGCGTTCGGGGTGTAATATATATATATATATATATATATAAATATATATATATAAGAGGATTTAATGAATAATTTAATGATAATTTTAAGAAAAATGTCGGCTACTACTTTTCCTTATCAACACATCATGTCAACCCAATATTTCGATGTACTTGCATAACATTTTTCTTAAAATTATCATCCTGAAGAAGTCTTACAATAAAAACGAAACGTTGATGAATATATAAAAAATATCTCTTGGTTTTTCCTTTTTAATTTCCCATATATATATGTGTGTGTGTGTGTGTGTGTGTGTGTGTGTGTGTGTTAGCAGAAAAAAACTATTAAAGTGCTCACTCGTAAGTCACACAAGAGCAAATATTATTTTATTTTAATATTATACATTACTGTGTCTGTTGGAGATACCCAGGTTTCGTCTACCTGGGAATTCAGAAAAATGCCTGGTTACAATAACCGAGATAAGTCGTTAGTCTCCGTTAGCATAGATGGATTGGTGAAAAACACCCAAAGTGGAAGTATGGTGTTTACCGGTGTCCTCCGCTGTTCTGTTCTGTTTTTTAAAACTGGTCGATTTTGCAAATTGTTTTCTTTCCCTGATTAAACAAGTGACATGTTTGGAATGCTTTTTTCTTTTCTTTTAGGGGGTAAAATGTTATTTGGAATTCATGCATGTGAGAATAGTTGCTCTCAATTAACGGAGAATCAGTGAGAAGGTTCTACCATCAATTCTGAAAAACATTTTATGAAGTACCCAAAGAACCTAATAAAATACCATTCATTTTTACAATTGTTGGTTGTTGACCCAATCAGGCCATTATTGGAATTATGGATAAATAAGTGGTTTGACCAGAGAGTTTGAAAGCCAAATTAACTCTTACTTACCTGTGGAGGTTTGTTCATTTGTGCGAGTACAGGTAAGAGAGCTTCGTCCGTTTTTGATCGCAGCCAACCCATCTTATTGGCTGTAAACCTGAACAAATGTGTTAAAGAAGATTATCAACATTGGTCAAAGAAAGAAATCGAATAGATATTCAGATATTGGTGCCAAGTTAATTCATTCCACCTTTCAAGCAGGTTGAAATTATTTATCAAGTGAATGTAGAACAGTTGACATAGCAGGTTCAGTTCACAGAGGAAGGCCAAAGAAAACATGGAAATATTTTATCCATTTATGCGCTGACTATATTTAAATCTTTTGTCACCGGTTTGCCAGGTGCCGAGAGTTTAGTAATTCTTGGTGATTTTAATGTGTGGGTCGACTCGGACAATGAAACCTGGTCTCCCTTAGGTCTACATTGGTGAAGTCAATGCAAATTGTCTGCTGCTCCTTTAACTCTGCTGTAAGGAACTTGATCTAGTTATTGTAGGGAACATGAGGGGGGCTTACCTACGAAGCGTCCTCGCTTTTGTCTGTCCTGTGCGCAGATGAAAGAAGGAAATCCAACATGGCGTCCGTGAGCCTTTGTAGCATGCGGTTCACGCAGAGTCTCACAAAGTCTCGTTGCATTTACATGCAAATTAGGTGTGCCTCGGTATATAAAAGCGGGTCTCGTACCGTCTCATGCGAGTCGGTGCGAAGCAAGTGCACGTAACGAACAGTGAGAGCTGCTTTGAAAGTTGACAGAGTGATTTGCGACCTTCGTCATTACTACAGTTATCACCAACCCCTTTTTTCACCAGAGAAGCAACCTGGTTCCATCCTTAGTCTAGGCATGGCCACTTACTTGATTATCTGATATGTAAACGTGGCGATCCAAGAAACGTTAGCAAAGTCATGCATGGTGCCGACTGTAACACTGATCACTTAATGGTCAAAGCTAAGCTCAAAATTTCTATTTGCCGTGAAAGTCGTTTAAATGGAGTCAAAATACCTCAGCGTATTGATGTCTCCAAGTTGAAAGATCCAGTCGTAAGAAGTTCCCTCAAATCTGTCTTTGAGCAGGTGGATTTTTCTGATTATGATTGGGAAAGAGAAAGAGATGCTATGTACAAAACAGGAGTTGAGATTCTGGGATTGAGGGTTCCCAGGCATCGAGACTGATTTGCAGATAACTCCGAGGTAACCAATCTCCAAATTGACAAGAAACGAGCAGCTCATTTGAAACTTCTCAACTCTTCATCTCTGAACAGGTCAACTCTTGCTTCCCACTTCTCATCTGTGAAGAGTAAGGTTCAGCGTTGTGTGCACCAAATAGAAAACAAATGGTGGTCTGACCTCTCCAGGGAGATACAGACTGCCAATGATCGCATGGATGTTAAGACATTTTATGCCTTTCTTCTGTCAGGTATAGGGCTTGAAGTCTTCTTTAACTCCACCACTCCTTGCAAAATATGGGACAACCTTGTTGAAGACCTAAAATGAAATTATGCGTTGATGACGTGACCATTTTCGTAATCTCTTTCACAATCCATCCAACGTGGACGTTGCTGCAATAGATGGTATTTGTCAGTATACCGTTCATCCTGAACTTGTGTGTAACCAACTTTTGAGGAAACAATCGGGTGCATAAAACAGATCAACTCAAATAAAGCTCCCAGGCTATATGGCATTCCTGCCGAGCTGTTGAAACATGGTGGTATGAATGTCCATTTTGCGGTCCACTTTTTGGTGTTATTAATATGGCAGGGTGACCCTGTGTGACCCAGTTGCCCAAGATTGGATAGATGTCATCCTGATTATGTTGTTCAAAGGATGAAAAGTCAGATTGTGAAAATTATTGTGGTAGCAGCAGTTGGAAAGGTATTTGCACGGCTCTTGCTAAACCGATTGGAGATGTATATCCGTCCGGATGTTCTTCCTTAGTCCCAATCTGGTTTAAGAAGATGATGAGGGAGCGTAGACATGATATTTTCCGCTAAGCAGCTTCTAGAAAAGTGTATTGAACAGCGTGGGCTTCTTTGTCAGGTGTTTGTAGATTTAATCAATGTGGTTAAGTGGGTGTGCCAAGTCCGAATCCAGTCGGTTCCATAAAATCACTTTCACTTAGGGATGTTGGCAACCTCCATGTGGTCCCTCTTGCAAGTATGCCAACACCAGAATCAAGCCGATCAACAAAGTTGTTCCATGTTGATTCACACGAATTTACTTTACTGCAATTTACTTTTTTTTATCAATGTATTTGACACAGTCAACCGTGAGGCAATCTGGAAGTTGCTTGGAAAATTTGGCAGTACACCTGCTTTTACTGAGAAGTTTAAGCAACTTCATTGTTGTATGAAAGGTCGCGTTAATTTCAATGGTCAGCTCTTAGATGAACTTCCGATTGATAATGCTTTCCACGATTATGATATAGATTCCAAATAACTAATATATATATTTCTAATGATTATTTCTTTATTAATTACGAATCAAAATACCCACCTCTGCTCAGACATTTTTCAGAATCGAAAAAATATTATACACCGTTCGATAGACAGTTATAAGTTACTGTCAGCATGACGTTTCTGCTGGGTACACAGTGAAGGTATTAACCCGTTTCCCCACTTCAGCAATGTTAGACATGAAGTCAGTTGAAAGTTACCGACGTAATCCTGTTCTTTTATGTAACCTGAACGTGTGTGGATCAGATGTTAACTTAGAAAAGGATACATTCGAAGTTCACCTAATTCTGGCATCGCCCAGGTAAAAGGTTCTTCCGACAAGTCGACTGTTGGGTTCAAGTAGGCATCAACAATGGCTGCATTTGGGAAACCTTATCAGCAGAATGATTGGATGAAAAAAAGAGACAAAAAAAGAAACATGTCAATTGTTTAGTACACATGACTACACACAGCGACGACCACCACGAAAACAACCATGTCTATATTGATACTACTAGAAAAATACCCATCCCTGGATCGGATCCAAAATATGAATCTTTATTTGTACTATTTCTTAATTGATATCTTGTCCAATGCATTTTGTCGTGAAAAATAATTAAATTTAAAAAAATAATAATTAAAAATAATTAAAATTTAAAAGCTAGTCCTGAATGTGATTATTCAAAAAGAAGATAACGTTAAATAACACAGATCTTCAATGGAATGTGCTCCGATGAACTGGCTGCTCTGGTGCCCCCCCCCCCCCGACGTAAATACACTAGACCAACTCGACAATCAGCTAAATCCCATCCATTCACTGTGGAGGTCCCCAAATGCCAGAAAACATTCTACTCCAATAGCTTCTTTTCTCGTGCTGCCGGCCTCTGGAACTCCCTCCCTGCTCCCTGTCATGCAGAGATTTAAAACTAATGTAAACAGACATCTCGCTACACAGCTCCTAACTGAGGATGACACCCAAAACCTACACTCAGTAACCTCTTACGTCTACAGTGGCGGCCTGCCTTGTTTGGGGTGAAATATGTTAAAAACAAAAAATCTTTATATCGAGAAAACTTCTTATGAATTGAAATAAAATCATGTGTGCTCGGTGGTAATAAGAAATATGAAAGAAGATGCGCGTACGCTGAAGACTCGAGATTAATGACAACAATGAAGAGAAATTCTCTTTGTGATTCAAATGTACAGTTTCATGTGGGACCAATAGACTGTGTAGGCATGAAAGGACATTTGAAATGAGCGTTGTTCAAGGTAGAAAATGTAATCTTGTTCATAATAAATGGTTGAAATTCAAAAGTCTGTCAAGAATGGTGAACTTCATAAATATTAGAAACCTGATGGACTTCTTTGTCATGCAAAACAATATTAGCTAGTGTTTCAAAGAAAAACGAATTAAAATATTTCAAACTTAAGTGTGAGCGATTGACAAAAATGATATTTCGAACTTAAGTGTGACAGACCAAGGAAAATGATGTTTCAAACTTAAGTGTGACAGACCAATGAACATAATGTTTCAAACTTAAGTGTGACAGACCAACGAAAATGATGTTTCAAACTTAAGTGTGACAGACCAATGAACATAATGTTTCAAACTTAAGTGTGACAGACCAACGGAAATGATGTTTCAAACTTAAGTGTGACAGACCAATGAACATAATGTTTCAAACTTAAGTGTGACAGACCAACGGAAATGATGTTTCAAACTGAAGTGTGACAGACCAACGGAAATGATGTTTCAAACTTAAGTGTGACAGACCAACGAAAATGATGTTTCAAACTTAAGTGTGACAGACCGATAGAGGAACAACGACTCTCTAGAGATGTTTGGACGCTTTTAAAATAAGCTGCATCCATTCAATCTGTGTGTTTTGTGATGAAAATTATATTTTAAGCTTATATGTGTCGAATGTCCGACAAAATTTTTATTTCATACTTGAGAGATGAAAATGCTGAATAGAACGAAAAATGATGGCGAAATGAAAAATTAGTTCAACAACATCTTAAAATTAACATGCATGACTGGGACGAGTTAAGATAAGACTGGTGGACAGCTAATCAAGACAGACTCTTAATGACCTTATAAGGAGTTGTGTGAGAGAGAGAGAGAGAGAGATAGTGAAAGAGAGAGAAAGAGAGAATGAGAGAGAGTGAGAGAGAGAGAGAAAGAGAGAAATTATTATTCAAACTTACTATCATTAATTTCGAGTTGTCGAAGTTTTGATTTAAGTTTGACTTCTTGGGGAACTTTGTGCTGGGTTTTCGTTGAATCCCACCATTTTCTGTAAAAATACAAAGAGCACATTTTTTGCTGATATTAAATACAAGCAAAAAAACAGTTTTTTTGCTGATATTAAATACATGCAAAAAAACATTTTTTGCTGATAGTAAATACATGCAAAAAAACATTTTTTGCTGATATTAAATACATGCAAAAAAAACATTTTTTGCTGATATTAAATACATGCAAAAAAACAGTTGGACAAAACAAGAACAGATAATCGGCAAAAATATCAAACATAAGTCTCACAAACAAACAGAAATGCTGTTTCAAAGTCTCTTATCGAAATGCGAGAATTTAACCGAAAGTAATTTTTAATGTTGGCTTAAACTATTGTACACATAAATACTTTTAGTTGAAATAACTTGGATTTATTTCCTATTTATTTATTTTTTTTTGGGGGGGGGGGGGGATATATTAAATATTTTTAATGTGAGGTGCGTTCTTTCTTTTATTTTCAAAACTTTTTAATAAACAAACAGTACATCGCAGACATGCTTAGCGTTCAAAATTCTTTCTTTTTTTTTTATTAAAATTGTATTATTTTATAAATTTCTAAGGTCGGTTTTTAATGTAGGGAAAATCCAGTTCCCTTCCAAAATGGGGCACCCTGGATTGAAACAAAAATTAAAATTGCCTCAGTCTGGAAGGATTTATAAAAAAAGATTACTCATTTTCTCAATACATATATTTTGTTTCTACATCTTAAATTGTTTATCAAAAAGTTTTGTAAATAAAAGAAAAAACGCACTCTGCAGTAAAAAATAAATATTTAATATATCCCCTCCCCCAAAATAACATAAATATCAACATGTTTTAAAAGAAAAATGCATATATTCATTAGAATTCTAATAATTTAAATATACATCGAACAATCATAAAGAATGAAGTCATTTAAAAAAAATTTCAGGTGGTTCGATGTTTTGTTTGTTTATTAAACAGTTTTATAAATAAAAGAAAAAATGCACCTACATTCAAAAAATAAATATTTAATATATACCCCCCCCCCACCTTTTCCTTAGAAAAGCCAAACAAATCAGGATTATTATAGGTTTGTTTAAAGTTTACGAATCCCATGTGCGTGTACGAATGTCAATCGGAAGAAACCGGTGAACACCCAAATGTGTTCCTTTCATCTTGGCATTTTTCATGACCCCCTCCCCCGTTTACGGCTTGGTACTCCTTGTAAAAATAAACAGATGTTGATCTTTTAACAGCATCAGTGCATGTGACAGAGATAAACACAATTTCATCTCTCTGCACACATCTCCCTGATCGCTGACCAATCAGGTGTCATCAAACCATCGATATCAGCAGCAGCCAAGCAAGCTGTATAAAAGTGGTGCGTTTTTTCCACTGAACAGTCACTTTGGGTTTTGTTCCAGTGTTGCCGTAAGCGAAGGAAAAATCTATTGTGAAAGAAAGTGTTGGTAGTGTTACATATAGTTATGCTGCGTATTAAGAATAGGTTAAGCAATTATCTGCTGATGGAGATGTCACATGACCTATGGATGTAATATTTAAGCCTCACATCCCCATGTGTCTGTCTCGTAGCAACTAGAGAGAAAAAAAGCTAGAGACACACGACTTAAGTCACATGGGATATTCAGTTGTGCACATATCGTTAAGATTTTTAGTCAATTTTGAATTTGATCTCAAAGTTAGATAATTTTGTTGACTTTATGACAGGATTCATTTTATCCTCAATTTTAAAATGAAGAAAATTGTACGACAATTGGATCATCAAATTTTTGTGATCTAAAAACTGTAACTTCTTGTAAGTTGGTTTAAAAGTTTTTCTTACTTTAAATTTGTAAGTCCTTCCAGATTTTCACCGGGAAATTCTGCCATAATTTCTAAGGCAGTGATTGGCCCGACCCCTTGAATTCCTGGTGTGTAGTCACTGCCGCAAAGAAGGGCAATCTTTATCATCTGTTCACGCAAAAGACCTGTAAAATGCAACAGAGAAAAGTTTTAGCTGAAACTAAAATGTCTTTTTAGTGGCAGAAGATTTGAAACACAGATTGAGAACACTAGTTCAGCGGATTTAAAAAAAGGTTTGACGTACGAGTTAAATGAAAAAAATTTTCAGTAAAAGTTTTTCAGTAAAAATTTTTCATTAAAAATAAAATAGAAATAAAAGAAAATTCCTGAATAGCTATTTTTTGTCTGACAACTTTTCAAAGAAACAAGTTTTTGTTTAACGTCATACATTTGCGTATAAAGGCAATTTTAAAAGAAATATTTTCTTATTTTTATCTTCATTTTGCAGAAGCATTTTTTATGAAGTTGGCTGTTGTCTTATTTCTGTCTGCTATCACCCAAAAACGTGCCTGCTTGATGCAGCATTCACTCCACGTCGGTTTGAGTTGGTTTTCTCCAAAGGGGAAAGTTTTTGGGGAGTATCAAATTCACAAGCGGTCCCCAGTCACACGTATATCTCTGGTCAGGGGAGATGATTTTGACGACGTTAGTTTTCTGCAGTTTTTTTCTCACTTTTTTGCATGTAGGCGTTGCCATCCTCCCACATACGGCATCGCCTGGGATTCCCAAATGGTCACCCATCTGGGAATGAACAGACTCAACGTCGCTTAACTTTGGTGATCTAACGAGAATTGGTACATCAACGTGATTAGGCCACACCTTCTCTGATCTGGACAGCATCTCGAATAAATCCTGTTGCACGGTTTTCTATATTTGACCTGGTGATCTTAAGTTACTTATTATTCTACCGTTAATGACAATAGATCGGAGAGCCAGTGATCATTTTAAGATCAGCTTTCATGGTTATCAGCCATTTTTTGATCTGTCCTCCCTTGCTACTTTTTCCAATGTTGATTGGATTGAAAACCCAGCGTGACAACAGAGAACATGTCCAAGCCAACACGGACATCTGGGCAATAGGTTGCTACTAGTGATCGGACGATTCCAATATTATTCCAGATTCCGATACAATTACAGATTCTGTTCTAAATTCCTGACCCAGACACAATTACCAATTCTGATTCCTTAAATATTTAGCTAAAGAATTTTTTTTTTTTTTTTTTTAAATTTTTGGATTACCATAAAAACCCATGTACTATGTGCATATATTTTCACAAACGTAAAAATACACTGGTGGAGGTTGATGTATAGATTTTTTAGTTTTACTGGGAGTTTAAAATCAATAAATATTTATTATTTTATCATTAGTACCAGCAATGGAAAATTAAGTTTTAAACAAAAAAAAAACAAAAAAAAAAAACAAAAGAATCGTTTTGGCATCGGAAAATAGGCACAAATTTTTCCGAATTTGATACGGATTTCGATACCCAAAAAGTTCCGATTTTTTAAATTCCGATTAATCGTGCCAACACTAGTCATAATTTGAAAAAAATATAATGTGTAAGAAAAATGTCAAAAATGCAAAAAAATATCCAGCGAAAAAGTTTGAGAATGGAAAAACAAAGATTCACCGTTGGAAGGTTTGTGAAGAATGCATCAATGTTTTAAATAGTGTAGATCCAGGAGGAACTAATCCATCAGAATAATAATTCCTCTTACACACTTACATTTTATGACTTTTTCAAATTATGACTTTTGGTTTATTCCTCGCCAACTTATCTATCTATTTATATTCCTCTGATGATGAGAAACCATTCTTTGAAAAGCCTGGCTTAAGGAAGGAAAAAGTAAATACTCTTTAACTGAATATACCTTGTAGAATTTGAAATATTTGGACTACTGTTTTCATCTTGGGTGTTTTTATCACAATGTTTCGGCCGATGTAACCTTCGACCTTCTTCAGGTGTACTTTGTCGAACTTGGGAATCTTTCGAACGGAACCTTTTATTAAATCCACGGGGTAACATGCTCTCGTTTCCATCTGCCATGACTAGGAAGAAGTCTTCAGTAATTCGCCATTCTTTGTATCGCCCGCACTGAGGATTGAACCTTCAACCTTCAGATGACTGTCACTTAGAACTGAATTGTACTTAGTACTATATCCACACAGTAGTCCGAATATTCCAAATTCTACAAATTGTCAACCCTCATCTAAAAAATTCCGAAACTGAATATACTTTGTTTTGAGTAACTGAAAACGTAATAGATTTGTCACTCTCACATTTTTTATTTCTCTTCTTTCATTTGTCTATATATATACCTTTTACATCTATTAAAAAAAATGAGATATTTACCAATTGAAGCCTTGACTTCTGTGAAGGAATAACATTCCACTTGTTTGTTCTGGTTAAAAAAATTCTTGTAGACTTTCTGTGCCCCAAATAACCAAATATCACTGTCCTCGGTTATTGTACCGTCCGTTTGTTTCGTCACATCCAAGTGAGCGCATTGCGCTTCAGCTTCCATTGGACTCGTGATAAAAGGAAGACCAAACAGTCGCAGCAATTCCTGAAAGTAGTTTTTTAATATCGGTAAACATAAATTTACTCCAAAGTTTGTTTTTAATTTATAAAACAAATTTAAAAAATAGGGCAATCATAGTTTGCTGGTGCAGATGTGCTTATAAAAGATTCAAGATGGCCGACAAAAGCTGAAGGAAATTGTCGAAAAAAGATGAATTTATAATAAAAATGATGAAAGAGTAAAAGGCCTTGCATTGAATGAAGACTTATAAGATATAAGAGTGTGAAATCAAAGTGTTTATAAGTGCAGCAATTATTTACACTAGAAAGAAAATTTTACAGTTCAATTTTTAGAGGGGGGAAGCAGTGTTTTTGGTTAACTTTTTACCCAGCAAAGATGAGTTAACTTGTCTTGACCCAATTTTTTTTTCAGAGTGAGATGAGAAGTAAACTTATCCAAAACGTATAATTTAAGAAAAATAAAAAACAGCTACAGATGAGTTTATACGACAATTCTTTGCATTTCTGGGCTCATCTCACAGAAACAAGTATACGCAGTTATTTATGTGCGTCTGGTTGTCGTTGTTGGGTTTTGTGGCATATCAACCATCGTTGAGTCATTTTATGCTGAAATTGTGTTTTTATATCTGATTGATCTGTAGATTAATTTTAATTTGAAGAGATTTTTTATACATATAGCACCTGGTCTTCCCAAATGGTCACCGATTTATTACTGACCAGGGTCACCATCACTTAACTTTAGTGATTAGAGTTATATATACAAATCTTGTAGGTGTGTCTCTTCCACTTGAGGCACTGCAAGAAGCGTTAGGAAGAGGGATAAATAAAGATCTGGCCAGAAATAGGTTAGTTTAGAAGTACATTTCTTAAGGCCGTCCAACACATGCTAACATGTAAAATAGGATGATGATGATGATGATGATGATATTGAAGATTCCTGCTTTTCGAGACAAATTGTTATTCTTTCTTTTGTGTCTTTTTTGTAATTTATCTGAAAATTAAAATTTTTTTCAAAGAAAAGTCGCCAGATTATTTGTTATGCGAAATATTATGGGTAACAATTTATTCTCATTTGCGTTTAAAATGATTTGCCAACTTAGAGTGAATACTTAAGTATTTTCTTCTTATTTTTTGTTTAATCAGAACTTATCAAAGAAAATATTTTTTTACATGTCTGCATTTGTCACCTGAAAAACAAAAATTCAGATAGAAAAAAATAAATCATATTTAAGAAAATTCTCCTGTCGAACTAATGAAAATCTGATGGTTCATAAATTTGGAAAATAGGGTTAGAATTCAAGTTCTAAATTAATTTGAAATTGCATTCAAATGTATAAAGATGTTTGGGATAATAATACACTTCTGACGAGCGGGTCTACTATGAAACTGCAGTACAATGCCCCCTTTTAATTATTTATTATTGTTATAAAGCTCTATATGAAAAGATATCGAGCCATTTCTGTTTGCAACATCTGCCGTCTTGATTTGGCTCTGTTCTGATTCTAAGAAAAATTTTTTTTAAATATTTGTATATGAGAAAAGTTTGATGATGTATGGAAGTGAAACCTGGCCAGTGTGAGTTGAGGACATGCGTTGCATGGAAAGAACCAATATGAGAATGACACAATGGATGTGTAATGTGAGTCTTAAAGACTGACTTAGATCTGATGACCTCAGAGGAATATTTAATTTGGACAGTATAGGGAGATGTGTGCAGAACAGCAGACTGTGTTGGTTTAGTTACATTGAAAGAATTGATGAGAGTCTTTGGGTTAATAAATGTAGAACAGTTGAGGTAACAAGGCCAGTTGGCAGAGAATCAAGAGAAGCACAAGACAGATTGATCATGAAAGTTTGCATGTGATTAACATTCCTGATATCATAAAAAAGATATTAACACTCCTGATATCATAATAAAGATATTCACACTTCTGATATCATAAAAAAGATATTAACACTTCTGATATCATAAAAAAGATATTAACACTTCTGATATCATAATAAAGATATTAACACTCCTGATATCATAAAAGAGAAATTAACATTCCTGATATCATAAAAAAGATATTAACATTCCTGATATCATAAAAAACATCTACCATGTTATATTTAGAAATTATTGCTTATAAATGTTATAATAATTGTTATTTTCATTTCCCATTGACTCGCATGATACTAAAAGGCGAATATACGAACCATTTGAATAAATGCATTACTTTTTAAAAATTTTTTGTCTTTCGAAAGGGCTTTGCCCTGAAATATGTGACATGCCGCACACTCATTTAATTCAGCATAGTTTACATGAATTCGCTTTTTGTCGTCGCCTTCTTAAGAATCGTTATTACAATTTCATCTAATGCATCCTTCTAACCTGTGCTTCCAAGTACATTTGGTCCGTGATAGAAGTCGCCAACCGTTCTTGTTTGCCACGTTTGTGTTGTAAAGTTTCCTGTTCAGCTTCCAATTCTAGCTGAACGTCTTTTATATTTTCCTGAAGACAAAAAAGCAGAAATTAAGCCAAGAAATTGTAAAAGAAACAAAAAAACAGATCCACAATTTTCAAAATAACGTGTACTACGGGCTGCTTGGCATTATCTGTGTAGAGGGGTAACACAGAAGTTGTGTTCGAAATATTATTTTCAACGAGAATAAAAGAAACCATCAATTCTAGTGAACACTTATTTAAAATGGAATAAAACTCATTTCATAAAAATGGGAAAGTAAATAAAGTTAAAGTTGGAATTAATGTTAAATTTATGCATTATAAATAAAAAAAATTATTCTAAATTAAGACCCAAAGTTTAAATAATATTTGCAGCACATGTGAGCTTCAAGAAATTCAAGCAGAATAACGCCTGTAATATAAAAATCTGAATAAAATACAAGACTGTAATAAGCATAAATTTAACAATGTCATAAATTTAACAATGTCATAAATTTAACAATGTCATACGCAGAACAAAAGTTTGACTCTAGAATTGTATTAACAATTCTCCAAAACACGACGATGCCAACTCTCAAAGAATCCGACTCTAGAATTGTAAGTAACAATTCTCCAAAACATGACGACGCCAACTCTAATAAAACATCCGACTCTCGTCATTCGAGTAACCCAACACAAAACGCCAATTCAATTTCTTTCTCCTTTTCTCACTTAACACTTGACGTATCGTAATATTATCGTCACACCTCCATGAGGAAAGTTTCTACTCTTTTATTGCAACGAGAATTCGCCCATGCAAAACAATGATCATGTGCATAAGTGAACTCTTGTCTTCGCACAGAAATAACAAGATTCTATTTTGTAATCGGAATGCTCTGGGTTGAATCTCTGACGAACGAACGACACACGACGCGACCCTCACTCTTTTACCCCTTATATTCCTTATAAAATATATAATTATAAAAATATTGGAATTCACGCATATTACACACCCAGCCCGAGATATCAAAAGGTAAATGGATTCATTGAACGAATTGTTCAAATAGTAAAAAACAAAAAAAAACAATGCAAAACACTTGTAACTTGTGTCGACACTTTTGCGCCCTCGTCACCAGAGAGCCGCAAGTGGTCAAAATATGCCAATCTTCTTCTCAGATTTGTATTTCAACCGATCACTGTGGAGACGAGTGGAGTGATTGGTTCTGCCACACAACACCGGAGACAATCGCAAATTGTCTTGGCTTTACGAGCGCCTCTCTATCGCCATTATTCGTGGAAACGCCTTGAATCTGTTCTCGGCCTGCCAAGCCAGCCGGACAGTCACTATTGACTGTGATACGATTATATATAAGGAATTGGGATTTTTTTGCTACTGAACTAAACAATGTCCAAGTGACGAATAAGGGATTTATTAATTAATGTTTTTGAAATAAATTTTATTATTTGCAAGTGAACTTTTAAGAAGAATAAAGAAAACTATTGGCTGTGATATGATTAACATTATATAAAACAAACCAACAAATTATTCATTATTACATTAAATATTTATTTTATTTATTTAATATTACTAAAAAAAATTATTTTAATTATTTATTGAATAACATTCAAATTTGGTAATTCTGTGCTTTTTGGTGATTAAAAGAATGAAAACATTGTTTTACAAATATTAGCCACCAAATGTGTAGGGGGCGGCATGAGTCCCTAATGCCGCTATTCATAATGATACTGAAAATAAATGCTAAAAAAATGAAGGATTTGTGAAAGGACTTACTTGATTGAGACCCTCAAATTCATTTGGTTGATTAGCATCTTGATGCGTCTCAGGACTTTCTTGCATGGCATCTTCTTCGTCAGGTAGAGTGTGGACTGTAGCCACATCATCAGGTAAATCTTTTGTCTCTGAATCATCCACGTCCTGCGACACTGAAGAGATATCCAGTTCTGATGCAGAAACCAAACTGGTCGCATACGTATCTTCTAAAGACTGTGTTGACACTTCTGCTACGTCAAGGAAATCTATGAGGATAAAAATGTACAAGTTTGTTAATCTATGTGGATAAAAATGTACAAGTTGTTGCTAAAAATGTACAAGTTGTTGCTAAAAATGTACAAGTTGTTGATAAAAATGTACAAGTTGTTGCTAAAAATGTACAAGTTGTTGATAAAAATGTACAAGTTGTTGCTAAAAATGTACAAGTTGTTGCTAAAAATGTACAAGTTGTTGATAAAAATGTACAAGTTGTTGATAAAAATGTACAAGTTGTTGATAAAAATGTACAAGTTGTTTATAAAAATGTACAAGTTGTTGATAAAAATGTACAAGTTGTTGATAAAAATGTACAAGTTGTTGATAAAAATGTACAAGTTGTTGATAAAAATGTACAAGTTGTTGATAAAAATGTACAAGTTGTTGCTAAAAATGTACAAGTTGTTGATAAAAATGTACAAGTTGTTGCTAAAAATGTACAAGTTGTTGATAAAAATGTACAAGTTGTTGATAAAAATGTACAAGTTGTTGATAAAAATGTACAAGTTGTTGCTAAAAATGTACAAGTTGTTGATAAAAATGTACAAGTTCATTAAAAATGCAACTATGAGAATAACTGCATGGAGTGGTCGTTTGTTGAATTTGGGAACTCAAACCTTTTATTAGAGTCCTGCGGGTTCACAGTTGTGATTTCTAGCCAATTCCGGCCTTGTGACAATCACTTAATTTGTTAAATCATCAGTTTTATCTCGCTAAAACTCAAGTGTTTCAAAATTCCACAACGTTTCTCGCGTTCAACACGAGGCATCTGAAGAAGACCCGAGGGCAAAACGGCCGAAGTGTTGTAACAACAACAACGACAACAACGACGACAACAACAACAACCAAGATGAGGAAACCAGGTTGAAAATCTTAAATAACTGACCCTAACCGACATTGCTCGGATGGAGAAATTTGTAGCCTAAGAAGAACCGGGAAAACCGTCTTGGGGAAATGCTCTCGGTGTTTTTTTGTTTATTAACAAATCAAAGATAATTGTAACCGTAATGAAAGAAAACAGTATTTTTTGTTTATAAAACCAAGCAGTAATAAGAAACTGCTGGGATGATACTGTTTTTTCATTAGATATGTCGGGCAGTAAAGAAAAATGTGAGCATTTATACAAATCAGCCGAATTTCAATCATAATGTATAAAAAGACTTTTGATTTAATATCACTTCTTCATGTTTCACCGGTTATAACAAATGAAGAAGAGAAAAAATGTATTATTTTTTCAGTGAATATAAAATTAAGTAGTAATAATAACCGTTTCTTGATCTGATGGCTGTAGAATTTAAGCGATAGGTTGTCGCCCTTGCATCGTGCAGTAGAAATTGTCCCCCCCCCCCCTTGCATTGATTTTGTATATAAAAATAAAGGTTTTACGCTGACGTGTTTCTTAGTGCAGCGAGTGACGAAAGGATAAAAAGTCTTTGATTCTTGACTCTGTTCTAACCGTGCATATCGTTTGTATTTCAGGAGACAAATACAATTTTACAAAATCCTACAATGGCCTTTAATAAACTAAGTCGTTGAATGACACCAAATGTCGCTTGTATATTTTCATAAAAATTATGCTGCGCTTTCAAAAGAAATTGAAATAGAATGTTGCATCAAAATTTTGCGTCAGATTATTTCGCAGGGAGAATAGGAAAATGAAGTGAAAGGAAATAATATGTATAGAGCCATTTTCCTTCTGCACATATTTTATTTTCTGCAATTGTGTCATCGAGCATTCAAACCAACCAAATAGAGGCATTGGTCAAAAGAAAAACGAATTATAAGTTGATAAATGCGTCTTCACATCTCAATGAGAGGCTTTGTCCGTCATGGTTTAACATGAAATAGCATTTTGCAAAACCTGAATGGATGCGTTTGAAATGCGTCAAAGAATATCTAAAAGAGGCTCTGTCCGTCCGTCTGTCATGCTAAAATTTGAAATAGCATTTTTTTATGCATCCCGAGAAGAGCCAATCTCTGTCTATCAGTCTGTCACACTTCTGTTTAGAAATAGTATTTTCGTTGCAAAACAGATTGAACATTTAAAAGAAATCGTTTGGGAGTCCCATCTTACCGTCATCACTTCCATCGGAAATCACATCTGCAACATCTTGTAAAGCCGTGCTGACTTTTTTTAACGTCTTGTGTTCATCTGAGATCATCTGAGAATTTAAGGCCGATGAAGTATCAGCCTTGAATATCGGTTCTTGAAATTCCTGTTCACTGGTATCAAGAATTTTAGATTTTGCTTCATTTTTCGGGGGAGTCTTCAGCCGTTCAGAAACTATCCTAGAATATTCCTGCTGAAGATTTTTCGGTTGGAATTCTTGTGAAAGGGAAAATTCCAACAGACTATCCTCCGAGTCATCTTCATCTTCATTTAAAGTTTTGCCTGATGGTTTTTGTGGTGTCGAAGGTTGCGACTTGGGAGCAATTTTTGAAGGCGTCGTTGCTTCTGTCTTTGCTTGAGATTCAACTGACTGAGCCCAACTGAACAACAGATTTTTGTTCAGCTCAAATGCACTGTTATATCGATCGCTGGACTTTGCATCGACCGAAGGTTTAGTTTTTACTTCTTCATTCATCAAATCCTTTTCTTTCTTAATTTCAAAAACAAAGTTCTCTTCTACCTTGACAGCAGCGGCGGTGGTGGTTGATTCTTTCCCGTCTTGATTACTTTCAGACATGGAAGATTTTTCAGACCTGACAGCGTCTTTCGAATCTTGTGATTCTTCTTTGATATCCTTGTGTCTTTCAAGCGCCTCCATAGCGGAAGATTTTTGGAGACCTTTGACAAAAATTAAATGGGAATCCTCTTCAGATGCCATCTGCCGCACAAGAACCGAATCTGAATCGGCACATCCAAATTCCTTGGCTATTTTACCAGAGTTTTGGTGGTTCATTTCATTACGGACAGAATCAAGTTTGCTGGTAAGGGAGCTTTTCTTTAGGAGCTTTTTCATTTGGAAACTCGAGAAATCATGGGCTTCCTGCAAATACGAAATGCCGGACATGAACAAAACTAAGAAAGAGTAACTCTTCTTTTTATTGCAGAAAAACAAATATAAATGAATCAAAAAAAAAAAATCAAAAAAATATAAATAAATCAATAATAAATATATATAAATAAATCAAAAAAATATATATATAAATAAAAATAAACAAAAATAAATAAATAAAAAAAATATATATATATTAAAAAAATAAAAAATATATAAATAAATCAAAAAATATAAATAAATCAAAAAATAAATAAATTTAAAAAAATAAATTAAAAAATATAAATAAATAAAAACATAAATAAAAAAAAAATATATATAAATAAATAAAAAAAAATATATAAATAAATAAAAAATATATATATATAAATTAAAAAAATATATATATAAATAAAAAAAAAATATAAATTTTAAAAAAATAAAAAATATAAATAAATAAAATATAAATAAATAAATATATATATAAATAAATAAAAAATAAATATATAAATAAATAAAAAAATATATAAATAAATTTAAAAAATAAATTAAATATAAATAAATAAAAAAATATAAATAAAAAAATACATAAAAATACATAAACATAAAAATATAAATAAAATTTTTTTTTTTTAAATATATAAATAAATAAAAAAATATAAATAAAAACTTTGCCGCCAAATACCTGCTTTATAGACGGTAGCTTTTCACTCATTCATATGAGCATGTGATCAATCAATCAGTGCAGTCCACTCATTATATCAATCGAGTCATCTCACGACCTCCATTTTTCGTTTCTGGTCATGAAAGGTAATCATTTTCATTTACCACATACAATGTGAGCTATACATTGTCCCTTTAATAGGGGTCTCTTGTATCATAGATTTGAGGGGAAGGGAGGTGGGGGTGAGATGCCCCTAGCACTGGCGTTTCTTGGCTTACCTGTGGCATTTTGTTGATTTGAGCCCATGATGTTCGCTTCAGAGATTCCTTCATTTCAACAAGCAATTCATGTTGGATCTCCGAAGGCAACGATTGAAACTCTTCGGATTCTGGATCAATTTGAGTCAAATCCTGACAAGAAGTCTAAATAAAATCAAAAGAATTAAATTAATAAACAAGAAAAACATAGATATACCTACACACACACACACACACATATATATAATATATATATATATATATATTGACATTGTTTTTGTTTTTGTTTTTTTAATTTTCTTATCTTTTTGTTTTTGTTGGGGATGGGACATCCAACCAGATGCCAGACATTCACCAGCTATTTCAGACACTCCAGCCTAGAGATCTTTTTAAGATTCTAACCGTCCCTTCAAGTGCAATTGTTTGTATCTCTCTTGCACTCGGTTCACCAGGTATACTCGACAGATAGCTTTTAAAATTCTTTTTCATTAGTCCTGTTGCTCCTATAATTACTGGTATGATGGAGATTTTCCAGTTTCTTTTTATGTCGTACATAAGACCTTGGTATTTTGTAATCTTTTCCCTTTCCGCTCTGTTTAATCCTGCATCATTAGGGACACTGACTTCAACTAGGGTTGCTACTTTCTCCTTTTTGTCCGATATCACGATGTCAGGTTTAACAGCTCCCTTTTCTAGATATGTAGCTGTAGGGATTGCATAGTCATAGTGGATGGTGTATGAATTATTTCCAACTGTTCTTTCAGGTATATGCTCCCAGGACTTGCTGCTACACTGGATATTCAACTTTTTACAAATAGTCCAGTGAAGATATTTACACACTCCGTTGTATCGCATTGTATAGTAGCCATCCCCCAGGAGAACCTTACAACTGGATGTCAGGTGGCTCACACTTTCCATTTCTGTGTGGCAGAACTTGCACTTGTTATTGTTGCTGAGACCATGTATATGTGTTTATATGTGTGTATACATGTGTATATGGGTATACGTGTGTGTGTGTTAAAAAGAAGCAGGCTTGTAGTATCTTACATTTAGAAACAACAACGTGTATCATAATTACCTCACTTACCTTGTATAATTATCTCCCTTTGTATATTTCTCTTGCATATATAAACGAATGCTGACGAAGATCGCTCTCTTTAGAAGAAGGTCTCGGAAGCGTAAACATCAAACCATGTCTCTCTTTCTTATTCATTCTACGTTCTCGCTTCGCATTGTATGTATAAGTATCTATTATGTCGCTAGCCGAATATTAATAGATTCACATAACAATTGACAAGCGAGAACATTATAAGGCTCAACTGTATGTGATGACATTAAAGCAGCCGTAGCAGTTGTGTGTGACATTAATATGTGTGTGTATACATTCATGTATGTATATATGTATTTTTTTTTTGTTTCATTTTACTTCAGTCAAAGTTCTCAGAAATCAAGGGGTTCCTCCCTGGGGCTAACACTTGATCTCTATATGAGATACATAGATATTTGAATGTACCATTAAAGTTCTCCTTTACCTGTCAAATGTTGAGTTAGTAAATAAGTTAAGAATATTAATTTTCCTCTCTCCAATCGACCATTTAAATATGTTATAGTATATCTTTCTTGCGGTCTCTTGGTCTTACAGATTCCAGGACAAGAATTCATCTAGTCTGGTGGAGTATCCAGCTAAGTGGTGTTACTTGAGGTAACATTACTTGGAAAAGGTGCACCATTTCCTCATATGAGCCAGTGTATAGCCGTTTCGAGGGGATCTTATTTGGGCTTCGAATACTATATTATTTTGAATATTTGGTCAAGGTTTACTTGTAGGGTGAAGTATTCTCATGTCAGGTTATCCTGACAAACCCTTGTACAGAGAGACTGAAGACACTCGAGGATGGAGTCTAGTAGGTAATTCAAACAATATATGTATGTGTAAGCTGTAGCTTACTGCTAGAATCCGCAGAAACTACTGACTTAGATTTGCATGCGAATATATATTTTCTATATATTTTCTATATATTTTCTTCAGTTCCAGCAATAAAGTTGTTAACTCCAGACGTGTTTTATATTTTTTCTTCACTTGATTTAAAGCTTGCATTTTATTTTACTTGCACAACAATAAATGGATCAGCAGGTTATTCAAACAACCCAATTCAGTGAACACAGTAACAACCTGAAATCTAATAATTAAAATAGAAATAGAAAAAAAAGAGAAATAGTTGTCTCCTTTTTATAATTAGAATAACTAAAAAGACAATCAATGGTTTGCGTTTAGGGCTTGGTTTAATCATCATCATCAACCGGTGTATTTGTTGAATCAGGCCACAATTAATCCTCTCATGAGGGTTGAGCCTGATTGTCCAGTCTCAATCTAAGTTTTCCCCTCCATTCTCGTCTTTAGTGAGGCTCGACAGAATCCATACCGATAGCCGGCACACTAAAGAAACTGCACCGTAATGACAAGGCAATGGTCGGATGGATCTGTATGGTGAGGCCTGAACAGAGCATGCCTTTTGGGTCTCTACTCACTCGGGTCAACTTGGAAAGCCTCGCAGATGTCATGCAGAAGAGCAGACTGTGTTGGTTGGGGTACATTGAGCGCAGCAATGGCAGTTGAACGTGCCAGCAGAGAAGACCACCTCTGGCAGATCCAAGTTGTCTTGGGAGGACGTGATAAAACGTGATAGGAGAGCCTTGGGTATAGATACTGTCAAGCCTCAAAGACAAAAATGGAGGGGAAGACTTAGATCGAGACTGGACAATCAAGCCCCACCCTCATCAGAGGATTAATTGTGGCCTGATTCAACAAATAAACCGGTTGATGATGATGATGATGATGATGATGATGATGATGATGATGAACATCCTTATATATATTTTAATTTTTTTTTTTAATATGTGTTCTATTTCTGGACTTAATGGTTCTTCAAAATTTAGATATAATTGTATGTTTGTTTTGAACAGTTTTATTGGAAAGAGGTGAAGTATTGGAATGGATCAGAATCTTTTGAATTTGTAGCCTCTGCAATATGTGTCGACTTACGTTACTATGTTCATCATCAGACATTCTTATCGTAAAGTATTTGCTATGAAGACGTACTACTTGACATGGACCTGTATACAGAGATTTCAATACTCAGTCTATTCTTAACGAAACACGTTTACACTTTTGTAAATGCATAGATATATGAATTAGGTAAAGAAACCAGGTGTCCACTCAATAATCTGCCCGTCAAATGTCTGCATCTTTTCAGCTACGATTTTTATATGATCATTTGTTAATCCGACGTGCTTGTCATTGTATGCATCGATTAATAATGAGGCAACTTGTGAATTAGTGCAAGCGGCGAAGAATGATCAACAACAACAACAAACTGTGTTGGAACTCGCAATGAAGCGAGTAGTACTGCTTGTTATTAAATTCACTCAGAGTGCCCAGCCTTAGTAAAGGGGGATATACAATAATATTTATAAATAAATATTAATTATTTATTGCCTACAGACATCGATGTTTCATGCTTACACACTCTTCAGTGCAGGAAGCTAAACCGGTGATACGGTTATGCATTTCCATACTGACAAGCGTTAAATAAATATGTGAAACATATATATCTATGGATATAAAAATATTTATTTATTCATTAAGCTCCGATAGAAATAATAAATTGATGATTCATAAATTAGCTACGTTGCATGGTTCTCCCTCTTGGGAGATATATCTCCTTTTAGAATCACAGTACTTGTGTTTATATCGAAAGAATACAAGGCGTATTTCTCTCGTATTAAAAGCGTGATCGTAGCGTCAGCTGAATGGTTACAAGACCAGTGTTCATAATACGTGGGTCAAGGGTTCGAATTGTTCCACCGGCAATATGGTTACGTAATTCCATACTGACAAGCATAAAATAAAAACGCGAAACATATATATGTCTACGGATATAAAAATATTTACTTATTAATAAGAATTATATATATATATATATATATATATATGTATATATACACACACTTACATGAACTGCATAACGACTAAATTCTTCCCAAGGTGTCTGAGCCTCTATTTCATCTAAATAACTGCAAAGAGAAAAAAGATTTTATTTGAAAATTGTCACATGCAATGCAAGCGCATTTACTTATAACAAATGTACAGCAGAGGTAGCTTACAGCTGCATCACGTTGAAACACAGATAAGCAGAACACTGCACATGTGTACAGTATCCTGTATCTCTACAAAGCCACCATCCACCCATGCATGGAGTATTGTTGTTAAATCTGGGCTAGTGCACCAACCACTAGTATCTCCCTCTTAGACAGGTTTAAAAAAAACAAAAAACTCTTATCTAATAGGTCCCACACTGTCTACCAAGCTCCAGCCCCTGACCCATCACCGCAATGTTGCATCCTTGTGCTTGTTTAACAAGTACTTCGATGAAATGTTCTCTGACGAACTTGTTGCACTAATGCCCCCTCCCCCTCGACGTAAATACCCGAGCCAACAGACAATAAGCTGAATCCAATCCCTTCACTGTATAGGTCCTCAGATTCCGAAAGGTTTTAATAGCTTCTTTCCTCAAACTGCTAGCCTTTGGAATTCCCTCTCTGCTCCCTGTTTTTTTAACTATACCAACATGCAGAAATTTAAATGTAATGTGAACATGTATCTCGCTGCACAACTCCCCACTTAGGATGCACAGTGGGCTGGGAGCGGCTTTTTTCGGACATTTTTAATTATTTCAATATAGATTGGTGCTCTGGCTGAATTTTTGGATTTGTGTGCTGATTATTGTTAGTAGAAAATAATGAAAACCAAAAAAGTAAAAAAAAATCTATTTTGGGGCCCTGGGGGCCTAAAACAAGGAATTTCAGAATTTAGGCCCGAATGTTGAAAAACAGTTTGTTAACATAAAACTAGCCTACAAATGATGCTGTGATACTGATTCAGGGCTTGTTGGAAGCCTATGAGTGAAGGGAATATAATATAAAATAATAAAAATCTAGAATTCCAATTTTGGGGCATTTTAGGCCTAAAAATCTTAATTTTCAAGTTTCGGCTCAAAAAACGAGAAAAACATAGTTTTTGGTTTATTTAGCCAAAAAATAACATTATAGTACTGGTTCAGGGCTCATTAGAAACACATTAGTGAAAAGAAAGAAGTGAGGTCCAAAAATAACCCATCAAATCTATTATTTTGGGCTTTTGGGGCCTAAATTACTTCTTGATTGAATATGGGCCTGGAAGCTATCTCAACATTTTTTCTCGGTCCCGTGCGATGTCATAGAAAATACTCTAACATAAAACTATACTATCAACATACTATCAAACAATGCATCATCATCAGTGAGTGGTCCAGAAACTGGTTTGTTTATGTTGCAGTATCGAGTAGAATGACCATGCTCCTTGCAGTGCTTACAATATGAGCGAGTTTTTAGACGAATGTTGTTGATCTTCGGATCGGATCCGACCCACATTCTTCGAATCGTGTCTTCCAAATTGGCTTCCTGTGATGTTTTTCTTGCAAGGTTTAATCGAATGGAACGGAGGATTTTGTTATTCCCTTCCAAGCCAGATTCATCCAAGTTTTTCAACCCTCGACTATCATTCGATTCAATCAACTCCCAGGAGTGTCCGAGAAGTTTATGCAGCGATGGAGTGATGCTGACCCAAGTTCCAGGCTGTGAGTTCACATGAGGGAAGCTTTCGAGAATGAACACATACAGATCAGTGCATAGTTTCTTGTACTCGTGGACATTGATAGACTTGGATGAACAGAACAAGCGAAGAATAACTGACAGATGTTGACCAAATCGATGCATAATATTCTGATAATTGTCAGGAACTAAATTGATTACAACATCTCTATGTTGGTGAAGTAATCGCCGTGCAGTGTTGCCTGTAGTCGTCGTTCCTCCTTTCCCTGTTCCGTCTGGGATATCCCACTTCTCACCAACAATTACTTCGATGTGGGCTTGAATCTGTGCCTTAGCTTCCTTCAGGAAGAGATTATTGACGCTGGTTGGACTCTCTGACCAATCAAACACAGCAGCTTTCAGATGAACAGCTACTTTCATGAAGTGGTCGAAGCACTGGAGAAGAGCGTGAAGGACCTGCACTGATTTCGTTTCGTTGGTTGGGACAGGTTTTGATGTCAATCCGGCTCTTTCTTCGTAATCGTTACGAGATTTGTAGACGGACCCATCTTCTTGGACCAAATCCTCAAAAAGATTGTGCAGACTTTCAACATGGCGGGATATGTCGAATCCTTCTTTCACTCGACTTGGATCATGTGCAAGTTCTCGAGGAGTGTCACAAAGATCACAATATGCTCCCCCAAGCCCGAGGTAGAGATGAGCAGCCTTCATGTCCATCATCGTTGATGCATTGTTGACTTTCAACAACATTTCCGCTCCACCAACTTTGATGAGACATCCATTCGTTTTCAGCTCTGTCTGTTCATCGTTGAATATTGCAAGGGAAACGATGGATTCATGGGATTCTTTCCCCATCTCTAAAAGAAGAGGGCGATGAGTCAACGGATTGTTAGGGGTCTTCTGTTCCCACAGCACATCACCTTCATCGGTTTTCAATTTCAACGGGCAAAACATTGTCATCACCATGTTGTTAGTTTGAGCGTTGTTAACTTGCCTGTAAATCGCATGACTTCCGCTTCCGTCACATCCAAACTTAATGTCCAACACAGCTGATGATGGCAACCTGCTGGGATCTTCATCCTCAACGATTCTCTCTGTGGTCAGCACCATGGATTTTGTGAATGAATAATGAACACCAACTTTTGGGTATGTCAACTGCTGTGTTTCTGGCGTTATTTTTCTCTCTTTCGCAACAAGATTCGTCCACGGTGGAAGGATATCATGACCTTGATTTTTCAAGTTCTTCCGAAGGTGGTAATACTTTTCTCGACCAAGGTTACAATCTGACTTGATGGAAAGGGCAGCATCAACGGAGATCAGTTTGTCCTTCTTGGTCGAATCATTACCTTCCATCCATACTTCTTTGCCGAATTGTCTTGCATGTTTGTCACCACATCGCTGAAGAAGCAAAGAAAGTATACGGAGTGGTGTTTCATTATTCTCTGCAGAGAACTCTTGGACCATGTTCCACAGATCATCAGTACGTCGTAGCATCTGTTTTTCACCAAGCTGATCAATGGATTTTGTCTTTCGTTTCTTTGGTGGTTCAGTAGCAATGATGATGTCCGACGGAGACAAATCTTCACTCCTCAGCACAATTTCATCATTGTCCTCTGGACGATCTGCGCTCCACTTCTTTTGACTCGATTTCTTGAGTTTGAAATACCTCTCACGCAACAGCCGAACATTTTCATGAAGAAGTTCATTATTAGGAACACCCAAGCGCGTGGACAACTCCTGGTACACATCTTCCCACACTGGATGTTTGAATGGGCTGGGCTTCTTGTCGTTGCAAATTTGAACGAAGGCGTTCCATGTCACTTCACTCATCATGTTTGTTTTGCTGTTTGATCTAAGGTGAGAAACAGATAATGCTGGCAATGACCAAAACTGAAACTAACAGAACCAAGGAAACGAAACTGGAACTGAAAGAACAAAAGAAACAAAAAAGAAACTGATGTGAAACAGTGTAGTAAATGGCATTTGGATATATATTTCTTCAAATATGGCCTAAAAGTACTCAAGGATTAAAAAAAACACCTAAGGCAAGTTTTTTTGTTATCATGTTAGCTAAAACACTGATATCTTCTATTTTTTAGAAATGTATGGTGATCAAAATCTTGCTTTAGGTGTTTTTTGCAATTTGGACCAAGATTTCAAGTAAATGTCGGAAAATGTGGCAACATTTGGCAAAAAATAGGCCTTTTTCGGGAAAAGATTGTCAAAAAATGAGAATTTTAACCAGAAATATTAAATTGACGGCACTTTTTAGGCTGAAATACTTATTTTGGGCTAGTCCTAAGGCAAAAAGTGGGGATTTATACTATGAAGGTTCAATTAAACACACTCACAGAATGAAATCTTCAAAATCCCGATTTCTGTCCTTAATTTGGTTGTCTGCTGCGCGCGCAGTCCAAAAACCGAAAATGTCGGGTACGCAAAGTTGAATTATTTTTCCGCCGTTTTATCTTTTGATCTACTTTTTTTTTTGTTGAATCAGAAATTTAATCTACTTTCTAAAAACATTAATGTTAAGTAATTTAGAAGACTTTCTTTTTTGCCTGATGTCCACCCCCCAGCCCACTGTGGGATGCCCCTATAAATATGCCACTAATTCACAGTAGCCCTTACGTCTCAGTGGCAATATGGCCCCTTGTTTAGGGTGAATTGAAGTAAGTAAAACAAAAACAAAAAAAAACAAAAAAAATATAACATATATTACTTACCTGTTCGCGTGATTGATGCATGTTCCACTCTAATCAAATCTATCTGATGATTTCAGGCTGACAGTTTAGTTAAAGCTATTTGAGACATGAATTTTATCTACAGGGGTCACATAGGGCGCCATTCCCCCTTGACCACCTAGAAAAAGGAATAATAATTAAAGACCCTAGGAAAGTATGATGCAACCATCCGGGTGGTGATTGTCAAATAAATGTCGGCAATATTTTACTTTGTGTTCATCAATTCATCGCAAGGAAAAAAAATTCCAGCCATGAAGAAAATGTCACATGGTCCACACGTGGGAGGTCCAACTAAAACCACCACGATCCATCACAGAAGGAACATCCAACATGTGATCATCATTGCAATACGAATATACCAACGTAAAATAATAAAGGAGAACGACTTCCGGTTTCTGCCCTTCCCACAAACGAATCTGGGGATTGTGATGTGATAGCTGGATGAGGTTAGAACGACTTCCGGTTTCCGTCTTTCTTGCTCTCTTTCCGTCTGAGTATCAGCAAATTCGGATGCGTTTGCCGACAACTGGGATCTGAACCGTCAGGGCATGTCCCCCTCTTCTTTGGGGTACTTAAAACAGCCATGGTTCACTGCTTTTAGTTTTCCGACAAGTGCTTCACTAATAAACTAATGAACCGTATCAACATGATTTCGAGTTTTATTTAGAGAACAGTCTCAGCATGACCATCGCCCTTCAAATCGAAGATGACGGATTGTGAGAAGCTGTTTACTACTACCATGGCCATCATCAGCACACTTATCATCAGACAAGAACCAAGTCCAGTCGAGGCGTGAAGCAAAATTAATGGAACACCAATAGTTCCCTATTTGTTAATTAGCTACCTTCTTCGACTATGCAATGTATGAACAGGACAACTCACAGTGTTGAATAGCAGCTCTCGATAGCATAGGGCAATAGAATCACTTGTACTAAGTATTACAAAAAATTAACTATATTTTTATTGCATCCTTTAAGTTTAAGTTGGTCTGTGTTCGGGCTAAAACTAACCAGAAGAATGCATTTTTGCAATGTTAGATCTGCATTGTGTCAGAGAAAAGAGGTTGATTCTAATTTTTTTTACATGCACATGACTGCGATCACTTGAACTTAATAGTTTGTTATTTTCTTTGTGTCCTCTGCGACCTGTATATTGTGGGAAAAGATGTGACGATACTGACACCAACAGAAAGAGTCGACCAGAAGTAACTGGGGCAATAAGTCTCAGGCGAATGCGTGGGCGGGGGAACGTTTTTTTAGCAAGTCATCACGGCGAGCAGAAAAGACTGGTTTGGTTGGAGAAACTCAGAAGAAATGCCACTGTTACCATTCTCCTTCCGTAGTATTTTTTGCGGTTTTTTTTAGATAAAAAAATTACGAACAAATTCTGTTTTTTTAGTAAGTAATGAAATTTAGAAATTAATGAAATTTAGAAAGTAATGAAATTCAGTAAGTAATGAAATTTAGTAAGTAATGAAATTCAGTAAGTAATGATATTCAGTAAGTAATGATATTCAGTAAGTAATGAAATTCAGTAAGTAATGATATTCAGTAAGTAATGAAATTTAGTAAGTAATGAAATTCAGTAAGTAATGATATTCAGTAAGTAATGAAATTCAGTAAGTAATGAAATTCAGTAAGTAATGAAATTTAGTAAGTAATGAAATTCAGTAAGTAATGAAATTCAGTAAGTAATGAAATTTAGTAAGTAATGAAATTCAGTAAGTAATGAAATTCAGTAAGTAATGAAATTCAGTAAGTAATGAAATTTAGTAAGTAATGAAATTCAGTAAGTAATGAAATTCAGTAAGTAATGAAATTCAGTAAGTAATGATATTCAGTAAGTAATGAAATTCAGTAAGTAATGAAATTCAGTAAGTAATGAAATTTAGTAAGTAATGAAATTCAGTAAGTAATGAAATTCAGTAAGTAATGAAATTCAGTAAGTAATGAAATTTAGTAAGTAATGATATTCAGTAAGTAATGAAATTTAGTAAGTAATGAAATTCAGTAAGTAATGAAATTCAGTAAGTAATGATATTCAGTAAGTAATGAAATTTAGAAAGTAATGAAATTCAGTAAGTAATGAAATTTAGTAAGTAATGAAATTTAGTAAGTAATGAAATTCAGTAAGTAATGAAATTTAGTAAGTAATGAAATTTAGTAAGTAATGAAATTCAGTAAGTAATGATATTCAGTAAGTAATGAAATTCAGTAAGTAATGAAATTTAGAAAGTAATGAAATTTAGTAAGTAATGAAATTTAGTAAGTAATGAAATTTAGTAAGTAATGAAATTCAGTAAGTAATGAAATTCAGTAAGTAATGAAATTCAGTAAGTAATGAAATTCAGTAAGTAATGAAATTTAGTAAGTAATGAAATTTAGTAAGTAATGAAATTCAGTAAGTAATGAAATTCAGTAAGTAATGATATTCAGTAAGTAATGAAATTTAGTAAGTAATGAAATTCAGTAAGTAATGAAATTCAGTAAGTAATGAAATTCAGTAAGTAATGAAATTCAGTAAGTAATGAAATTCAGTAAGTAATGAAATTTAGAAAGTAATGAAATTTAGTAAGTAATGAAATTCAGTAAGTAATGAAATTCAGTAAGTAATGAAATTTAGTAAGTAATGAAATTCAGTAAGTAATGAAATTTAGTAAGTAATGAAATTCAGTAAGTAATGAAATTTAGTAAGTAATGAAATTCAGTAAGTAATGAAATTCAGTAAGTAATGAAATTTAGAAAGTAATGAAATTTAGTAAGTAATGAAATTTAGTAAGTAATGAAATTTAGTAAGTAATGAAATTCAGTAAGTAATGAAATTCAGTAAGTAATGAAATTCAGTAAGTAATGAAATTTAGAAAGTAATGAAATTTAGTAAGTAATGAAATTTAGTAAGTAATGAAATTTAGTAAGTAATGAAATTCAGTAAGTAATGAAATTCAGTAAGTAATGAAATTCAGTAAGTAATGAAATTCAGTAAGTAATGAAATTTAGAAAGTAATGAAATTTAGTAAGTAATGAAATTTAGTAAGTAATGAAATTTAGTAAGTAATGAAATTCAGTAAGTAATGAAATTCAGTAAGTAATGAAATTTAGAAAGTAATGAAATTTAGTAAGTAATGAAATTTAGTAAGTAATGAAATTTAGTAAGTAATGAAATTCAGTAAGTAATGAAATTCAGTAAGTAATGAAATTCAGTAAGTAATGAAATTCAGTAAGTAATGAAATTTAGTAAGTAATGAAATTTAGTAAGTAATGAAATTCAGTAAGTAATGAAATTCAGTAAGTAATGATATTCAGTAAGTAATGAAATTTAGAAAGTAATGAAATTCAGTAAGTAATGAAATTTAGTAAGTAATGAAATTTAGTAAGTAATGAAATTCAGTAAGTAATGAAATTTAGTAAGTAATGAAATTTAGTAAGTAATGAAATTTAGTAAGTAATGAAATTCAGTAAGTAATGATATTCAGTAAGTAATGAAATTCAGTAAGTAATGAAATTCAGTAAGTAATGAAATTTAGTAAGTAATGAAATTCAGTAAGTAATGAAATTCAGTAAGTAATGAAATTCAGTAAGTAATGAAATTTAGTAAGTAATGATATTCAGTAAGTAATGAAATTTAGTAAGTAATGAAATTCAGTAAGTAATGAAATTCAGTAAGTAATGAAATTTAGTAAGTGCACTGACTTACCGCTGCTTTACATCTGGTAGAGGCTCCAACTCAAACATATCTCTCTGTTGTGGTTGGGTGGCGGGTAAAACAGATGACACCGATGGTACCACCTCTTCTTTCTTCTTTTTATTGCCCCTTTCCTTCTTTGTAACGGCATCTTTCAAAAGTTGCTGCTTGAGGAGGTTTTTGAGAATTTTGTCAGAGATGCGATCAGATTCCTCAGCAGCGACTTCTTTCTGTTCACGACGAGAAGCCTGGAAAGGGTCAAACAAAATCAGCGGTTAAGAAATCTCACATAGAAAACTGAACCCTCTTGCAAAAAAAAAATTTTTTTAACTTTTTTTTTATATACAATCTGAAAGTTTGCTACTTAATTGATAATAATTTGAAGAATTTTTTAAATAAAACCAAAAACAAACAAAGATTAAGTAACAAAAGTGTCATTAAAATCTATTCAAATTTGTTCATTGAGCAGAGAATTCTGAGATTTATTTTCTGCTTAGACTAAACAATGGGTAAGTATTTCTACCCTTTTTTTTTTTTTTTGTATATGTCATTTGTGCTCCTTGAGGATCTGGATAATCTCTTTATGATCATGGATAATCTTATTTGAATTAATCCTCAGTTTTGGATTACTTAATTCCACCGTTCAAATTAATGTTTCCTTTTATTTTGCACGTCATTCATGTAAGTTGAATCCTCTTTTGACCATTGTGCATTACCTGATTCCCATCGTACATCACAATACAATTAAGGTTTGACAAATTGAAATCAATCTTGAATTTCATCATTTCGACTCAATCTCCATTACAGAGATTACTCTTATCGACAATGTTACGTAGTTATAACGCTAACCCAACTGAGGGTTCGTCTTACAAGAGAAATCACAATTGATGCGTGAAGTTTGTATTAATTTAGTCGAGTAATTCAGCATAGGAACTGCAACTTGATGTGATTTTGGCTCCGTTTCGCAAACAGCAACAATATTTTTCCGTTCTCAGTTCTAGACTCCAGTGATTTATCAAAAGACCGTTTTTCATTTGCGTCAGGGTTTTATTAAAGTAGCTTTCGCGTGCAATGATATTTGTCGCACATTTTTTTGCACTTTGATTAGCGTTGCTCTTGCAGGTGACATTCTACTCGAAAGATGATTATTCAATTTCATGCGACCATTTTTTTTACACGGACGAAAGAATCGATAACAAATATTCTTACGATGCACATTTACCGATAATTATGATCGCTAAAACTTAAAAGTGACAGATCTACGGAAATTGTACTTTAAACTTAAGCATATAAGACTGAAGAAATGCTATTTTAAATTTAAGCGAGCGTGACAGACTACAGAAATTGCTATTTCTAAATTTAAGCGTGACAGACCAAAGAAAATTTTATAAATTAAGCATGAAAGATTGACGAAAATGCTATTTTCCACTTAGACGGACAAATTGCATCTGACAGAATGACAAAGATTTTTTTTTTATAGGGTTGCGAGGATGCCTCTGATAACGAATGAAGAATAAAAAGAAACTTACCATCGTTTGTTTCTTGAGTGTTGGGATGCCGCCATCAAAGACAAAAATTGGTTTTATTTTGTAGAAAAGCAATTTGCAGATTCTTCTGAATAGAACAACAAGGTGAGCGTTTGGCAAAGGATTGCCAAAACGATCTCGCATTCCTTTCGCGGCTTGATGTAGCCAGACACTGATATCTACAATGCAGTTAAGGGTTCACAAATTCATATTTAACGAGCAGGGCTCGTGGATATTCAGTTATTTTGAAAAAAATAGTTTTTCATTTTATCATTTATAATATACCATGCATATTTCTGCCCACAGCCCTGAGCCGCCATATTAATATTCTATGCTTATTTTTTTTTTAATTTCTAAACTTATGTATCAAGTTATGCAAAAAATAAAATGAAGCGTTTTCTCCAACATCAAATCCCTTGTTAGCTGAAAGAGATTTTATCTTATAAATACTCCTCATAGAAAATTTCCAAATGAGTTTGATTAAATTTGTTTAACCAATCAAATTTGTTTAGCCAATCAACCAATTAAATTTGTTTAACCAATCAACCAATTAAATTTGTTTAACCAATCAAATTTGTTTAGCCAATCAACCAATTAAATTTGTTTAGCCAATCAACCAATTAAATTTGTTTAGCCAATCAACCAATTAAATTTGTTTAACCAATCATCCAATTAAATTTGTTTAACCAATCAACCAATTAAATTTGTTTAGCCAATCAACCAATTAAATTTGTTTAACCAATCAACCAATTAAATTTGTTTAACCAATCAACCAATTTAATTTTTTTAACCAATCAACCAATTAAATTTGTTTAGCCAATCAACCAATTAAATTTGTTTAACCAAATCATCCAATTAAATTTGTTTAGCCAATCAACCAATTAAATTTGTTCAACCAAATCAACCAATTAAATTTGTTTAACCAATCAACCAATTAAATTTGTTTAACCAAATCAACCAATTAAATTTGTTTAGCCAATCAACCAATTAAATTTGTTTAGCCAATCAACCAATTAAATTTGTTTAGCCAATCAACCAATTAAATTTGTTTAACCAATCAACCAATTAAATTTGTTCAACCAAATCAACCAATTAAATTTGTTTAACCAATCAACCAATTAAATTTGTTTAACCAAATCAACCAATTAAATTTGTTTAACCAAATCAACCAATTAAATTTGTTTAGCCAATCAACCAATTAAATTTGTTTAGCCAATCAACCAATTAAATTTGTTTAGCCAATCATCCAATTAAATTTGTTTAACCAATCAACCAATTAAATTTGTTTAGCCAATCATCCAATTAAATTTGTTTAACCAATCAACTAATTAAATTTGTTTAACCAATCAACTAATTAAATTTGTTTAACCAATCAACCAATTAAATTTGTTCAACCAAATCATCCAATTAAATTTGTTCAACCAAATCAACCAATTAAATTTGTTTAACCAATCAACTAATTAAATTTGTTTAACCAATCAACTAATTAAATTTGTTTAACCAATCAACCAATTAAATTTGTTTAGCCAATCAACCAATTAAATTTGTTTAACCAATCAACCAATTAAATTTGTTTAACCGATCAACCAATTAAATTTGTTTAGCCAATCAACCAATTAAATTTGTTTAACCAATCAACCAATTAAATTTGTTTAGCCAATCAACCAATTAAATTTGTTTAACCAATCAACCAATTAAATTTGTTTAACCAATCAACCAATTAAATTTGTTTAACCAATCAACCAATTAAATTTGTTTAGCCAATCAACCAATTAAATTTGTTTAACCAATCAACCAATTAAATTTGTTTAACCAATCAACCAATTAAATTTGTTTAACTAATCAACCAATTAAATTTGTTTAGCCAATCAACCAATTAAATTTGTTTAGCCAATCAACCAATTAAATTTGTTTAACCAATCAACCAATTAAATTTGTTTAACCAATCAACCAATTAAATTTGTTTAACCAATCATCCAATTAAATTTGTTTAACCAATCAACCAATTATACTATTCATGGCATAAAAACTGTTAAAGTTTTTTTCTTTTTTTTCCATTTGTTTTATTTGACTGCTATTTTCATCTTGGTTTTTATATTTTCACAACTTTTCACTCAATGTAACCCCTGACCTTTTTCAGGCACATCTTTTCAAACGTTACAAGGCAGGCTGCCACTGTAGACGTAAGGTGCTACTGAGAATTAGGGTAAAAGTTTTTGGGGGTCATCCTAAATCGGAAGCTGTGCAGCGAGATGTCTGTTCACATAAGTTTGAAATTTCTGCATGTCGGTACAGTCGGGGAAACGCAGCAGCCTTGGCAATTTCTTCAATGTATTTATTCCAATTCATGTTACCTGTGAATGTTAGGCTGAGGAGTTTGAATGTTTAACTTTCAGGTAGGGTGTTATTTGCCAAGGCAATCGGTGGTTGAAGAGGTTTCTTGTAGTTAGTGAAGGAAAGGAGCTTTGTCTTTGCGGCATTAAAGGTTACCAACCAATCCACTACAGACTAGAGGTCATTTTCTAGGGATTCAGCCATTGCCTCGGATATGTGCGCATCCGTTTTGCCCACATGACGAGAGTAGAGCGTAGTGTCATCAGCAAATATACCTATCTCAGTCTCAATATTATCAGGGAGGCCGTTTATGAAAATCAGGAACAGTAATGGTCCAAGGATAGATCCCTGGGGTACACCAGCATTTATGTCATGTTGCTTAGATGAACGGCCATCAAGTACAACCTGGATCTAATTATATTAAATATTTGTCCAGTAATAAGTATGAGTGAATTTTTAGGAGAAGCCTTTTATGCCAGACCTTGTCAAAGGCTCTGGATATCTCAAGCGCTACTGCTATAATTAGAACAATTAAAACAGAACAGTTCTTTCAAACATAACTCAATCCCAGAACTAAGCTATATTTTATCATTTATTTTGTGTTATTAAAGTATATAGAAAACAAGCCTTAGGGAAACAAACGTTGATTAACTCATATTTAGTCTAATAATGGATGACTAATTTACTTTAATAAAAAAAAATTAATCATAATTCGTCACATGTATACGATTCAATATACGATTGTTTCAAACCAACCACAAAAAAATACTTCTTAAATGGGATGTTATAATGGTGGAGTTGATTCTAAATTTATTTATTCATGAATTTGGCTAACATCACCACTCACCGTGCCGAAGAAGGTCTCATTGATCGAAATATTAGCCACATGAGTCAAGAAAGAGAATTTAACAATTTTCAGCCATTATTTTTCTGTGAATCTAAAACCAAACAAAACCATAAGGATACCAATGGCAAGAATCTTGCCTTCCAAATTCTCCAGCGTAACAGGTCGACCAGACGGTTTGAGCAGTTGCCATAGACCATGCACACCCATGGCTGTGTCAATCTGAAAGAGAAAAAAACAACTTGAAAGTTTAAACTGACTCTTATTGGGTGACATTGGATGGATCTGCGAGAAGACGTAACTGTCAAAGGTACAACAGGTGACATTTTTATGTCGGTGGGAATAGCGTGGGCCGATCACGTGATGATGAGCAGGTGGGAACTTCTGGAACAGCAGCTGATTGTAAGCGAATCGTGTGGATCGAGAAAATGAGCTCTTAAAACGTTACGCCGATTTTCTTTCTAATTGTGCCCAGACAGAAAAGCTAAGAATAAAATACTTTACATAAAATCGTTTCTAAGATGTTTTATTAATTGTAATTAATGATGATCCGTCTAGATCAGGGGCGGGCAACCTCCGGCCCGCGAAGGCCTAGCGTCCGGCCCGCCACCTGCTATGTTTTATTATTGCAATCCGGCCCATGGACCTCCCAGTAAAACTCATATCATTTTGTGACATAGACGTAAAAGTAGATTTACAATGGCATAAAAATGTATGAATATCAGCGAGCGATGATGCATGTATATTTCATTTTTCTTTAACTATTAAGAGATAAACATAGAAGAAGTGAAAGAGAGAGGCAAAGAGGAAACGAGAGACGACGAAAGGGCATGAAACAGAGAACTTATGTGAGGTATGTCAAAACGAATGCTGGATCAACTTGCTACTTCCCCGTCATTATTTTTTATGATTCCAAAATGGCTCTTCGTCGGCGCCTTTTATAACATCACATACAGAAGTCTCCTGAGAAAAAATATCAGATTTGTAGAGTGTTCAATGCAATTTTTGTACAATTTATTCATGTAAACAAAATATAGTAATTCTGATATTTTGTTTTTCACTCCAGCCCGCGATCTCCTTCCAAAAGTCTCAACTGGCCCTCACTCTGAAAAGGTTGCCCACCCCATGTCTAGATAACGACACCAGAAGAATTCACCACAAGTTCTGCGCCAAGCAGATAAAAATGAACAGACCAAGTCTTTTAGGGTTTTCAGGTTTACATCTTGTTGTCTAATGTGATCGTCATCGTTGTATGTAACATGTAATGTGATCATCATCGTTGTATGTAACGTGTAATGTGATCATCATCGTTGTATGTAACGTGTAATGTGATCATCATCATTGTATGTAACGTGTAATGTGATCATCACCGTTGTATGTAACGTGTAATGTGATCATCATCATTGTATGTAACGTGTAATGTGATCATCATCATTGTATGTAACGTGTAATGTAATCATCACCGTTGTATGTAACTTGTAATGTGATCGTCATCATTGTATGTAACATGTAATGTGATCGTCATCATTGTATGTAACATGCAATGTGATCGTCATCGTTGTATGTAACGTGTAATGTGATCGTCATCGTTGTATGTAACGTGTAATGTGATCGTCATCGTTGTATGTAACGTGTAATGTGATCATCATCGTTGTATGTAACGTGTAATGTGATCATCATCGTTGTATGTAACTTGTAATGTGATCATCATCGTTGTATGTAACGTGTAATGTGATCGTCATCGTTGTATGTAACGTGTAATGTGATCGTCATATGTAACGTGTAATGTGATCGTCATCGTTGTATGTAACGTGTAATGTGATCATCATCGTTGTATGTAACGTGTAATGTGATCATCATCGTTGTATGTAACGTGTAATGTGATCATCATCGTTGTATGTAACGTGTAATGTGATCATCATCGTTGTATGCAACGTGTAATGTGATCATCATCGTTGTATGTAACGTGTAATGTGATCATCATCGTTGTATGTAACGTGTAATGTGATCATCATCGTTGTATGTAACGTGTAATGTGATCATCATCATTGTATGTAACGTGTAATGTGATCATCATCATTGTATGTAACGTGTAATGCGCTCATCATCATTGTATGTAACGTGTAATGTGATCATCATCGTTGTATGTAACGTGTAATGTGATCATCATCATTGTATGTAACGTGTAATGTAATCATCACCGTTGTATGTAACGTGTAATGTGATCGTCATCATTGTATGTAACGTGTAATGTGATCATCATCATTGTATGTAACATGCAATGTGATCGTCATCGTTGTATGTAACGTGTAATGTGATCGTCATCGTTGTATGTAACGTGTAATGTGATCATCATCGTTGTATGTAACATGTAATGTGATCATCATCGTTGTATGTAACGTGTAATGTGATCATCATCGTTGTATGTAACGTGTAATGTGATCATCATCGTTGTATGTAACGTGTAATGTGATCATCATCGTTGTATGTAACGTGTAATGTGATCATCATCGTTTTATGTAACGTGTAATGTGATCGTCATCGTTGTATGTAACGTGTAATGTGATCGTCATATGTAACGTGTAATGTGATCGTCATCGTTGTATGTAACGTGTAATGTGATCATCATCGTTGTATGTAACGTGTAATGTGATCATCATCGTTGTATGTAACGTGATCGTCATATGTAACGTGTAATGTGATCGTCATCGTTGTATGTAACGTGTAATGTGATCGTCATATGTAACGTGTAATGTGATCGTCATCGTTGTATGTAACGTGTAATGTGATCGTCATATGTAACGTGTAATGTGATCGTCATCGTTGTATGTAACGTGTAATGTGATCGGCCTGCCAACGAGCAAACAGTTCAATGCAGCGATGCATACATCATGGTCGCTGATCTTTCGATAATTGCCCCTGACTTGAGTAGCGGAGGATGATTGGGGACGCGATTCTGCTTTAAAACATCATCCACCAGAATTGAACCCTAACTCTAACCCTAACCTTTCAAGAAGTTTTTCACCCCAGCGCCAAGTCGTGGTTTCCACGGGACCCAGCAAAAGATGTCCCTAAGTTGCTTTCGTCTCATTAGAAGAAAAGCAGCATTCTCTGTCCGTGATTCTGATTCGTGGTACGGCCTACCAGATATAGTGACGATGTCTATCATATCCAGGATTAAAGTCGCCTGGAACAAACCGTTCAGATGGCATATAACTGTCCATTTGGTTTATTTAAGTTTATTTAATAAAAAAATTTTTTATTATTTATTTTTCTAATTTATTTTTTTAAATCTTATTTTTTATTTAATTTTTTGCAAATAAATTGAATTTGATTAATTTTATTTATTTAATTTTATTTTATTTAATAAAAAATCATGGTGCTTGTACAGAGAAGCGTCCGTATTAAATTATCAATACCACACAAAAAAGCAGTATTATATACTTATGTAGCAATTTTAAATAAGTATCCTCACCAAAAAGTAGGAAAAATGATCGAGTAGAATTTTAATTAAAAATCAAAATCAGTTTCATCGTATTTTGATGACTGCCATTGATTTATTACTTGTTAATATGACAGACTGGGTGACCTGCCCCGGAATTTCGTGTTTTTCGCTCAAATCAATGGCCGACCCGATTAAACGATATAACGGATTTTTGATTTTTTGTTACAATTCTACTCGATAGTTTTTGCTAATTTTTGGTGTACAAACCTATTTTTGCTTGAGACATAAGTATTTCAAAGAGTTTTCCAATTAATTTAATTGAAACTGCGATTTTCAGCGTTTTTCATATGTACGCTTCTCTGTACAAGCACCAAAATCTTTTTAATTTTAAAATTGGTCTTCTTCTATCCAGACTCTCCGACAGCAGTCTTCATTATTTATGCTAATAAAGGGGGAATCTTTTACTACAATCAACAAAACGAAAAAAGGATGAAAAAACAAATAAATGTTAGCAACTGGATAATTTTATTTATGTTTTAACTTATTTTAAAGAGTGGTTTTCTTGTTCAAAACAGTCGGTGTTGACTGCTCGAAAAGAAATTCAAAATGGAGGCTCGCCCATGACCAGGACTTGAAAATCGATAAAAAATCGAAAACTAAACAATATACTCATAGAAACTGATAGAACATTACATTTTCGCATGATTGTTGGCATTTATTGCATGCATTTCTATTCGACCGAAAGATGAGAATAGTAGTCTGAATAATCTAACTAATCAATCCTCATCTCAAAAGTTCATAAACAAGGACAACCGTGGGCAAAATTAACTTTTAACGGTCCTGTTATTTTTGTTCTTGTTTTGTTCGTATCGATATTTCGAACTTTATTACCAACCCAGACTTAGGGTTAGTGTTTGGCTTAATGAATGGCATGTTTTGTTTGTCTGAAAAAGAAAAGATTTTCAGAAAACAAAAACATGCCCTTCGTTAACCCAAACACTAAGTCGGAGTTGGCAATTAATTAAACTTCGTTAAATTGTTAATCCTAGTATCTGTTCCGATGGATACTGCACCCCATAGACTGGTATTGTCTTGGCCTTCGGGGCTTGATTTACGCCGGTCTATGGGTCGGTCCTGTGCAGTTCTAGGAGGTCCACCATCCCGGGCTTCGCCTCCCCTCTTTGGGGAGGAGTAAGTTTATTGCTTACTACCTGAGGCGCCCCTACCGGGGAATGCCGACGGGGCTGCCCAGGCAATTTTTAATGGCCAGAGTGCTCACCTTCTCGGGCGCTGGCTTTTCAAACCCCACTTTCCCGACCCGACCTTGGGTCACATCTTACTTGTGGGAGTAAGATAAAACTGGCCTTGTGCCTAACTCCTGGAGAGGAGTAAATCAATACTCCTACTCGAGTCAATACTTTTACACATTTCGGCGTAGTACATTGTTCCACTTTGACATTTTTATAATAAATTTTAAGCAAGAACGTAAATTTTACAATATTTTTTAGGGACCGTTAAAAGTTAATTTGACCAAAAAACGTGTTTTGATAATTCAGATTCGGTTCATGCTTGTTGACATAATAATTATTAACAGTGAAACTGACAAGTCGTCACTGATTAATTTGTATTTCCATAAACTCGAGCCAAAATACATACAAAGGCATAATATTCGAAATTAATTAAAAAATAAATAAATATACATTTGTGAAATATACGAGAATAAATGACAAAAGAAAAAGACGTTGTCGGTATACTTACTGTCGAACTCTTTAACGTTTAGAAAGCATGAATGTTATTTAGAGGATTTTTATTTCTAAGTTTAGGAGATTTCCACTTCCCTTTTTTTTTTTTTTAAGATAACCGTTGAAATATAATTCATAACTTCCGTTCTAACAGTAATTCTAAACCAGACCGGTGTAGTCCGGAAAATGCCATCTGTATATTTTAGGTCAACATATTTGTTGACCTAAAATATACAAGCAAAATGATTTTTGTAATTGGAAATTTAAAATTTTACTGAAATGTTAATTTTAGAACGAAAATAGTGGATCTTTAAATGTTGTTTTTGGTTTATTTTTTAATTTTTAATTTTTAATTTTTTTTTTGACTAATAGTGAAAATATAATAAACTTTGGTGCTTCAGTTGTTTTTCGCCCTGACATGTTAGGCCTCTTGTTAAGCTTTGAGGGGTAGAGCGTAACATCGTGGTAGACTATGAGTCACGAAGACATAGAAGAAAAGACAAAAGATCAAAGTGTAGTATCTGTTCCAATGGATACTACACCCAGTATCGTCTTGACCTTCGGGCTTGATTTCCGCCGGTCTATGGGTTAGTCCTGTAGTGTGCAGGTCTAGGAGGTCCACCCTCCCAGACTTTGCCGCCCCTCTTTAGGGTGGAGTATTTTTTTTTTTTTATTGCTTACTGCCTGAGGCGTCCCTACCGGGGAATGCCGACGGGGCTGCCCAGGCAATTTTTAAATGGCCAGAGTGCTCGTCGGGCGCTGGCTTTTCAAGTCCCACTTTCCCGACCTTGTGTCACATCTTACCTTGTGGGAAGAAGATAAATAAAATAGAAGAAAAGACAAGACTAGAATGGGGTAACAATAATACGTGCGTATTGCACAACTTTTATTCTCCGACTGAAGATACAATTTTGAAAGAACAAATTTGGCACCTAATTTTCATGTCACGTGATACCTCTGCAGCGCAGTAATTATCATGTAGTGCCGTGATCAGGTCGATGGCCTCATCACCACTTGGTTGAGTGGAACTATATTCAGTTGGCAATCCAACATACCCCCTTCAACTGATATATATTCGTAATGTTTTGTTTTGTTTTAACACTTTTCACATTCATAGGCCTTAAAATAATTTTATAAAAGTTTGTTTGTACATTTGTTGTGTCATCAATAGTTTTCAAAGGTTTTTTTTTTGTTTTGTAATACCCTTTCACATGTATAGGCCTTAAAAAACACATTTTTTTTGTAATACCCTTTCACATTTATAGGCCTTAAAAAACACATTTTTTTTTGTAATACCCTTTCACATTTATAGGCCTTAAAAAACACATTTTTTTTTGTAATACCCTTTCACATTTATAGGCCTTAAAAAACACATTTTTTTTTTGTAATACCTTTTCACATTTATAGGCCTTAAAAACACATTTTTTTTGTCTTAACTATTAAAGAAAGCTTGTTTTTGTTTTTTTGTTTTCAGTGTCCCATTAGTAAGTGTCTGAATTTTTAATTTCTAAATCTATTTGCTGGTTTGGTAAATATATCGGCTATGTTTTCTTCACTTGCAACGTGAATTAACTCAAGCGTATTATTTTGTAATTCGTCTCTAATGAAATGAAATCTAATATCTATGTGTTTTGATCTTTGGTGATTTATGGGGTTTTTGGCTAAGGTTATCGCACTCTGATTATCGCAATATAATGAGAATGTATCGATTTTCTCGTTTAATAAATCTGTCATTAGTGTTTTTAGGTATTTTTCTTCCTGTGTGGCTGCACTGATTGACATATATTCAGCCTCGCAAGTAGATAACGCGACTGTGGACTGTTTTCGTGTTTTCCACGAAATTAATGGCCCGTCGTCTGAGATTTTAAATCCATATCCAGTTATGCTTCGTCTATCCTGTGAGTTTGCCCAATCTGCATCGCAAAAACCTATGATGTTTAAAGTACTTTTAGTGGGTTTGAATATCAATTGTTGATTGATTGTGGCTTTTATATACCTTAGGGCGTGTTTAGCTAACAGCATGTGATTTTCGTATGGTTTATTCATATATTGTGATAGTTTTATTACTATGAAACATAAGTCTGGCCTGGTGGCTGTCATTGCATATATTAAGCTTCCGACAATTTCTCTATATAGCTTTTTGTCTGATAATTTGCTAGTTTCGTTACATAACTTGTTAATATTATTTTCGCTAGGTGTGTATTTAGGTTTACAATCTTTCATTCCAAATCTTTCTCATAATTTTTGAAGATATCGTTTTTGATGCATGTATATTGTTTTGTTTTCATATGTAAATTCTATGCCTAAAAAATATTTGATCTGTCATTTAAAATTTTTCTTTTAGAATAGTTTTCGTATTTATCATATTTTCGTTACATTTTGTCGCTATTAGTATGTCATCTACCCATACAATAATAATTGTATATTTGTCATTATATTGTGTATAAACACAAACGTCTGCCAATGATTGACTAAATCTGTTTTCTATTAGATGTGTGTGTAACAAATTATTCCAATTTCTACCACTTTGTCTTAAACCATATAGTGATTTATTTAATTTATACACTAATCTACCGGTTTTGTTTTTATTTTCTATTTCAAATCCTTTTGCCTGTTCCATGTAAAGTTCCAAATTTATTGGTGCGTTTAGATAGGCTGATTTTACGTCTAATTGATGTATTTTTAGATCGTATTGTGCCGGGATTTGCATCAACATTCTTATTGAAGTTAATTTTGCTGCTGGTGAGAATGTTTCTTCGTAATCTACGTTTGGCTTTTGGGCATAACCTTTTGCCACTAGTCTTGCCTTAAATATCTCTCCCTGATTTTCATCAGTTGTAATAGTATACACCCATCGTGCTGGGATTAGGGTTTTATTCTGAGGTAATTCAGTTAATTCAAATGTTTTATTTTCTTTTAAAATGTCCATCTCCATTTTCATGGCCTTCTGCCAGTTTTCGGAACTATCTGAATTTATCGCTTCTTCGTATGTACTTGGTACATTTCTTATGTGGTAACAATAATCTATCGTGTATTTTATTGCGTCATTATTTTCGTCTTCCACATAGTAGTCATTAAGATATTTTTCGTTCTCCCAATATTTTCAGTTACTACTTCTGTTTCGGGTTCAACTGTTTGAATATTTTCAGTTGTAGCACTTTCGTCTGTTTCTTTTGTATTATCTTTAAATTTATCTGTAAATTTATCTGTAAATTTATCTGTAAATTTAACTATTCTGACATTTTTTATTTCACCGGTTTCGGGAAAATATATTAAGTAGGCCGGACTAACTTTGTCATATCCTACAAAAATTCCAGCCTTACTTCGGTCTTCCAATTTTTTGGGGTTTTGTACGTATGCGTAACAACTAAGTGCATATTTGATATATTTGGTTTATCGCCCGTGAAAAATTCGTATGGCGTGCTGTTAATACGTTTGTTGTAACATCGGTTACGAATATACGTTGAGGACATAACAGCGTATGACCACATATATTTTGGAAGGTTAGCATGTTTTAGCATGCACCTAGCCATTTCAAAAATTGTGCGCCATGCTCTTTCGATCGTACCATTTTGGTGGGGGGAGTAGGGCGCCAATTTTTGATGATGTATCTTATTCTTAATTAGTAGCGATTCAAAGATTTTAGAAGCCTTGATCGCTCCTTATTGTTTTTATATTTCCATACGGGGCAACGTCAGCTATAAATCTTTCGAAGGCTTCCACTGCGTCACTTTTACTTTTCAACATGTAGGTGACTGAGACTGGAGTAATCATCTATACACCCTAATACGTACTTAAAATCATCCTTTGCTATGGGGTCTATCGGTCCTGCTAGATCAATGTGCACTAGTTCGAGTATTTTTGTTGCTTGTTTGTCAGGTATTTTATTTTTGAATTGGGGCATTTTTACCTGTGGGCACACTTCACAATTAAATCTACTAATAAATCAAGATATGAAGAGTCACTAGCGTTATTAACAGAAAAATATAAGAAGTGTTCTTATCTGATACGTGTTTTATCGCATTCCCTTCGGTGTTTGAGCGTCTATCTTGCATTTTTCTGCAAAAGTTTGTGTCATGTGTTCGTGTTTTGCAGTTTTTGCACCAGCGTGCAGGTTTTCTACAATTTTCGGATTTATGTCCATATCGCCCGCATAAGAAGCATGATCCATTGAATTCGTTTTTGTTATATTTATTTGGTCTGAAAATGGTTGCTGATTGGCTGTTATATTTCCTTTCTCTCACACTCATTAATGCATTTGTGCTTTCACCTTGGGTTTTTTCAGTTTCTTCAAAGTTTCTTAGAGCGGTTTTAAAGTTCTGGAATGTCATAGGTGTATCTCTCTGCGTTATTACCATGGTGAATGTCTTATATCCACTCAGTAATCCCTTTATAATCATTACGATCAATAATCCATCGCTTATCGTTTCTCCGGCATTTTATAGGAATGTGACGGCATTTTCCACTCTTATTACATAGTTTGTAATATTTTCATTTGACTTGTTTTGCAACGATGTTAATTCCGTGTACAACGAAATTATTCTTGGCTTTCCACGTTTAATGTTTTCTTAGGATATTTAATGCTTTTCTGCCATCGTTATTTGCCTCTCGTATGATCAACTTCGGCCATCGAGGTATTGTACTAGTTCACCAAAAGCTTCGGCGTTCTTGTTCTGATTTATTTCAGCTTCGCTCCCTGCTGTAATGGTGCTGTACAGTTTTTGAGTCCGCATGTAGTCAAGGAACTTCACTTCCCATAATTCATACTTTCTTTCATCTCCCTGAAACATTAGTCTGTGGGTTGCATAGCTGGGCCCATAACCTGTTAAGCTTTGAGGAGTAGAGCGTAACATCGTGGTAGACTATGAGTCACGAAGACATAGAAGAAAAGACAAGAATAGAATAGGGTAACAATAATACGTGCGTATTGCACAACTTTTATTCTCCGACTGAAGATACAATTTTGAAAGAACAAATTTGGCGCCTAATTTTCATGTCACGTGATACCTCTGCAGCGCAGTAATTATCACGTAGTGTCGTGATCAGATCGATGGCCTTATCACCACTTGGTTGAGTGGAACTATATTCAGTTGACAATTCAACACCTCTTTTCAAAAAAAAAAAAATAGCTTAAGAAATGTATAAACTTTGTTATGTACTTACGTGGTAGCTGAAAAGTAGACTGTACACCAAAGATTAAGCAAATTTTTGGAAAAACATATATTTTCACAATTAGTAAAAAACAAATCAAGTTTTTAGACAAAATACTTTAACTATTTTCGTTCTAAAATATTTATGTTAATAAAAAATAACATTCCAATCAAATTCTAAATTTCCAATGACAGAAATTATTTTGCTTGACCAAAAATCCACAGATGTCATTTGCCGGACTACACCGGTCTGGTTTGGAATTCATCTAAGAATGGAAGTTCGGCGGCACGGCTGTGATGGTTCTAAGCCATCAAAACAAAGCCTTCCTTCCTCATGGTAAGAATGGCTTTCTAAACAATAACGTTATTATGTAGGAAGTCACTCTTAAGGTGGTGGGAGGCAACCGGAAGTGAAATTCAGCATCGAATGGAAACGGGTAGCAATTTTCCCGGCCGCCACCGGTCGTCACAGATGACTGAAGTGACTCAATCGCAGTCATTTAAAAATAAGAAATAGTCTTCAATATTACAAATAAACATCTAACTGTCTCCCCCTCCCCGAATAAATTTTTTGTTCCGTTTTTCTTTATTTTGCTATTTTTAAATCCGCCGCCAACCGCCGCCACCACCTGCCGCCACCCACCAAAAAGCTAAATTGACTCCATCGCAGTCATTTAAAAATAAGAAATAGTCTTCAATATTACAAATAAACATCTAACTGTCTCCCCCCTCCCCGAATACATTTTTTGTTCCGTTTTTCTTTATTTTGCTATTTATAAATCCGCCGCCACCTGCCGCCACCCGCCGCAACCCGCCAAAAAGCTAAATTGACTCAATCGCAGTCATTTAAAAATAAGAAATATTCTTCAATATTACAAATAAACATCTAACTGTCTCCCCCCTCCCCGAATACATTTTTTGTTCCGTTTTTCTTTATTTTGCTATTTTTAAATCCGCCGCCACCCGCCGCCACCCGCCGCCACCCGCCGCCACCCACCAAAAAGCTAAATTGACTCAATCGCAGTCATTTGAAAATAAGAAATAGTCTTCAATATTACAAATAAACATCTAACTGTCTCCCCCCTCCCCGAATACATTTTTTGTTCCGTTTTTCTTTATTTTGCTATTTTTATATCCGCCGCCACCTGCCGCCACCCGCCGCCACCCAAAGCCACCCACCAAAAAGCTAAATTGACTCAATCGCAGTCATTTAAAAATAAGAAATATTCTTCAATATTACAAATAAACATCTAACTGTCTCCCCCCTCCCCGAATAAATTTTTTGTTCCGTTTTTCTTTATTTTGCTATTTTTAAATCCGCCGCCACCCGCCGCCACCCGCCGCCACCCGCCGCCACCCACCAAAAAGCTAAATTGACTCCATCGCAGTCATTTAAAAATAAGAAATAGTCTTCAATATTACAAATAAACATCTAACTGTCTCCCCCCTCCCCGAATAAATTTTTTGTTCCGTTTTTCTTTATTTTGCTATTTTTAAATCCGCCGCCACCTGCCGCCACCCGCCAAAAAGCTAAATTGACTCAATCGCAGTCATTTAAAAATAAGAAATAGTCTTCAATATTACAAATAAGCATCTAACTGTCTCCCCCCTCCCCGAATAAATTTTTTGTTCCGTTTTTCTTTATTTTGCTATTTTTAAATCCGCCGCCACCCGCCGCCACCCGCCGCCACCCGCCGCCACACGCCGCCACCCGCCGCCACCCACCAAAAAGCTAAATTGACTCAATCGCAGTCATTTGAAAATAAGAAATAGTCTTCAATATTACAAATAAACATCTAACTGTCTCCCCCCTCCCCGAATACATTTTTTGTTCCGTTTTTCTTTATTTTGCTATTTTTATATCCGCCGCCACCTGCCGCCACCCGCCGCCACCCGCCGCCACCCACCAAAAAGCTAAATTGACTCAATCGCAGTCATTTAAAAATAAGAAATAGTCTTCAATATTACAAATAAACATCTAACTGTCTCCCCCCTCCCCGAATACATTTTTTGTTCCGTTTTTCTTTATTTTGCTATTTTTAAATCCGCCGCCACCTGCCGCCACCCGCCGCCACCCAAAGCCACCCGCCGCCACCCACCAAAAAGCTAAATTGACTCAATCGCAGTCATTTAAAAATAAGAAATAGTCTTCAATATTACAAATAAACATCTAACTGTCTCCCCCCTCCCCGAATACATTTTTTGTTCCGTTTTTCTTTATTTTGCTATTTTTAAATCCGCCGCCACCTGCCGCCACCCGCCGCCACCCGCCGCCACCCGCCGCCACCCACCAAAAAGCTAAATTGACTCAATCGCAGTCATTTAAAAATAAGAAATAGTCTTCAATATTACAAATAAACATCTAACTGTCTCCCCCCTCCCCGAATACATTTTTTGTTCCGTTTTTCTTTATTTTGCTATTTTTAAATCCGCCGCCACCTGCCGCCACCCGCCGCCACCCGCCGCCACCCGCCGCCACCCACCAAAAAGCTAAATTGACTCAATCGCAGTCATTTAAAAATAAGAAATAGTCTTCAATATTACAAATAAACATCTAACTGTCTCCCCCCTCCCCGAATACATTTTTTGTTCCGTTTTTCTTTATTTTGCTATTTTTAAATCCGCCGCCACCTGCCGCCACCCGCCGTCACCCGCCGCCACCCGCCGCCACCCACCAAAAAGCTAAATTGACTCAATCGCAGTCATTTAAAAATAAGAAATAGTCTTCAATATTACAAATAAACATCTAACTGTCTCCCCCCTCCCCGAATACATTTTTTGTTCCGTTTTTCTTTATTTTGCTATTTTTAAATCCGCCGCCACCTGCCGCCACCCGCCGCCACCCGCCGCCACCCGCCGCCACCCACCAAAAAGCTAAATTGACTCAATCGCAGTCATTTAAAAATAAGAAATAGTCTTCAATATTACAAATAAACATCTAACTGTCTCCCCCCTCCCCGAATACATTTTTTGTTCCGTTTTTCTTTATTTTGCTATTTTTAAATCCGCCGCCACCTGCCGCCACCCGCCGCCACCCAAAGCCACCCGCCGCCACCCACCAAAAAGCTAAATTGACTCAATCGCAGTCATTTAAAAATAAGAAATAGTCTTCAATATTACAAATAAACATCTAACTGTCTCCCCCCTCCCCGAATACATTTTTTGTTCCGTTTTTCTTTATTTTGCTATTTTTAAATCCGCCGCCACCTGCCGCCACCCGCCGCCACCCGCCGCCACCCGCCGCCACCCACCAAAAAGCTAAATTGACTCAATCGCAGTCATTTAAAAATAAGAAATAGTCTTCAATATTACAAATAAACATCTAACTGTCTCCCCCCTCCCCGAATACATTTTTTGTTCCGTTTTTCTTTATTTTGCTATTTTTAAATCCGCCGCCACCTGCCGCCACCCGCCGCCACCCGCCGCCACCCGCCGCCACCCACCAAAAAGCTAAATTGACTCAATCGCAGTCATTTAAAAATAAGAAATAGTCTTCAATATTACAAATAAACATCTAACTGTCTCCCCCCTCCCCGAATACATTTTTTGTTCCGTTTTTCTTTATTTTGCTATTTTTAAATCCGCCGCCACCTGCCGCCACCCGCCGCCACCCGCCGCCACCCGCCGCCACCCACCAAAAAGCTAAATTGACTCAATCGCAGTCATTTAAAAATAAGAAATAGTCTTCAATATTACAAATAAACATCTAACTGTCTCCCCCCTCCCCGAATACATTTTTTGTTCCGTTTTTCTTTATTTTGCTATTTTTAAATCCGCCGCCACCTGCCGCCACCCGCCGCCACCCGCCGCCACCCGCCGCCACCCACCAAAAAGCTAAATTGACTCAATCGCAGTCATTTAAAAATAAGAAATAGTCTTCAATATTACAAATAAACATCTAACTGTCTCCCCCCTCCCCGAATACATTTTTTGTTCCGTTTTTCTTTATTTTGCTATTTTTAAATCCGCCGCCACCTGCCGCCACCCGCCGCCACCCAAAGCCACCCGCCGCCACCCACCAAAAAGCTAAATTGACTCAATCGCAGTCATTTAAAAATAAGAAATAGTCTTCAATATTACAAATAAACATCTAACTGTCTCCCCCCTCCCCGAATACATTTTTTGTTCCGTTTTTCTTTATTTTGCTATTTTTAAATCCGCCGCCACCTGCCGCCACCCGCCGCCACCCGCCGCCACCCGCCGCCACCCACCAAAAAGCTAAATTGACTCAATCGCAGTCATTTAAAAATAAGAAATAGTCTTCAATATTACAAATAAACATCTAACTGTCTCCCCCCTCCCCGAATAAATTTTTTGTTCCGTTTTTCTTTATTTTGCTATTTTTAAATCCGCCGCCACCTGCCGCCACCCGCCGCCACCCGCCGCCACCCACCAAAAAGCTAAATTGACTCAATCGCAGTCATTTAAAAATAAGAAATAGTCTTCAATATTACAAATAAACATCTAACTGTCTCCCCCCTCCCCGAATACATTTTTTGTTCCGTTTTTCTTTATTTTGCTATTTTTATATCCGCCGCCACCTGCCGCCACCCGCCGCCACCCACCAAAAAGCTAAATTGACTCAATCGCAGTCATTTAAAAATAAGAAATAGTCTTCAATATTACAAATAAACATCTAACTGTCTCCCCCCTCCCCGAATACATTTTTTGTTCCGTTTTTCTTTATTTTGCTATTTTTATATCCGCCGCCACCTGCCGCCACCCGCCGCCACCCAAAGCCACCCGCCTCCACCCACCAAAAAGCTAAATTGACTCAATCGCAGTCATTTAAAAATAAGAAATAGTCTTCAATATTACAAATAAACATCTAACTGTCTCCCCCCTCCCCGAATACATTTTTTGTTCCGTTTTTCTTTATTTTGCTATTTTTAAATCCGCCGCCACCTGCCGCCACCCGCCGCCACCCGCCTCCACCCACCAAAAAGCTAAATTGACTCAATCGCAGTCATTTAAAAATAAGAAATAGTCTTCAATATTACAAATAAACATCTAACTGTCTCCCCCCTCCCCGAATACATTTTTTGTTCCGTTTTTCTTTATTTTGCTATTTTTAAATCCGCCGCCACCTGCCGCCACCCGCCGCCACCCGCCGCCACCCACCAAAAAGCTAAATTGACTCAATCGCAGTCATTTAAAAATAAGAAATAGTCTTCAATATTACAAATAAACATCTAACTGTCTCCCCCCTCCCCGAATACATTTTTTGTTCCGTTTTTCTTTATTTTGCTATTTTTATATCCGCCGCCACCTGCCGCCATCCGCCGCCACCCGCCTCCACCCACCAAAAAGCTAAATTGACTCAATCGCAGTCATTTAAAAATAAGAAATAGTCTTCAATATTACAAATAAACATCTAACTGTCTCCCCCCTCCCCGAATACATTTTTTGTTCCGTTTTTCTTTATTTTGCTATTTTTAAATCCGCCGCCACCTGCCGCCACCCGCCGCCACCCACCAAAAAGCTAAATTGACTCAATCGCAGTCATTTAAAAATAAGAAATAGTCTTCAATATTACAAATAAACATCTAACTGTCTCCCCCCTCCCCGAATACATTTTTTGTTCCGTTTTTCTTTATTTTGCTATTTTTAAATCCGCCGCCACCTGCCGCCACCCGCCGCCACCCGCCGCCACCCGCCACCACCCGCCGCCACCCGCCGCCACCCACCAAAAAGCTAAATTGACTCAATCGCAGTCATTTAAAAATAAGAAATAGTCTTCAATATTACAAATAAACATCTAACTGTCTCCCCCCTCCCCGAATACATTTTTTGTTCCGTTTTTCTTTATTTTGCTATTTTTAAATCCGCCGCCACCTGCCGCCACCCGCCGCCACCCGCCGCCACCCACCAAAAAGCTAAATTGACTCAATCGCAGTCATTTAAAAATAAGAAATAGTCTTCAATATTACAAATAAACATCTAACTGTCTCCCCCCTCCCTGAATACATTTTTTGTTCCGTTTTTCTTTATTTTGCTATTTTTAAATCCGCCGCCACCTGCCGCCACCCGCCGCCACCCGCCGCCACCCACCAAAAAGCTAAATTGACTCAATCGCAGTCATTTAAAAATAAGAAATAGTCTTCAATATTACAAATAAACATCTAACTGTCTCCCCCCTCCCTGAATACATTTTTTGTTCCGTTTTTCTTTATTTTGCTATTTTTAAATCCGCCGCCACCTGCCGCCACCCGCCGCCACCCGCCGCCACCCGCCAAAAAGCTAAATTGACTCAATCGCAGTCATTTAAAAATAAGAAATAGTCTTCAATATTACAAATAAACATCTAACTGTCTCCCCCCTCCCTGAATACATTTTTTGTTCCGTTTTTCTTTATTTTGCTATTTTTAAATCCGCCGCCACCTGCCGCCACCCGCCAAAAAGCTAAATTGACTCCATCGCAGTCATTTAAAAACAAGAAATAGTCTTCAATATTACAAATAAACATCTAACTGTCTCCCCCCTCCCCGAATACATTTTTTGTTCCGTTTTCTTTATTTTGCTATTTTTAAATCCGCCGCCACCTGCCGCCACCCGCCGCCACCCGCTGCCACCCACCAAAAAGCTAAATTGACTCAATCGCAGTCATTTAAAAATAAGAAATAGTCGTCAATATTACAAATAAACATCTAACTGTCTCCCCCCTCCCCGAATACATTTTTTGTTCCGTTTTTCTTTATTTTGCTATTTTTAAATCCGCCGCCACATGCCGCCACCCGCCGCCACCCACCAAAAAGCTAAATTGACTCAATCGCAGTCATTTAAAAATAAGAAATAGTCTTCAATATTACAAATAAACATCTAACTGTCTCCCCCCTTCCCGAATACATTTTTTGTTCCGTTTTTCTTTATTTTGCTATTTTTAAATCCGCCGCCACCCGCCAAAAAGCTAAATTGACTCAATCGCAGTCATTTAAAAATAAGAAATAGTCTTCAATATTACAAATAAACATCTAACTGTCTCCCCCCTCCCCGAATACATTTTTTAGTCGGATTATCTTAATTTTGTGGCTTTTAAACCTCCCGGTGGATTATCTTAATTTTGTGGCTTTTAAAATAAAAATAAACCGAAAAAAAATGTATTCGGGAGCGCGGGTGGGGGGAGGGGGACAATTATATGCTTCTTTTTAATATTGAAGACTATTCTTTATTTTTAAATGACTGCGCCCGGGAAAAGTGCTGCCGAATTGAAGCTTTCACCAGTAAATCAATACATGACATTAAAAACACTAAGTTATAAGTAGATTTTGTGGTACACGTGAAACGCCGAAATGAAAACTCACCAGGAAAAATATAGTCGCCATCTTTATAAACAGGTCGAGAAAGGGGCATGCTAAGGAAGAACGATGACTGAAGTTCACAACCGTGTCCTATTTTTCTCTCTGGAGCCACAATTTGTACGAAAATATGATAGCTTTTTGTAAGGAGAGTAGAAAGTGGACCTTGGGTTTACTTTCGGCAGCCTCGTAACTCTCGCTTCCCTTATTTTGTCCTTTAGTCCTCACATTCCATGAGCGATGTTTCTGACAAATGGGGAAGAATTGCTGTTTTTTGGAGTCAGAATCTATCCATCTAACACTTATCGTTGGCTAGTTTTTGACCTTGAAGTACTACATTGTAATGATAAAAGAAGAATGAATAAGAATGCCTTTCGTAAAGGTTTTATCAGCTTAAAATATATACACGTGTTTGGCAAAGTCAATATGGCGGAATCCTTAGTTCCGGCCAAAGGGGAATAACCATGACTCATTTCCTGAAGAGTTACAGTAATTTATTATAACATTTTCCCCTTCAACAATAATCAAGTATGGAATTACAGAAGTTAAATTTAGTCTGTTCTGTACTAGGTTAAAAAGTCCTTATATTTACTTGGAAATCGCCGCATTCTGGACGATCTCCGCACTGACTCACAGGGATTTTTGTTCTCAGCATCCACATCGTGGCTAGTATGGATATGTTCAGGATCAGGTAAGGGATTCTTCTCCTCCACGTCGATATTGTTTTCGTCAGGTGGCGGTTCTTTATGGGCTTCAGGGCTTGCAGTATTGTTTTCATCGTGTTCGTCTTCTTGGTTTGAGGAGTTAGGGGCCAGGTCTCGCACATTGACAGTAGTTTCCGCACCAGAGGGTAGTCGTACATGAGCATAGTAGGGGTTGATGTCTAATAAGGTAGCAGGGGTTACTGGAGGGTCGAGCTTACTAGACTTAGTATGGTTTCTGACATATACTGGGCCTGGTTTCGCCCAAGTGGGAACAGAAGTTCCGGAGGAAGATCTACGACTATATTTGAACATTCTCTCATGAGGAGTCATATTGGTGGCAGTGCACAGTAACGACCTGATTGAATGGAGAGCGTTTGGTAGTATCTCTTCCCAATGAGGCAGTTTCATGTTGCTAGAGTGTAAGGTCGTTTGGATGGCCTTCCATAAAGTTCCATTGAGCTTCTCAACTTGCCCGTTACCCTCAGGGTGATACCTACTTGTTTTAGAGGTGGCGATACCTTTGCCACGTAAGTAATCTTTGATTTCTCCTGCAAGGAAGTCAGCAGCTCGGTCAGTGTGTATCATATCGGGCATGCCAAAAATAGCAAATAGTTGGTTTAGGCAATGGATCACGGTTTTACTAGTCATATCCTTACAGGGGAAGGCAAAGGGAAAGCGAGTATATTCATCAATTATGGTGAGTAAGTATTTGTTACCACGTACAGAGGTAGGTAAAGGGCCTTTAAAGTCGATGTTTAGTCGCTGGAAAGGTAATATAGCCTGTATGAGTGTTCCTTTGTTACAACTGGCAAATTTAGGTTTCAAATACTGACAGGAGGGGCACGAGTCTGTTATGTTTTTAATTTGTTCTAAAGAAAAAGGAAGGTTTCTTGTCCGGATGAAGTGGCTGAGTCGCGTGACTCCAGGATGGCATAGTGTAGCATGCAAGTCGCGGAGGTCTTGCAAAGTGTGCGTTAATGCAGAGATGCGAGAAAACGTATCAGCAGCTGTATTTTCCGTTCCTGGGCGGTAAGTAATGCTGAATTTGAATTGTGACAGTTCGATCCGCCAACGACATATCTTATCATTTTTAATTTTTGATTTTCTCTTATTATCGAACATAAAACTGACGCTCTTTTGATCTGTAATAACTTTGAAATGTCTCCCGAGTAAGAAGTGTCGCCACTTTCGAAGAGCTTCGACAATCGCAGCAGCTTCTTTTTCGACCGCGTGATGTCTAATCTCGTTCGGACTTAGTGTCCGAGAAAAGAATGCAACGGGTCTACCCTGTTGGTTCAGCGTAGCAGCAATGCAGTATTTACTGGCATCAGTTTCCACTACAAATTCTTTGTCCGGGTCAACAGTTATAAGGGTGGCATTACTTAAGTCGGTCTTCAGCGTCTGAAAAGAATTTAGAATAGACGGGGGTAGTGGAAACTCCCTGTTATGGTTCAGCGGCAGTATCTTATCAGAAAAATTTCGAATGAATTTACTATAGTAAGAGAACATACCAATTATTCGTTTTTGCGACTGTAGATTTAGAGGCGGTGGCATTTCAAGGAGTGGTTTTAGCCTCAGGTAATCAGGAGTAATTTGGTTGTTCTGGATTGTGTATCCAAGAAGTGTGATAGAAGTAGTAGAAATGATGCTCTTACTTTGGTTGAGTGTGATGTTGCATTTTTTTGCTACATTATAAAACCTTTGAAGGTTGTAATCGTGTTCTTGTTGATCCTTTCCGCATATCGTGACATTGTCTACATACACAAAAGTATCTGTTAATTTTTCTCTTTCTACAATGTCATCGATGCATCTTTGAAAGGCACTCACTCCGTTAGTGACTCCAAAAGGGATACGAGTAAATTGGTAAAGTTTTCCATTTACTTCGAATGCTGTGTATTTCCGATCGGCGTGACTAATTGGGATTTGATGGTAAGCAGACTTCAGGTCAAGTGTTGTAAAAACGTTGTATCGAGCTATGTCATCAATCATTTTAGTAATGTTAGGCATGGGATAGGCATCCAGTTCTGTAAATCTATTTATGGTGTCGCTGTAGTCGACCACCATTCTTTTTTTTTGATTCTCGTTAGAGGTCACTAAAACTTGGGCTCGCCAAGGAGATATAGAGGGCTCTATTATGCCTTCCCTCAGCATTCTGGCAGTTTCCTCTTTAATAAAAATGTTGTCAGTGAATGAGTGACGACGAGATTTGGTGGCAATAGGGGTCGTCCGAGTAGAAAGATGAGAGAAGAGGGGAGGAGGAGAAATTTTGATACATGGAAAACTGTTACTCTTACCCATCGCTCCAATAACAAGTTCTTCCCTGGGACCGTCGAATTTCAACGTCACAGTTTTATATTGTTTTAGAAGGTCTTTTCCGACAATCATATCCGTGAACAGGTCCTTAATTACTTCCACCGTCATGGCGTGGTGGTTTTTACCGTTTAGAGAGATGTCAACAACAGTTTCGCCGATGATTTTAGCATGATGATTCGGGTCCGCCAATGCTACGGTTTTCAGTTTGGGGATAACAAAAAGTTTCAGCTTTCTTGCTGTATTTTTGCTAATGAACGTCCTCACGCTGCCGGAGTCTACCATAGCATTCACTACCTGCCCATTTATTTCGCATTTGGTGTAGGTGATGTCTTTGGCACCCGTTCCTAGTCAGGAGAGATTGGGTGGGGGGGAGTCCGGGTCGTACAACACAGCAGCAGGAGAGGAGGATGATCTACATACCTTAGCCCAATGGCCATTTTTTTTACATTTTCTACACTCGGCATTACGTGCAGGACACATCGCCCGTGCATGCTGTGTGTTCCCACAGAAGAAACAAATTCCTTTTTGTAATGTATTTCCTTTTACAGCGGCTAAGGGAGTTTCTTCTGGTTGACCTACGGTAGCTGTTACGCTCGGGTGGTAATCGAAGCTGGCCGTATGCTTCTCCGCTTGTTCTAGGGATCTAGCCACTGTAAATGTCTCTTGTAGTGTCGAGAAAGGTTTTTCAAGTAGGCGCTGACGGATAGACGAAGACGAGATGCCGCTAATGAACGCGTCCCGTATATATTGTTTTTTGTTTTCCTCGGCACTTACCGCTTGAAATTCGCAAGATTTAGCGAATACTTCCAACTGTTGCATGAACTCGTCGATGGTTTGTGTCGGTTTCTGTTTACTTGTCAGGAGTTGATGTCTGTTAAATACAATGTTTGTTGGTTTCATATAAATAGCGTCTAGCGTTTCTATGGCGCCGTTGTAATCCGTGGCGTCGCTTATGATTTCGAAAATTGTCGCCGAGACAGAATTGATCAATGCGAAAAGATTTTGCGCATTGTTTTCGATTTGGTCGTTATTTAACGTGCGTAGGTAATATTCAAATGTTAGTTTCCAATGTTTGTATATTTTTTCCGAATTCGGAGCAGTTGGTTCTGTGTTAAATCTTTCTGGCCGCAGTAATTTGTCCATTTTTTTTTTTTTTTTTTTCTTATTTTAAGCTGATAAAATTGTAATGATAAAAGAAGAATGAATAAGAATGCCTTTCGTAAAGGTTTTATCAGCTTAAAATATATACACGTGTTTGGCAAAGTCAATATGGCGGAATCCTTAGTTCCGGCCAAATGGGAATAACCATGACTCATTTCCTGAAGAGTTACAGTAATTTATTATAACATATTTTTAGCTCCATACATCAAGTGGTTTCATGCCTTGTCTAGAGCGATTTCCATAAAAAAATATAAATATATATATTGTTTTGGGTGCGTGACTTATGTGTTTTCACTCACACAATTGGTCAATAAATATATCGGATTGAAAGACATGTCAATCCTTTGACGATTGTATGAGGCCTGTTTTTAATTTGGCTTACATTTTGACTATTTTTTTAAAAGATTATTTTACAAAAATATCTAATTGACAGTAATTATTAAATAAAACGTCATAATTAAGTAATTTTTTACTTAGAATTTTTTTTTTCGTATATTGAACAACATCTTTTTACGAAATTAAAATTTATTAAAAAATAATAGTTAATTAATAAAATGTCCCTCTTCCAAACCAATATGTAAATATTAGAAAGTTTCATCAGATGTGCTGGCGATGACGAGGCGCTCGTAAAGGCAAACAATTTTTACATTAATAGCAAGTTTTTTTTGTTTTTTGTTTTTTGTTTTTTGTTTTTTGTTTTGTTGTTTTGTAACAAAAACAATAGTTAATTCTTTGTCTGAGGCATAAAACCCTAATCGGTTTTTTAGGGGGGGGGGTGTACTTCGATGGTCATTCAAGTTTTTTTTTTGGGGGGGGGGATCATTCGATGGTCATCCAATTTTTTTTTTGGGGGGGGTCCTTCGATGGTCATCCATGTTTTTTTTTTGGGGGGGGGGTCCTTCGATGGTCATCCAATGTTTTTTTTGGGGGGGGGGGAGAGGTCCTTCGATGGTCATCCAATTTTCTTTTTTTTGGGGGGGGGGCCTTCGATGGTCATCCAATTTTTTTTTGGGGGGGGGGCACCTGTGATGGTCATCCAATTTTATTTTTTTGGGGGGGTGTCCTTCGATGGTCATCCAATATTTTTTTGGGGGGAGGGGGTCTTTAGATGGTCATTCAATTTTTTTTTTTGGGGGGGGGGAGGATCCTTTGATGGTCATCCAATTTTTTTTTTGGGGGGGGGGGGGGGATCCTTTGATGGTCATCCAATTTTTTTTTTGGGGGGGGGGGATCCTTTGATGGTCATCCAATTTTTGGGGGGGAGGGGGGATCCTTTGATGGTCATCCAATTTTTTTTTGGGGGGGGATCCTTTGATGGTCATCCAATTTTTTTTTGGGGGGGGATCCTTTGATGGTCATCCAATTATTTTTTTGGGGGGGATCCTTTGATGGACATCCAATTTTTTTTTGGGGGGGGGGGCGGGATCCTTTGATGGTCATCCAATTTTTTTTTGGGGGGGGGATCCTTTGATGGTCATCCAATTTTTTTGGGGGGGGATCCTTTGATGGTCATTCAATTGTTTTTTTTGGGGGGGGGATTCTTTGATGGTCATCCAATTTTTTTTGGGGGAGAGGTCCTTCGATGGTCATCCAATTTTCTTTTTTTTGGGGGGGGGGCCTTCGATGGTCATCCAATTTTTTTTTGGGGGGGGGGGGCACCTGTGATGGTCATCCAATTTTATTTTTTTGGGGGGGTGTCCTTCGATGGTCATCCAATATTTTTTTGGGGGGAGGGGGTCTTTAGATGGTCATTCAATTTTTTTTTTTTGGGGGGGGGGGAGGATCCTTTGATGGTCATCCAATTTTTTTTTTTGGGGGGGGGGGATCCTTTGATGGTCATCCAATTTTTTTTTTGGGGGGGGGGATCCTTTGATGGTCATCCAATTTTTGGGGGGGAGGGGGGATCCTTTGATGGTCATCCAATTTTTTTTTGGGGGGGGATCCTTTGATGGTCATCCAATTTTTTTTTGGGGGGGGATCCTTTGATGGTCATCCAATTATTTTTTTGGGGGGGATCCTTTGATGGACATCCAATTTTTTTTTGGGGGGGGGGGGCGGGATCCTTTGATGGTCATCCAATTTTTTTTTGGGGGGGGGATCCTTTGATGGTCATCCAATTTTTTTGGGGGGGGATCCTTTGATGGTCATTCAATTGTTTTTTTTGGGGGGGGGATTCTTTGATGGTCATCCAATTTTTTTTTGGGGGGGGATCCTTTGATGGTCATCCAATTTTTTTTGGGGGGGGATCCTTTGATGGTCATTCAATTGTTTTTTTGGGGGGGATCCTTTGATGGTCATCCAATTTTTTTTGGGGGGGGGGATCCTTTGATGGTCATCCAATTTTTTTTTTGGGGGGGGGATCCTTTGATGGTCATTCAATTTTTTTTTTGGGGGGGGGGGGATTCTTTGATGGTCATCCAATTTTTTTTTGGGGGGGGGATCCTTTGATGGTCATCCAATTTTGTCAAAAACTTTTGGGATTACCATTAGTCACTCTCACCAAAATACCACATTCACTCTATGGGTTAATCCTACTTAGATGATCTCCAATTTGTTTTAAAAAGACTTTATTTACAAAAAAATCATCGGGGGGAGGTAATATTTACAATTTGTTCTGCAAAAAAATAATAAAAATATATAGTGTAGTGTCCTTCCAGCCCTCTGCTAAGTGACAGATTGCCCACTGTTTTCCGGGTGATCCGAAAATAAGAACGTTAGTCTCTAAATGGGAGTGGGGGCAAAGTGAGATGTCAAAAATAAAGCAAATCGGGATGAAATGTGGGAATGGATGGTGGAGATACTCTTACAGTTTATGTCAAGATTAGCATCACTGACTCTGAGTTTGTGTACAGGGTCAATTATCCCCCTAGTGCTGTTAACAATTGGTTTCTAAATAATTTTCTGTCAATCATTTTTCATTTTATTCTCGAAACGGCCATGGATCTCAAACCTTACTTTAAAGTTGTTTTTTTTTAATGGAAATCGCTCCAAACAAGGCATGAAGCCACTTGATGTAAGGAGCTAAAAAATATTACTTCAAGGTAAAAAAACTAGCTAACGATAAGTGTTAGATGCAACCCAGAAAACAGCGATTTTTCCCCCTTTGTCAGAAACATTGGTCATAAAATGTGAGGACTAAATGACAAAATAAGGCAACCGAAAGTAAACCCAAGGTCTACTTTCTACTTTCCTTTAATATGAAAAAAAAAAAAATTAATAGTAAAAGAAAATTTTGAAATTCAGAAACCGTTTGTTTTTAGTCTGGATTATTACACATTTGTGCTTCCGTATTTTGAAATGCTTCGGGGGTTCGGAATTAATTACAACTCGAAATTAATTACAACTTGGACTTAATTTATCAATTTTATTTGTTATTCAACTAATAGATCTCATTTTATTTCTTTCATTTGCAAAATTATATTGTACGAATTAAAAAAAAAGAAGTTTTATTTCATTTTATCATCAAGAATTACGAGTTTTCTAATTCCTAAGCGACATAAAATTACTTCCGGTTTGTAATTAATTCCGTCACCCGCAAAATTCAGTAGTTTCCCGAGCAGACGAATTTTTGTTCATCTCTGTATTTTCGATTTCAATAAATATTCGATTAATAATAGTAAGTATTTACGCCCCTCCCACCGCGGGAAGATATGGCACAAGGTCGGGAAGTAGAGATTGAAAAACCAGCGCACAAGAGGCGCGTGCACTCTCGCCGTCAAAAATGCCCGAGCAGCCCCATCGGTATTTTCCGGTAGGGGCGCCCCAGGCGATTAGCAATAAACTAACCCCTTCTCAAGGTACAGCCTGGGAGGTTGGACCTCCGAGAACTGCACAGAAGCACACCTCAGCCCGACAGATGTAAGGTCACCACCTACTTAAACATTTCACAAACTGTGTCGGAGTGATCGTCGAAGACGTATCTTCAACGTGTTATGAACAAAAACTACTCAGACTGCGCAACAAAAACAATAAAAATAATTCAATCTCTATTTATCTTCCTCGCACAAGGTAAGATGTGACACAAGGTCGAGAAAGTGGGGAAAAAACAGTGTGGAAATTTCTAGACGTTTTTCTAAGTAAGTCAACGGTTACTTCCCTTTGTTGAAAGGTCAGGGGGGGCCTACGTGCAGGTCGAAGGTCATATGGATATTGCGTAGGTGTTATGCGGTGAAGGCCATGTTGTGTCACGTGATTTCTATTTTTAGCAATGATGCAATTTGTCGTGTCTGGATATATCGGCGCGAAATTTAATCAGAACAGAGTGAGTCGTTGAAGAGGGCGCATGTTAAAACTGTTTCTCCGTCCACGAGGGGACGTTAAATTTGCAAGAATTTCTACTTGAAGAAATTTAAGAGATATGATATCTCTTGGCTGAATTGCCTGTTGTTTATGAAATATTTTCCCCTCGGTCAAGAATATATCCTTGGGAAGTTGTTTCAAGCCAGATACTTGAAATAAGAAGATGGAGTATGCGATCGAGACGAGAAGAACTCCATGCAAGAAATTGCCTATGTTGAAGAGCTTAGCTCCCGAGAACTGAAATACTTTGCAACACGGATCGATTCGAGAAGATTTAACTGTGCCAGTTTTATCCTTACTTTTGCGCGTGATTGCCGTTCAAGACTTGGAATGAAGAAGTTGAACGAGATAGCTCCGGGAACGAAATTGCCTATGTTGAAGAGCTTAGCTCCCGAGAAGTGAAATACTTTGCTGTCGAGAAGATTCTAATCTGAGATTAAGAATCATAGAGATTGATCGTCTTTGCACACAGATCGATTTGAGATATTCAACTGAGCCAGTTGAATCAGTCACATTCGCGCGTGATCGCCATTCAAGACGAACGATGGAAAATAGTGAGTATTATGTTTATTTGAAATGTGTACTGTTCTTGTGCCATACATATTGCGTCGGATTTGCTAAAAGAAAATATTGAAAAAAGAAGAAGAAAAAGAACTTTCTGACAGACGTTTGATAAAATAAAAAAGAGTTAATTTTAGCGTGGAAATTATGTTGGACTTCGGCACGGTTTGTTAATTTTATTTCTTTTGATTGTAAATTTGGAGAAAAGAAAAAAAAGAGACTTTTGATTGATTTGTAAGAATACGGACTTTATAGTAAGTTCATGTTTTAAAAGGATTTATTCCTTAACTTAGATTGTGTCAATTTTTGTTGTATCTACCTTAATGTTCAGAGATACTGATGTTGTATTTTTTTTATTCTTATTTTTTTTGCATGTTATCCAGGAATAATTTATTTATTCCAGCTTTGGAAAAAAAAGCAGTCCAGGCTATCTTTTTTTTGTAAATAAAACTATATTTTAACTTTTACGAACATCTTGTATTCCCTTTCTCCTCTCTTGTATTACTCCTTTCCTTATCTCTTGTTATAATTTTTTTATGATAATTGTCCTAGATAACATGACCATCGTTTAGAGCGGTTTTTCGTTAACGACACGAAAATTCCGGCATTCTGCTTTTTTTGGGTACCATTTTCGTTTTACAATGGACGTATTGAAACGATATACTGGAATAATATCTATTTCTTTCTATTAAAAGCATTCTGCTTTTTCTAGCCTAGATTCGTTTGGGTGAACGTATTCAGATGATGTGCTGGGAATAATATAATTAATTTTCTTTCTATTAAAAGCATTCTACTTCTTGTTTCATATTTCGCGTGTTGGAAAAAATACTCGAAAATGTGCTACTAGTTTGGATTAGGTTTCTTCTATTGCTATTTTTTGGTACTAAGTCAATGAAGGAACTTACTTCAAGTTATAATCTCCTTTCTGCCTTTGGCGCCAAGTTGCGTGTGTCAGACGTGTTACACGGGATTCGGCGGCCTATCATTCCTTAAAACGTAGTCAAATGCGAGATGTTCAGGTTTTAATACTGTTTTAAGCTGACTGCCTTTTTTTCTTTTTCTTTTATGTATTTTATGTGAAAATTGCATTTTTAAGAGTCTGATCGCCATTTTTGTCCGCCACGTGGAGTCATTTTTGTGAATTTCCCGCGTATTCTAAGTCGCCATTTTTGTGAACTGTTGAATGTTGGATATTGAATGATTTTTGTGTAATTATTTTTCCCTTGAGAATTTTGCTTTGACTGACAAGTGGAATTGTTAGAATTACATTTGAACGACTTTGGTTAACTATGGTACAGCCTTTTTCCATTTTTTTTGTAGGAATCTTACTTAGATAATTTTACGTTGTCATTTTCCCGCCATTGGGAAGGCGTTTGGCGCCTATTTTAGGTTAGCCCACACCTGATCGCCATATTGTATTTTGTTCATAATGGCGTCTACCCCCACTGTTAATCTCCTTGTAGAAAGGCGAGATATTGTAAAAATTAAAATTGATACTATTATTGATGTTCTTGGGGGTGGCGAGGGGGAGAACCGGGAATTTGTTTCTTCCCAGAAGGTTAGGGTTAAGGAACTCTTTGCGTCCATTGATTCGCTCAATGAGCAGATCACAAGTGCCTATATTGAGAGTGAGTCTCACGAGGAGATGTCTGAGAACTGTCGGAGCGAAACGTTATATCGTATCCATGTGGATCGACGTTTCAGCGAATTGGAGAGCATGTGGAAGGATGAGGGCTCCCCACATAATAGAGAAGGGGAGAAGCCTAAAGCGTCCCTTTGTAGTGTGACACCAAAACTTGTCTGTCCTGTTTTCGACCCCATGAGTTTGGAACGCGACAGATTGGCGTATCTCAACTTCTCGAAGGAGTTCGTAAATTGCGTGTCAAATATAACCAGCGAGTCCATGAGGTTGATTATTCTGAAAAATCACCTCAGGGGATATGCCCACCGAATAGTGGAACATCTTTCCATCTCGGATGCCAACTTTGAGGCAGCGATGGAGATCCTAGATAGAGAATTTTTAGATAAAAAGTTTATTGTAAACTCTATTTTTAAAGATCTCCATAGTGCTAAACCTCTTGGGGATTCAGATACTAACTCGGTGAAGAGCTTTCTAACTAAGGTGAAAGCTCAAATATACGAGCTGAAAAACTCCTTTGGTATGGATTTTCTAGAGGAGGAGGCCCCCGGCAATCTGTTGCTAAGTAGCATTATTTTTGAAAAACTTCCTATTTCTGTGAGACGGGAACTGATTCATACCGTCAATGGTAATTACCCATCTCTGGGAGATATCTTTGATAATTACTCTGAGGTGTTGCGCACGTTGGACATCGTCAAACCCAGGATGGTTAAAACTGTAAAGCCCGTCGCCAAACCGCGTTCGTCTGGTTCCTTTAGATTCAGGCCCGCTAGTGCTGTTAAGAAGCCCTCCACTTTGGAGAACTTTTTTGTAAAAACTAAACCCAGTCGACATAAGTGCTTCCTTTGCAGTAGTGACGGCCATATTGCTTACTATTGTGGGAAGTATCCCTCTCTAAGGGATCGGTTACAACGATGCCAATTGGCTAAGTTGTGTACCCGTTGTACTAGACCGTTCCATAACGCCGAGGCGTGCCCTGGTAAAAGTGGTCGTCTCCGCCCCTGTTGGAAATGTAAAAGTTGCGAACATGCAGGTGCGTTATGCCCTGACTTTGACAAGTCTCGGCTGGATACTAACTGGTGGGAGAAGTGAATCTTCTCCTGCCTATAATTAAAATTGACGTGGTCAATAATGGAGTCGTGAAATCTTTCAATTGTCTGTTGGATTCAGGGAGCCAGCGCTCCTATTTGTCTGATGTAGTTCTGGACCTATTGAATTGCCGTTCTATGCCTGTAAGGGACTACTTTATTAAGACTTTTCTCGGAACGGCCAGAAGGAGCCTAAATGAACTCGAGTTGCGGGTCAAAGTGCCGAACTCTGAGTGTGTTATACCCTTTTTGGTGGACGAAGGCTTGGACCTTCAGTTTCACGTCAGAGGTCTGTCTACTGCTATTGAGAGTATTATTGCGGGTGGGGGGAAATTGGCTGCTGACTTTTCAAATGTTGAAAATGATTGTATTACTGTACATGGTTTGGTAGGTGTTGACCTACTGATGTATTTGGGACCCATGAAGTTGTCTCCCTTCATGAATGGGTCTGTTTTTGAGTTTCCTCAAGGAATTGTGCCTTTTGGAGATATGTCCAATTTTGTGAGTCCTGTTATGAAGAAAACGGATGCCTCCGTTGTTGGCGCGAATTACAGCCAAGTTGTGTCCGAACACTCACGGTGTCTTATGACACATGTTTATTTTGTGCTTGAGCCGAAGTCTCAATATTTCGACCCTTTCGATAGTTTTGTTGATTCTTCTGTGGAAAGTGCCGTGGACAAGCTCTTTAGTTTGGAAACACTAGGAGTTACTGAGAACTCTGTAAGTGATTATGACAAGAATAAAATTGATGCCTTTCGCAGTTCGATCTCGTACCGAGACAGTTGCTACTATGTTAGTTTGCCATGGGACGAGGGAAAGTTGCCTTCTGTTCCTTCCAACCATCAAGTGTCGTTGAACGTGCTTGATAAGGTTGTCACTCGTTTGACGAGGCAGGGTCTATATGAGGACTACTGCCAGGTTTTCTTAGAGCAGGAGAGGGAGGATATTATTGAGAGAGTGGAAGTGAATCCCGAGGATTTCACTCATTATACTTGGATTCCTCACCGTCCGGTTATTAAGGCTAATGGTCAGAGTACCACAAAGATAAGGCCGGTGTTCAACTGTTCGTTGCGAACAGGTGGACATCCCTCTCTAAATGATTGTGTCTATCCGGGAATTAACCTTTTCACGGATATGCTAGAGTTATTGTTGAAGTTTCGTATGGACCGTTATGTCCTGTTGGCTGACGTCCGTAAGGCCTTTCTCATGATTCGGTTGGAAACCGAAAGAGATAAGAATCGGTTTTGCTTTTTTGTGAAATTGAATGACAAACTGGTATGTTATCGTTACAAAACATTGATTTGGGTTTGTGGCCAGCCCATTTATTCTCAACTTCGTCATTAGACATCATGTTGAAAAATACCCTCATAGTTTATGTAGGGATATGCTTATGGAAAATTTTTATGTGGATAATCTTATAAAAACTCACAATTCACAGAAAACTTTGTTGGACCTATACCTGAATGCATTGAGTATCATGCAGGATGGTAATTTTTCATTAAGGTCCTGTAATTCCAATAGTGATGTTTTGACCACTCGAATGAAAGCTGACAAAAGTTTTGTCACCCATGATTCTCCTCTGGAGAGGGTGTTGGGTTATGAGTATGATCCTGTGCCGGATAATTTGCATGTGGCGGTCGGTTCCTTGGATGTGCCGGCTGATACAAAAAGGGGCATCCTATCGCAGAACTCTTCCATATTCGACCCTTTGGGGCTTGTTTTGCCTGTGACTATCAAGGGAAGGGTAATACTCAGTGAGATATGGAAAACTCAGGTGTCATGGGATCAGAAGATACCGGAGAGTTTGCAGCTCACTTGGAACAAGTTGTTTCCTGAGTTGATGAATCTGCATAGTGTGAGGATCCCCAGATGTGCTGTTGATTCCTCTGCGCCTGCCACGTTAATAATCTTTTGTGATGCTTCACAACAAGCCTTTGGCTTTGCGGCTTACATTTTCCAGTATGGGGCTGCTAAATTAATATTTTCCAAGGTTAAGGTGGCACCTTTGGCAAAGAGAACTTTGCCGTCACTTGAGTTGATGTCCGTCTTTTTGGCGATGAAATGTATCCCTAATCTTTTGAAGGTGTTTCAAAAGGATGTGGTCAAGAAAATGGTGGTTGCGGTGGACGCACAAGTCGTGTTGTCCTGGATTCTGTCCGAGACAGTTGTGACAAAGAGTATATTTGTCCGAAATAGGTTAAAAGATATTCGAGTGGGAGTGGATAAATTGTGTGAACAAGGTTTGGAAGTGATGTTCAAGTATGTGAACACTTCTGACAACCCTGCCGACCTGATCACCAGGGGTATTTCTTTGGCAAAATTCAAATCCCTTTGGTTATCGGGGCCGCAGTGGCTGGTCGGTGAGAATTTTAACTGGCCAGTGTATGATTTGAACTGTTTGAGTTCTGACAGTCAGAGGTTAGTGCTGACTAATGCCATCTCTGTGGTTCCTGTGATTCAGGAATTGTCACCGGTAGTGGATTTTAAGAGATTTTCTTCTTTGGGAAAACTCATGAGAGTTTTGTCCTACGTGTTTAAGTTTGTATTGAAGTTGCGGAAATCCATGAAAGAACCAGGCCAAGTGGCCAAAATTTATTTGATTAAGTTGGAGCAGTCCTTGCTTCTTCCCAGGGAAAGGTCCCTTTTGTTGAACCCCTCCAACTGTGAGATTCCTCCGTTGGTGGCGAAGTTGGATCTTTACCTGGATGATAGAAGTTTGATAAGGTCTGGGGGAAGGATTGGTAAATCCAGCCTTTACCCTCCGGAAATTTTACATCCGATTTTGTTACCTCGAGGCAGTCATATAACTGATTTGATTGTTATGGACTGTCATCTCAAATGTAAGCATTTGGGTATTGCAGCTACCCTCAGCAAACTCCGTTTGTCAGGTTTCTGGATACATAAATCCAGGCAGGCAGTGAAGTCGGTTATCTCTGCCTGTGCTCTGTGTAAAAGATACAATGCCGTATCTTTCAAATACCCCAAGGTAACCAATTTACCTAAGCACAGAGTTAATTTTGTGAAGCCCTTCAACCATACCGGGATAGACTTTACTGGTCACTTGTGGGTTGAAGATGAAAGGGGACCGCAAAAAATGTATATATTACTTTTTACGTGCTTCAATGTGAGGGCGGTTCATTTGGAGTTAGTGAGTGACATGTCTACCCAGTCAGTGATATTATCATTGGTGAGATTTTTTAACATTTATGGGGTGCCTTCCCATATATACTCAGACAATGCTAAATCATTCGTTGCTGGATGCGGTTTGATTAAGCAAGTGCTGGTGTCTGACGAGTTCGAAGAGAAGTTTAGTACCTTTGACATCAAGCACCAGACGATACCTTTATATTCTGCTTGGTTCGGCAGTGTTTGGGAGCGTCTTGTTAAGACGGTGAAGGTTTGCCTTTATAAGTTAGTGAGTCGGCAGAAGTTGGGTTATTTTGAACTTCTTTCTGTGTTGTCTGATATACAGAATGCTATTAACTCACGTCCTCTAACTTATAGATGTTCTGGAGATGATGGTTTGGATATTATATCTCCAAACGCGTTTATTCGCCCGTATTGTAATAGTACTGTTTTTATAAATTCTGAAGAATGTTTTCTTGAGAATTCTCCTCCTTCTAGGAGTGACCTTTTGGAGAAGCTGAAACAAAGGGATCTTCTCTTAAAGAAATTTAAGGTTTTATGGTACGAAGAGTACCTGCTCAGCTTGAGAGAACTGAGTGGTGATCTGTACCAATCTGATTTTGGTGATGTCATCGCGATAGGCGATGTGGTTCTTGTTAAGAACCCAGCCAAAGCTCGCCCATATTGGTCCTTGGGTAGAGTGATAGGTTTGACTCCAGGTGATGATTCTCATATTAGATCTGCCCTGATTAAGAAGGCAGATGGTTCCTCTCAGGAACATTCTTTGAGACACCTTTTTCCGATGGAGTTGTCGGTTACTCATTCCCATCAGGCCTCGGAGGTTCCCGAAGAGCCTTGTGGTTCAGAGGTTCCTGATGTGGTCCAGCCGGATGTTGCTGGAGGAGATCATTCCTCGACTTCCAATTCTAGACCCATTCGAACTCGCAAGAAGGTGAGTGAACGGGATGATGATTATTTGTGGTATTGATGTGTACATGAGACACGTATAGACATTGTACATTTTTTTTCTTTGTCGGGAGAGTGTGGAAATTTCTAGACGTTTTTCTAAGTAAGTCAACGGTTACTTCCCTTTGTTGAAAGGTCAGGGGGGGGCCTACGTGCAGGTCGAAGGTCATATGGATATTGCGTAGGTGTTATGCGGTGAAGGCCATGTTGTGTCACGTGATTTCTATTTTTAGCAATGATGCAATTTGTCGTGTCTGGATATATCGGCGCGAAATTTAATAAGAACAGAGTGAGTCGTTGAAGAGGGCGCATGTTAAAACTGTTTCTCCGTCCACGAGGGGACGTTAAATTTGCAAGAATTTCTACTTGAAGAAATTTAAGAGATATGATATCTCTTGGCTGAATTGCCTGTTGTTTATGAAATATTTTCCCCTCGGTCAAGAATATATCCTTGGGAAGTTGTTTCAAGCCAGATACTTGAAATAAGAAGATGGAGTATGCGATCGAGACGAGAAGAACTCCATGCAAGAAATTGCCTATGTTGAAGAGCTTAGCTCCCGAGAACTGAAATACTTTGCAACACGGATCGATTCGAGAAGATTTAACTGTGCCAGTTTTATCCTTACTTTTGCGCGTGATTGCCGTTCAAGACTTGGAATGAAGAAGTTGAACGAGATAGCTCCGGGAACGAAATTGCCTATGTTGAAGAGCTTAGCTCCCGAGAAGTGAAATACTTTGCTGTCGAGAAGATTCTAATCTGAGATTAAGAATCATAGAGATTGATCGTCTTTGCACACAGATCGATTTGAGATATTCAACTGAGCCAGTTGAATCAGTCACATTCGCGCGTGATCGCCATTCAAGACGAACGATGGAAAATAGTGAGTATTATGTTTATTTGAAATGTGTACTGTTCTTGTGCCATACATATTGCGTCGGATTTGCTAAAAGAAAATATTGAAAAAAGAAGAAGAAAAAGAACTTTCTGACAGACGTTTGATAAAATAAAAAAGAGTTAATTTTAGCGTGGAAATTATGTTGGACTTCGGCACGGTTTGTTAATTTTATTTCTTTTGATTGTAAATTTGGAGAAAAAAAAAAAAGAGACTTTTGATTGATTTGTAAGAATACGGACTTTATAGTAAGTTCATGTTTTAAAAGGATTTATTCCTTAACTTAGATTGTGTCAATTTTTGTTGTATCTACCTTAATGTTCAGAGATACTGATGTTGTATTTTTTTTATTCTTATTTTTTTTGCATGTTATCCAGGAATAATTTATTTATTCCAGCTTTGGAAAAAAAAGCAGTCCAGGCTATCTTTTTTTGTAAATAAAACTATATTTTAACTTTTACGAACATCTTGTATTCCCTTTCTCCTCTCTTGTATTACTCCTTTCCTTATCTCTTGTTATAATTTTTTTATGATAATTGTCCTAGATAACATGACCATCGTTTAGAGCGGTTTTTCGTTAACGACACGAAAATTCCGGCAACAGCGCTCGAGAATTTGAGTACTCTGACCATTTAAACATTGCCTGGGCAGCCCCGTCGGCATTCCCCGGTAGGGGCACCTCAGGCGATTAGCAATAAACTAACCCCCTCTCAAAGGGTGAGAAGGCAAAGCCTGGGAGGGTGGACCTCCTAGAACTGCACAGGACGGACAACCGATAGACCGGCGTAAATCAATGTCTATTTTATGAAATGTTATGTTAGACACAGCCATGTTGACTGGAATTATCTCCCCTTTTTGTCCCTCTCTCTCGCTTTTTTTGTGAAAGACAAAAACTTGCAGTCCAACCAAAATTCCTCCCAACTGTTGTGTCGTTGTTAGGTAAGCAAATGGATTTTAATTTTAAATCGGTTATAATTTAAAACGAATATTTAATGTTATTATTATCATCTCTGTAGTATTAAAACTATCAGACAAGAACTCGTGTGTCTGTGTTTCTCGTCTGTTCGTAACTTTGATAAATACACAGAGATAATTATTTTTGTTTATTCGCTATTAATCGAATATTTATTGAAATCAAAAATACAATAAGGGAAAATTAAAACGAATTTAAAAAAAAATCCTATTTAACAAAAATGTAAAAAAAAAAACGATATTTTAACATTCTTTTTATCTAACCCCTTCACCCGGACAACACCGGGTAAATAGAAATAAATGTTCATTTCATCAAAAAACAAAATGTCTATAAATATCGAAACTCAATTCTAATTTAGTTTTTTTCTCCGATAAATTTTTAATGCTGACGACTTTTTTTAAGAAACGAGCCCCCCCCCCCCTTAAAAACTAAAGAATTCTTCTTTTCAATGATCTCTGCAGAAAATGTGTTTGTCTGACCAAATTGTCATTTCAACAATGTTTTCTTCAAATTCTTCATTTCCTGTTTATTCACGCGAATTGTTGTTTCCTGTTGTTTTTGGTTAAATCCTGTTTCAGTCATGTCATTTTTTTTAGTGGAATTCGTTTTGGCATTTAAACCATGTAAAAAAATTTATTTTTTTTAAATAACGGTATTATTGTAGATTAACACCCCCAGCCCCCCCCCCCCTCATAAAATATTAAATTTTCCTTTTTTTTTTAAGGCGATTACGTATTAACACCCTGAAAAACTTAGTGAAAAAATAAATAAATGAACAATTATTTTAGAATTTAAAGTGGACGGGGATCAGTTTCGCATATAAATTTAACGTAAAACGATTCCCCATTTCAGGGCCATTCTAGCGTTTTAGGGCATTAACCATTTTTTTTTTGCTATGGGAGATAAAGTCTGCCTTTTTTGTGTACTTTTTAAGCAATTACGTGTGATTTTCCGACCTTGGCACTCGGACATAGGGTTAATGGTTAAAAATAGTTAAATGCCCTAAAAAGTTAGAATGGCTCGGAAATGGGGATCATTTTATGTTAACTTTATATACGAAACTGATTTCTGTGATGGTGGTCGATTTTTTTTTTTTAGATGGTCAGTGGTCACTTATTTCAGGCTTAAAATATAATAAACAAAAAAAGACTTATCCTCATCCGACTGGCAAACACACCCAGACTTAGGGTTACTGGTAGGGTAAAGCTTAAAAAAAAACTTTTACGTCTGAAATTAGAAACCATCTCCACCCCAAAAAACAAAATCGACTATCATCTTTGATTGACTAGTGTTCGGCTAAGTGAAATTAACTAAAAAAAAAAATGAAAATAGTTTCAGAACGTTTAAACTATACAGGTTGGTAGAAAATTAGGTGCTTCTGCAGTTTCACAATTACATGTTAAGCCTCTCTTTAAAAAAATAGCTAAAGAAATGTATAAACTTTGTTATGTACTTACGTGGTAGCTGAAAAGAAGACTGTACACCAAAAATTACGCAAATTCATCCAGTATTTATTAAAAATAAAAAACGATTTCATCTATATGTCGCCATTTTTAAAAAAGATTTTGACTTTTTCCGAAAGTTATCTCCCTTGACCTTCTTAGCTGAAATGTCTAGCGATACGTAAAATCGCTTTTTCTTTTTTTCTTATAATTTAATAAATACTGGATGAATTTGTGTAACTTTTTTGTACAATCTTATTTTCAGCTGACACGTAAAGTACATAACAAAGTTTATACATTTTTAAAAAATATTTTAATGTCATTGTGAAACTACAGAAGCATCGAAAATTAAATTTTATTTGTTATATATATATTTTTTTCGATTTCTCTGCATGATTCTCGGCCTTTTGGCCAAGATCAAAGTGTAGTATCTGTTCCGATGGATACTACACCTTATAGACCGGTATTGTCTTGGCTTTCGGGTTTTGATTCTGCCGATCTGTGGGTTTGTCCTGTGCAGTTCTAGGCGGTCCACCCTCCCAGGCTTTGCTTCCCCTATTTGGGGTGAAGTAAGTTTATCGCTTACTGCCTGAGACAGCCCTGCCGGGAAATGCCGACGGGGCTGCCCAGGCATTTTTTGTAGGCCAGCTGTGTGAGGAAGATAAATAGCAACTATACTGCATGATTGCCGAAAACAAACCCGAACGGCTTCAGATTATTGTCGATAACACATTTAGAGCACGATTATTAGAGGGAAAAAAAAAAAATTATTCTGAAGCAGCATCATCATCAGCATCATCATCAGCATCATCATCAGCATCATCATCATCAGAAGCATCAGCAGCATCATCAGCAGCATCAGCATCATCATCGGTTTAACGCCCATTTTACATGCCACTGTCAGGTTCATTTTTATCACTTCCGCCCATGTTGTCCTTGGCCTTCCCATGTGAACTGAACCTGCCACTTCAACTGTTCTACATCAACTAACCCAAGAACTCTTGTATTTAAAAGTTTTTTTTATTTTTTATAGTTCACCCCAAACAAGGCAGCCCACCACTATAGATGTAAGGGGCTACTGAGAATTAGGGTGAAAGTTTGGGTGGTCATCTTAAATTGGGAGCTGTGTAGCGAGATGTCTGTTCACATTAGTTTTAAATTTCTGCATGTCGGTACAGTCATGGAAACAGGGAGCAGGGTGGGAGTTCCAGAGGCCGGCAACACAAGGAAAGAAGCTATTGAAGTAGAAGATTCTCCGGCATCTGGGAACCTCCACAGTGAATGGATGGGATTTAGCTGATTGTCAGGTTGGTCAAGTGTATTTACGTCGAGGCGGCACTAGAGCAGCAAGTTCATTGGAGCAACAATCCATTGAAGTACTTGTAAAACAGACACAAGGATGCAACATTGCGACGATGGGACAGGGACTAGAGCTTGGTGGATAGTGAGGGACCTATTAAGTTGGCGACTCTTTTTTTAACCTTGTCTAAGAGGGAGAGATTAGTGGATGATGACCAGGCCAGATGTGGCAACAATACTCCATGCATGGGCGGATGGTGGCTTTGTAGAGATATAAGATAATTTCAGGTGTGATAAGTTTACTAGCACGGTAGAGGGAGCCCACTTTCTTTGCAGCAGCCTTGACATTTTCTTCAATGTATTTGTTCCAATCAATGTTATCTGTGAATGTTAGGCCGATGAGTTTGAATGTTCGGCTCTCAGGTCGGGTGTTATTTGCCATGACAATCGGTGGTTGAAGAGGTTTCTTGTAGTTATTGAAGAAAAGGAGCTTTGTCTTTGCGGCATTAAAAGTTACCATCCATTTTTGACCCCAATCCACTACAGACTGGAGGTCACTTTCTAAGGATTCAGCCATTGCTTCGGATATGTGCGCGCCCGTTTTGCCCACATGATGAGAGTAGAGCGTGGTGTCGTCAGCAAATATATACATCTCAGTCCAAGGATCGATCCCTGGAGTACACCTGCATTGATGTCATATTGTTTGGATGAACGGTCATCGACGATAACCTGGATCTTTCTTTTGGTTAGGAAGGATCTAATTATATTAAATATTCGTCCAGTAATACCATATGAATTAATTTTTATGAGAAGTCTTTTATGTCAGAACTTGTCAAAGGCTTTGGATATATCAAGCGCTACCGTCCCAGCTTCACCTCCCGTGTCCAGCGTATGATGTATGCATTCAGAGATGACCATTAGAGTATCCGCAGTAGATCGTGCTTGCTGATGATCAGAAAGAAGTTTAGCAGGTGCCGTAGCTTGATTGATTAAGGATTCAAAGATTTTAGCAAAGATCGCGAGTAGACTGATGGGGCGATGATTCTGAGGATCAGTTCCATCTCCAGAATTCTTGAAGACTGGTACCATAGAGGTAATTTTCCAGTTATCAGGGAAGCAAGATTCAGTGAGGCATTTGTTGTAGAGTTTGGAGAGGACAGGGGCCAGCTCAGCAGAGCATTTCTTTATTACTATTAATTACTGGTATAAGATCAGCCCCACATGCTTTGGAGGTGTCAAGGTTTTTTATGATGTCTCTGAGATGGAGTGATGACCAGGTCATCAAGTGCGGCTTCATTCTACATTTAGGGAGGGGGTAGTTCGCTGAGTCCAAAGTGGAGTTTAAGGTGAAACGCTGAGCAAGTAGTTCAGCCTCATCAGTTGCCGTGCAAACGACATCATTGTGGTTTGATAGCAGGTGAATTGTTGATTGTCCATTGTTCACCAAACTATTGAAGATTTTCCAGAAATCGCGAGTACCTAGTTTCTGTGACTGAATGCGTTTTCTAGTCATCTCCGTATACCTTCTCTTTGCTTCACCTATCTTTGCCATACAATTATTTCTTGACTCTATAAATTTCTGTCTATTCGCAGTTGACTTATGGCGGCCGAATTATCGAATGCTTGCTGCCTCTGTGCAATAACAGCTGCACATTCCGAGGTGCACCATTGTGGAGAGTGGGGCTTGCTGTAGAATTTTCACATGGGGACATCTGCTTCAATGCCTGCTTTGACCCATTCGGTTGACTCATTTGCGCACTGATCAGCAGAGAGTGGAAAGGTTTCACTTCATGGGGCGTCACTGATGTGATCTCTGATAAAATCAAACTCAAATTCCTCGTAGTATCTCGTCGTTTACAGCTACAGCTTATCAACTTTGGGACGAGATTTTAAGGTGATCAGTGTTCCCGAGCGGGCTATGGGCATTCGTCACATAAGCCCTGGGCAGTGCAGTCAAGAACAGTTCGAGAAGTGAGGCTTGCTGGTCCACACGATCAGGGAGGCGGGTCGGTAAAGTGACAGTCTGTTAGAGGGGGTGCACTAAGGAGAAATTATACATGGAGGTACCAGCTGTGTCTATAGCTGAAGAATCCCAGCCAGTCGCAGTGGTGGGCATTAAAATCCCCAAATATATGTATTTGGACATTCGAGTCAAGTGAGAGTGCTCTATCTAAACTTTCAGAGACAGAGTTAAGCAGGGTACAGTCCTGGGTCGAAGGGGAACGGTATAAGAAATATAAGTAACTAACGCTGTGATGTAAGGTTAATCTAAAGCACATGTAGTCTTGGTCATTTGATTCTAACCTATGTTCTCTAGTCAGGGGGAGGGTGTTATGAACATAAACTCCTAGCCCATGCATATGTTTGTCAGAGTCTTTACGGTAGAGTGGGAGATAATCAGTTACGTCAAAATGGTGTGAGGAGATTGAGGATTGTAGGTTTGTTTCACTTAGTGCCAGGATATCCGGGGAGTTTACTAGGAGGAAGGTTTCTACGTAGTTGATGTTAGTTTTAAGCTCCCGAATATATGTGAATGCTAGCCTCAAGGACGGGGGTGAAGATGTTTTTTGGTGGGTTTCTTGTTTAGGTTTGTTTCTTTTTCTTTGTATTGTCATTTTGGTTTTAAGATATAGTGGGGGGGGGGGGTGCAAAAGTAGGTACTTGTTTAGTGTCAATGAGCTCACATAGCCAGATCATTAGTCGAGACTTGATCCATGGGAGTTGTGGCCTCGAGAAAGCTCATCGGGAATAACTGTAGGGTCCCTTTCCATGTGTGACATGGCACATACAGCTACCCACGATATTATACAACTGTTGACGGAGCAGCCATTCTTAGCGCTACCTAAGAGTTTGAGCTCCTGTCTAACCTGTACCCTCAACCTGTCGGAGCAATAGCACTGGATGTGTTTGAGGTGTCCCTGCGCCTGGCTATAGACAAAGGAGGAGTGCAAAAGCCGGGCAATCTACTCCTTAAGCAATTTTAGGTATTGCAATCCGGATATTTTGTTCAAGACTTCAGCTCTAGGAAGGTTGTCGATCAGGACTAAGGAGGCCTCCCTTCTCCAGTTTTTTATATCAGAGTTTTTATTCTCCTAGATGGATGACCTAACGAGGTCTATAGGTCCATCACACCGAGAGAGGTAGTCCTGCGCCTGTGTACTAGTCGTATATTTAAGAGCCCCGCAGTTAAAAAAAAAAAAGATTTAATTAGCATTACAAGTTGATTTTTTCTTTTTGAGTAATCATTAATTTATGTACTTGGGTGAATAGAGTTGTGTAAAAGAAGCCCAAAACCGTTTAAATTATGTAAATAGCATCAGTGGTTCAAAAGTTATCAGAATTTAAAGTGGTGAAAATTTGTTTTTCATTGGACATTTTTCTTTAATAATCCTTTAAAAACAAGTGGGACAAAATACGGACCTCATCATTTCAAGAAATTCAGTAATTTCTCTACAATTTATGTATTTTAAAAACTATTGGTACTCTTCTTAAACTATTGGTACTCTTTTTAAATTATTGGTACTCTTTCTGATTATGGAGTCAGATTTTATTGATCTCTTTATGAATTATAAATGTGTAAATTTGAAAGTTTTTAAGACTGGCACATTTTATCATACAGATCAAGTTTGATGAATAAAAATAAATAAATGGAGAAAAAAAAGTTCAATAAAACTTATTTATTTTTCAATTCATTTATTTTTCAATTTTTTATATATCTTTCACTTACTGTTGAGTAGAGTCCGAAAGTGTAGAATATATATATTTTTATATTTCGGGAGTAAACCCCCTTTTCAAAAGCCAAATGTTTATTCCATTTGCTGCTGAGAAACGTTCAAATGCAGCTGTTACGTTTGAATGTGAAAAATAAAAATAAATGAATTAAAAATCATTTTTTTCATCAATTATTTGTTTCTTTTTAATGTATTCTTGAGGGGGGGGGGAAGAGGTTGACGTAGTTTAGTGAGTGCAAAGATTCAGAACCTTGGTTATACAAGTCACTACAGAGTTATATGTCCTTGCTTATGTGGTCAATGTAAATTGATCCTTAGATATTTTTAAAATCTCTCCCTATCAAAAACCACCGAAAACAATGTTTGTCGTTCAATCATTTTATCCATGTTTCTCTTTTGTTCCGTTTCAGAAATTCCGTTACTCCATATTTTCTTTTTTTTCTTTTCTTTTCATTCGTAGGTCTGATATAATACAAAAAAAAGACGAAAGCTATGATGAAGAAATTCTGTCTCAATAACACGGCATCCAGCCCTGACAGTGATAATGTTGTGACGCTGCGCCACCCTTCCCGGAGCACCTCGAGTGATATCAATTTCACAGGTGTGGAAGACTCGTATCAAGATGGCGGTGATGATGATGTCAATGAGGTGAAAGCGGCAGTCGAGAAGATTCTGGCTGATGTGAAAGCAGAGGATTATGAGCCTTTGCCCCTTAATACCAAATTGTTGCAGCGGTTCGAAGAGCCACTTGTCCGACTGAGGACCTTCTTGGAAAATAATGATTTTACAAACAATACTTCTTCAATGGCAGTCAACGGTCCTTGCAAGCACCCAGTCCAAGCTCTGAGAACATTCCTTGATCGCTAAAGCTTCGTCATAAACAGTTATATACATCTCATTTACAAATTTTCAGATTAAGAAATGGCCTTCATTTTAAATGGTAACAGTATTTTTCGAATGAAAAGGAAGAAAAATATGGCAAAGTTTAACTTTCAGCCAGGTGAAAATTCTGCAAATTTTGTAGATGCACGAAGCACGAATCTATTTTTTTTTTTTAAATAGACTCACAAGTTGGATTATTTTTCAGCCTTTGAGGTAGGGAGTCGGAGTCAGCAATTTTTTTGAGAATTTGAAGGTCAGTCGGCTTTTTAACGTATACTGAAAAGGGGCATTTTTATATTCTTCTCACATTACACTTAGTTTCTCATTATGAAAACTGTTACGGACACAGCCATCCCAAATATGGGTTGTAATAAAAGTTATTCAGATTTCCTTTCCAAAATTTCTTCTTTTTTAAAAAAAAATTATTTCAATTTCATCAAAAATCAGAATTCTTTGATGCTGGCTATCGTTTTTTTTGTTGTTGTTGAAAATTGACAACAAAAAGAAATAAATTTTATTCAATTTCCTTGTTTCAAAGATTATAAAAGACTAACATTGCTTGCCTTTCAAATATAATATGACTTGGAAAAGGTATGAACCCCCTTCCTCGCCTTCTACCAATTTCTGTTTTAAATGGTGTAACTGCTGTTGTTCTAACAATGCGTTTATAAAAAATATGTTTAGAAAAATGGTTCCCAACATTAAATGACTGTAATGGGTGATATGCCGTTAAACAAAATAACACAATCTTTTATATAATACATTAAATAAACCTTTATACAATACATCAGATATACACACTAAATAAACCTTTATATAATACATTAGATAGATACATTAAATAAACCTTTATATAATACATTAGATAGATACATTAAATAAACCTTTATACAATACATCAGATATACACACTAAATAAACCTTTATATAATACATTAGATAGATACATTAAATAAACCTTTATATAATACATTAGATAGATACATTAAATAAACCTTTATACAATACATCAGATATACACACTAAATAAACCTTTATATAATACATTAGATAGATACATTAAATAAACCTTTATATAATACATTAGATAGATACATTAAATAAACCTTTATACAATACATCAGATATACACACTAAATAAACCTTTATATAATACATTAGATAGATACATTAAATAAACCTTTATATAATACATTAAATAAACCTTTATACAATACATCAGATACACACACTAAATAAACCTTTATATAATACATTAGATAGATACATTAAATAAACCTTTATATAATACATTAAATAAACCTTTATACAATACATCAGATATACACACTAAATAAACCTTTATATAATACATTAGATAGATACATTAAATAAACCTTTATATAATACATTAAATAAACCTTTATACAATACATCAGATACACACACTAAATAAACCTTTATATAATACATTAGATAGATACATTAAATAAACCTTTATATAATACATTAAATAAACCTTTATACAATACATCAGATATACACACTAAATAAACCTTTATATAATACATCAGATACACACACTAAATAAACCTTTATATAATACATTAAATAAACCTTTATACAATACATCAGATATACACACTAAATAAACCTTTATATAATACATTAAATAAACCTTTATACAATACATCAGATACACACACTAAATAAACCTTTATATAATACATTAAATAAACCTTTATACAATACATCAGATACACACACTAAATAAACCTTTATATAATACATTAAATAAACCTTTATACAATACATCAGATATACACACTAAATAAACCTTTATATAATACATTAGATAGATACATTAAATAAACCTTTATATAATACATTAAATAAACCTTTATACAATACATCAGATACACACACTAAATAAACCTTTATATAATACATTAAATAAACCTTTATACAATACATCAGATATACACACTAAATAAACCTTTATATAATACATTAGATAGATACATTAAATAAACCTTTATATAATACATTATACACAACAAAATACATCCTATTTTGTTGAATATCCATTTCTAAAATCCTTTTTTGTTGAATATCCATTTCTAAAATCCTTTTTTGTTGAATATTCATTTCTAAGATCCTAATTTTACTTTTGAATAAGAAAGCATATTTAATAATTTTCGCATTCAATAAAAACAAAATTTAATTCCAGTAATCAAATCAAAAACTATTAATTAGTGTGATTAAGATTGGAGAAACTTTTCAAGTAGAAAATGATATTTATACAGGAAAAGTTTGAATTAAATATTTGCATAAAATAATATAAAACCGATGAAGCTTATTTTGCTATCAAATTTACAAACTTTAAATCTTTAAAACTCCAAACTAGTACAACGATGAAAGAAATAATGATGTGAAAATAATGCCTGATAACAAACGTGAAATTCATAGTTTTTATGATTATTTAAATGTTAGAAGAATAAAAATTTATTTAATTTTTTTAATAAATTTAGGAAATAAAAGAATAGCTGATATTTTTTTTCTTTCTGCAACCCCAAATTCTGATAAATGTGTTTAGCGGCCGATTATAATGGTGCTAAAGCCGGGCTTAATAAAATCTTCCTTTCGGGCTTTATTATTTTTTTTCACCTTCAACATATCCGGAATTCAGACATGCTGCCTTTAAAATCCTGTTTTTTTTTCAATCCTCTTTTAAAAAGTCCATCGGAGTAATCTCCCCTTTGTTTCGTAAAGTTATCTCCCCTTCCATTTGGTATTCACTCTGAAATCTTTAAAATTCATAATTCAAAGGGACTTCGTAAGTTATTAAAGTTACGTATATTTAAAAAAAAAATTTATTTATATTCATAAGTATATTTATTAAGAGTAATAATTACTATTACTGACGTGAATTATTTTGAAGGCAATATCGTTGAGAAATTAGTTAAAAACAATTTATTTTGCTTTACCTACTCATTTGTGACCTATTCTTGGCCTTTTGGCTAAGATCAAAGTGTAGTATCTGTTCCGATGGATACTGCACCCCATAGACTGGTATTGTCTTGGCCTTCGGGGCTTGATTTACGCCGGTCTATGGGTCTGTCCTGTGCAGTTCTAGGAGGTCCACCCTCCCAGGCTTCGCCTTCCCTCTTTGGGGAGGAGTAAGTTTATTGCTTACTGTCTGAGGCGCCCCTACTGGGGAATGCCGACGGGGCTACTCAGGCAACTTTTAAACCCCACTTTCCCGACCCGACCTTGGGTCACATCTTACTTGTGGGAGTAAAATAAAAACTGGCCTTGTGCCTAACTCCTGGAGAGGAGTAAGTCAATACTCATTTGTGACCTATTTGCGTTTAAAAACTTAATCTTTAATATTTAAAAGAAGTTTTAAGCCAATTTACTTTATCATAAATAGCAAGCAAAGTTAAATAATCCGTGTCTGAACTAAGTACGTAACCGAAGCGGAAACGAGTAAAGACCGGATACTTGGTTCTGTTTTTCCCGTAATTTTACTGATGTCTTATTTTTTTTTTTACTTAGAGTAGGTATGAAGGACAGAAGGCTGGGGAGAGGATATTTCCAATTCGACTAATTGGGCAACCTTTACTTGACAATCCTAATCATTATCCAGATGATTGCTTGAAAAGTTTTCAAAACTCTGCTTATTCAATAACTAATTTAAAAGTGCTGAATCAATCTCTCCAAATCTCTAAACATTTCATTTCTTTTTATCTCATTTAATGAAATTTAGTTTCAAGAAGATTCTGACGACATTCCTCTGATGAATGTGACTTGAAAAAACATCTCAGTAGATAATTTTATTAAAATGTCAAATGAATAAAACATTAGTACGACTCTCTCAAGTGTCTCAGTCTGCAAAATCGCTAATGTTGAACTTCTATAATCATCTTTGACCTTCCATTCTTCAACACCCACAAGACAAGAGCAAATTCACTGCCACTGACAAATGTTGATCTTCTGTGGCCTTGAGTAGGATTGTCTAACAATGTAGAACCACCATTCTTATGCAAATTAGTATCCCTATTTACCTCCCTTCCTCCGTGGAAAATTTTAGATACAAGATCGTTTTTTAATGTGAGGAATATCCACCTCCTCAAAACGGAGCACTCTGGATTAAGACAAAGATAGAAGTTGCCCTAGTCGAGGAGGACAAAACAGATACTATGTTTGATCCTAGTCCGAAGACCGGAAGTGGTTTTCATTGCAATGAAAAGATTAGCAACAGTTCCACCTACTATGACAAACGATTTTCTCTAGACTACCCTTTATTGAAGAGGGGGGGGGGGCGTAACTCTTGCTGGAAATAATTAACCCTAACCCGGCGGTGAAATTTCATGCTAGTTTATTGGCGCAAACTCGGAGACTTTTTTTGCTCTTGTTTATTTCTCAGCTTCTGTTGTTTATTTTTTTTTTAATAATTTCAGTTTTTTCAAGTAGACACAAACAAACGATGTATTTTATTATCACGTTTGATGGTTTCATATCAATTATATTCTGCTAATATTCCTCAGATGAAAGACAGTCATGTCAGGTGAGAATTTTATTAACGTGAATCATTTTAACATTTTTGTAGCCAATTTTTGTTTTTTGCTGAAAATGTTTTATTTGTGTGCATTTCATGCGTGTGTCAGCCGAAATGTCAAATGAATTTGTGTTGTTATTTTAATGAATGTCTATTAATAAAAATGTCAATATTTACTCAATATTTGTTGGTTTTTACTGTTCATTTGAAAATAATAATTATTTGGAAATCATTGCGCATGCACTGCAACTCATCAAAAGTGCATGTGCATATATGCACATATACAAGTGCATATATGATAATAGATATACAACTCATCAACAGTAAATATGCATATGGATGTGCACATGCACTACAACTCATCAAAAGTGCATGTGCATATATGCACATATACAAGTGCATATATGATAATAGATATACAACTCATCAACAGTAAATATGCATATGGATGTGCACATGCACTACAACTCATCAAAAGTACATGTGCATATATGGATGTACATATACAGTAAATATGCACACATGCATGTGTATATATGTATATGTACCATAACTGATCGACAATGCAAGTACATATATGCATGTGTGTGCATACATGCATGTGTTAGGGGAAAACGTTTTTGCTACCACCTATATGGAGTATGTTTTGAGGAGAGTCGAAGATGGTGGGCCAAAAGTGATATTTAGTGTTAACTGGAAAAAATGATAACAAATTTACTAAAACACGCTCGAGTGAATAAGTGTAATACAGTGGTGAGTTTAGTAGCCTGTGATGCATGTGGTTATTTTACTATTCTTCAAGAAGGTACAGGGGAAAAATCGTCTTAACTTTATATAAATTATATAAACTTTATAAATTAAATAAAAAAATTACTTAACATAATATATTGTCTTAACTGTTATTTAAATTAAATTTTAACTTAAAATTTAAAATTTATATTTTTATTTTTATTCTTTATAAAATCTTGTAAAATTCTTCTAGTTTTGAAATTGATTATAAATGATTTTAAGAATTGTCTCCCCTTGGCTATCATCATTAATAGTTATTGAATTATCTGTCCTTGGAGAACTCTTTAGTTGGGAAAATCTGCCAATATGGAAGACTTTTGACTTTTCTGGGCTCCACTTCAAGTTTTTTTGGTAGTTTAAAAATTATTTTGGTTTCTGAAAAACATTTTCAAAAAATGTTATGAAGTTTCATTATCTCTGAATCACCGGAATTGGGTAAGAAGAGCGAACATGCTTGGGTTGTCTGCCTGAACCTCTTGTTGGAGACCTGGTCTTGCTTGGTGATTCCCAGGATTCTCCTGAAGTTGCGCAGATGGAAGATGCTGAGTCTGTTCTCTTGGCGGAAGTAAAACGCCCATGATTCACTGCCATAGAGAAGCGTGCTGAGCACACAGGCCCGCTACACTTTCATCTTGGTATTGGTTAGGGTCAGCATCTTGTTATTCACGACTCTATTCACCAAGCGAGCCATGGCTGTTGCCACTTTGCCGATACAGTTGTGGAGTTATGCGTCCAGGAAGAGATTTCTGGAGATGGAGGAGCCGAGGTATGTGAAGTCCTTGACAACGTCGAGGGTATGGTCGCTATTGGTGATGTTTGGCGTATTTGCACGAGGGTATAAGTCTTTTTAGGCCGATGATCATGTCAAACTCTGTATGCATGCGTAAAGCAGTTGATGAGTCGCTGTAATGTTTCTTTAGAGTGTGCCGTCCGTGCTGCATCATCAGGGAAGAGCATCTCATGTATGAGTACTTTCTGTACTTTGGTCTTAGCTTGAAGGCGGGCAAGGTTGAAGAGGCTGCTATTGCTTCTGGTCTGAAGGTACACCCCATCCTCTGAGTTGTTGAAGGCGTAGCGCAACAGCAGACGGAAAAAAATGCCAAAGACGCACTCCTGTTTCATCCCGCTTTTGATTGGAAAAACGTCCGAAGAAGAGCAGTCGTACCGTACGGTTACCTGCATGTCTTCATACAAAGATGTGATCATTTTTAGGGCCTGATGGGATATCCAATCTTCTGCAGCAGAGTTAAAAGTCCCTTCCTGCTGGTCAGATGCTTTGATGAGGGCGACGAAAGCAATGTACAGCGGTTGTCTCTGTTTGTAGCACTTTTCCTGGCGCTGTCGTGAGGAATAGAACATGTCGACGGTTGATCTTCCTGTTTCGTGGTAGACATGCTCCGCAAGCAACTGCAGCCTGTCGAGGAAAACATGGGCGATTAATTTCCCAACAACACTGAGGAGGGATATTCCATAGTAGTTATTGCAGTCACTGCGGTCACCCTTGCGTTCTTGTGCAGAGTGATGATTCTTGCATCACGTCTTCCCAGCATTGCTGCTGCAGCAGCTGATGCAGGTGGTGGAACAGGGCTGTCTTCTTTCACACCTTGATGACTTCAGGTGGACTAGAATAAGAATATCGTAAATAGAGGGGTTTTAATGTTATATATATATATATATATATATATATATATATATTATTTCATGTATCCACATGAAATTTTATACATAGATATAATCTTTTATGTATCAATTTTCAGTAGTTACTTCAGCAGTGCTCAATACGTTAGTAGAGCTAGGTAGTAGGTTATGAAAATATATTTATGGCAATATATATATATATATATACACGGGGGGGGGGGTCAATAAATAATGCCCCTAACCCATTTCACATAGCAGTAGATTAATAAAACTTAGCACAGTTATTAGTCCTTCTCTACATAGGAACCACTCAGAGTTATGCATTTCTCCCATCGTTTGATGCAACTCTGGACACCGTTTTTGTAGAACACCCCAGGTTGGTTCTCCAACTACGTCGTAACTTCAGAAATCAAGGTTGCATCATCTGGGAAACGCTTTCCTTTAAGAAACAACTTCATGGTTGGGAAGAGATGAAAGTCAGAGGGTACAAGGTCAGGAGAGCAAGAGGGATGAGGAAGGATTTCATAACCACACACCCATGCTTCTGATCTGGCGACATGCGAGTTGTGGACTGGAGCGTTGTCTTACAGTAGTAAAAAACAATTCCTCCCCAACTCAAAAACCACTAGAAAGAACCAATGGTGTTTATAAGTTTAAATGCCCTTTGAAAGAATGTAACTCCCATAATAATAATAAAGCTAATAGCTACATTGGTTTTACAAGCACTATCCTATCCCGCCGCCTCACCATGCATCTTGTAAACTCTAGCTCAATTTACCAACATCTACATAACTGCCCTCCCTCTGATTTAAGACAAATACTAGTTAATAACACTAAAATTATACATTCCGAAACCAATTTAAAAAAATTAAAAATACTTGAAGCTATCTACATAAAACCATAACAACCTAAAATTAACAACATCACATATGAAACCAGTAGTAACATTTTAAAATGCTTAACGTACTGTGATTTTGGTCTGTGATGCCATCCAGCATTGCTGAATTTAAATCGTCAACGACTTCCTGGAACAATGTGAAAAACGTTCTATGCACGTTTCGCCGCAGGCTTTTTAAAATTTTCTTCTTTCTCCAGCTTTTTTGTTCATTTGCTTTTGACACCTGAAGATGATTCGACGAAGAATCGAAAACGTTCATGAAACCTATGAAACATTTATTAATTTTTATTAATTTTAATACAAAAAAAAGACCATCAGAAAAATTGAAAAAATGAAAAAAAGATATAATTAAACAGACGAATTCTATTATTTTCATTGCTGCCTAAATACACATACAATATATATATATATATATATATATATATATATATATATATATATAGTAAGCTATGAAAATATATTTATGGCAATTAAGCTACATAGAAGCTCCCACGTTTCATCCCCGGGGGGAATCTTCAGGCTAAACTTTAGCCTGAAGATCCCCTCCCCCCCGGGAATGAAACGCAGGAGCCTCTGTGTAGCTTAATTGCCATAAATATATTTTCATAGCTTACTACCTAGCTCTATTGAGCACTGTTGAAGTAAATACTGAAAATTGATAAAATAAAAAAATTATATTTCCTTATAAAATTCAATGTGGATACATGAAATAGTAATACCTTTAATACATTTAAGTTGGCTCCTGCTGATTTTAAATTTAAGCAGAACTTTAAATATTCTATTTAGTTTTCCAGCCCCTATATTTAACAATTGTTTTTTTGATCGGATCTTTCTGCATATTTCTACTTCATCACATTTTTTCTATATATACGTCAGACCAGGAAGTTATGGTTTGCACAACTTCTATCAGCTCATAAGAACCCTTAATTCAACATTATAACATTCAACACCGAGTGAGTCTTCTGAACATTTTATATGATTTTTCTATCGTTTTATTAATTTGCATACACTGAATACACTTTTCACTGTCATCTACTGCATCGATAGCAAACAAATTTCCCACCTGGATAACTTTTTTCGTTTCTTGGACTACCATTCACCACCTGGATTGTTTTTTAATCGACTTCTTTGACATTTAAAAAAAAAATTGTTTTAAACTTTATGACTTGGATGACCTGTATAAGTTTAACAAAAAAGTGTGTTTTTGGCCGATATATTTGATGTTTTATATACTTTTATGTATTTTTTATATATTTTCAAAGCTTGATTTTATTACCTGCAGTAATGTCATTGCGGTAATTGGTCCTCTGAGAATAAGATTTTCTTTGAAAGGACACAATGTCACTCTTTGTTTTTGAACTTTAATAAAATCTGATTAATTTCTCATTTTATTATGTTATTCAATTAATATATATATATATATATATATATATATATATTTATATATATATATATGTGTGTGTATGTATTTTTTAAATTTATATTTAGAATTTTTTATAGTAATTCAAATATAAATTTTATAACATAAAGTAATTATAATAGCTCAATAGTGTAAGGCCAGAGCTTTGCTAGTGAGAATGTAAAAAACTTGAAAAATTAAAGAAATCGATTACAAAACAAAAATTCTAGTTCACCACAGTTTAAATGATGAACAAAAAAAAATGTAAAAAATAAATTGAAATACATGAAAATAGGTTTGATTTCGAAAGAACAGATTCATAACTTTCCGTTGTCGATTCAAAAAATTGAATTGAAATTTTAAAATGTATGATCGTATTCGTTGTTACATTGCTCTCGTCTTCTTGATTGCTGTCAGCTTTACATGTCCCAAAAGTTGCTGTCCACTATATTAAGCATCTAATCGCGTGCATAGCCGTCAAGAGTCAGTTGTAAACATGACACAACATAGTTTCATGATTCAACTCTTTTACTACCTCTCACCATCTGATTGGGTAACACAATTGTCCTTGACCAATCACTGGGCACTTAATTTTGTTTGGTCTCTTTGGAATGTGGACTCACTCCGCAAAGTCAACATTTAAAAGAGAACGGCTTCTCTTTTTGAATCAAACTTTACTAGTTAAAGGGAATCATTTTCTCAATAGTTGTTTTTTTTTTAATTAAGCCGCAAACACAATTAGTGTTATATACCCGCTTACTGTTGATGCTGGGTGGATCCGGTTCTTCCTTTGCTTGCTGGGCATCTCGTGTTCGTCGTTGTTGTTAGAAAACTCATGCGGACGCTGATCTCGTTTTTAACAGGAACAGAACACTCAAGTCACGTGCGTAGAGAGAGAGAAAGACAGACTGAACAAAGAAATTACTTGGAGAGATACTCTTTCACTTTTTCTGTTCTCGCTGCTCCCCCCCTCTCCTAGAGCCCCTACCTACTGAACACTGAGCGGTCGGTTCTTACATCATACTCGGTTGAGAGTTTGAAACAAAAACATCGAAGCCAGCCTCGAACAGAAGTGACATAACTTCCGACTTCCGCTTTTTTACTTCCCCCCTCCCAACCTTTCACTATATAACATTAGTTTTGTAACAGATATTTCTTGTATGATAATTCAATACATGTTATCATTTATCATTGTCTTCTGTGTTTTCTTCTTTCGCTTTATTTCAGCATTTATCCAACGTTCAACAAACAAGCAAATCATTCTTTCGCCATAAAACTCTTCATAAAGAGAATATTATTTGTAATCCACTTCTTTAGTTTTTAAACTTCTTGACGTTATGACTATTACTTTTTTTATGACTATTACTTTTTTATGACTATTACTTTTTTTATGACTATTACTTTTTTATGACTATTACTTTTTTATGACTATTACTTTTTTATGATTATTACTGTTTTATGACTATTACTTTTTATGACTATTACTTTTTTATGACTATTACTTTTTATGACTATTACTTTTTTATGACTATTACTTTTTTATGACAAAAACAAGTGTATTGGGTATCTAATATTTATGAATTCAACCATTCTGGCCTGGTTTTCGAATTTTAACAAATTATTATTACCAGTTATTCGGTTTGACAATATATAAACAAATAAATACAATAAATACACACTTGTAGTATGAAGCATCCAAGCATTATTCTCCCAGTAATATTATTATAATATTAATTATTATGATATTAATTATTATGATATTAATTATTATGATATTAATTATTATAATATAGATTTAAAATCAGTGTGTAAGCAAATTATGCCCATACTGAGAAAGTATATGTAATTCAAAACAGACTCTCTCATTAATAAGTGTTGGTATTTACTTTCGTGTGGCACAAGGTTGTTTGTCACGTGGAAGGAGGAAGCCCAGCCCCCGCAGTGACTGAAGGCCGGTTAAGAAATTACCTAAATCTCTTCAGCCCTGCCTCCCGTACATAGATGAGGCCGCCGGGACTAGGTCATATGTTTAGAAATAAGCAATAATGTCAAAAGGAAAATTGGTTTTGCCACCCCATGAGGGCAAGATGTGATACAGGGTCATTTGTTAATTGTGGAGGTGAGAGACGCCCACCACCTAGCGACACTCGGAGCCAGTTTAGAAAAATAACATCAGCCCTCCCCTGCAAAGAGGAAGGCCGCCTGGAACGATGTCTAATTTTTAGAACAACAAAGGGCATTAATAATGCAATGTTTATATATATATATATATATATATATATATATATATATATATATATATATATAAAATATGAAACTAAACGTATACTTTTAGTAGATAGAACCTATAGTGAAATGGTTTAAGCTCAATATACGAGATAGAGCAATTATAAAGATGAATGAAAGAAGAGGGATAAACATGTACGAATGACAAATTTATTTCAACTTCGATTGTTCAATGCAAGGTATATTCAGTAAAAATATGTTTATTATTCTTTCCTTAAGCCAAGGCTTTTTAAAGATTAAAATCTTATCATCAGAGGAATTACATAGATGGATAAGTTGGCAGTGGAAAAGCCAAAATTCAAAATTTGAAAAAATATAAAGTGATGGAGAGTAAGAGTGTGCGTGTAAAAGAATATGGAGTGTGCCCAGTTGGTGAATGTCCGTTGATAAGGTGTCCGGTGAATGGAGATTTAAAGATGGCTTAAGGAAAGAAAAATAAACATGTTTTTATCGAGTACACCTTGCATTGAACAATCGAAGTTGAAATTAATTTGTCATCCATACATCTTTATCCCTCTTCCTTCATTTATCTTTATAATTGCTCTCTCGTATATTGAGCTTAAACCATTTCACTATAAGTTCAATTCTCTAAAAGTATACTTTTAGTTTCATATTTATATATATATATATATATATATATATATATATATTTGTGTGTATTTAGGCAGCATTTTCTCATTTATGCAAACATTGTTAAAAATAACAGAATTCGTCTATCTATCTATCTATCTATCTATCTATCTATCTATCTCTCTCTCTCTCTCTCTCTCTATATATATATATATATATATATTGTGTCCATCGGGTTTCTAATATTTATGAATTCCACCATTCTGGACTGACTCTCGAATTTCAACCATTTACTATTAATTATATAAAAAAGATTGTCTCCCTTTTTCTTCTAAAATACTTTTCTCATTTTATGATAATCAATTATTCTCCTCCATTACAAAATAGCCTCATGGGCAAGACAAGAGCAACCGTTCCACCAACCATGGCCTTAATTACCATTTAGATGTAACACCAGGCCAGAAAGAGGGTTGCGTTTCACGAGCACTCCAAGGCGTCTATTTTATCTAACGTGTAACCGGGGTGGGGGGTAGGGGGGGAAGGCCTTATGGTCTTCTAACTTCTTGTCCGTGGCGTCAGTCACGCAAGACTCTTCCTCCCCGTCCCTCATTATCTGATTAAAAAAGATGGAGCAGATTCCTAATTTGAAAATGTTTTGACCAGAAAAACTTTCTTCATTAAAAAAAAAAACAACAACACATTTTAGTTAATGCAAATATTTCGTTCTGTTTATGTTATGTATAAAATCTATTTCTCATTTTCGAAACATTAGTACAATCAGTGTTTTTAGAGGGGGGGGGGGAGGTACTTCAAATGCATATATAAACAAAACTGGTACATTTTTCTACGAACAAGTCATCACTTATCAAGGCCAACAGTCATTCGAGGATAAGGATTAAGGAGATGGAATAATTGTCAGTTAAATGATTAAGAATATTCTAGGAGAGTAGAAAGTGACTAACTTGGGTTTATTTTCGGCAGCCTCGTAACTCTTGCTTCCTTTATTTTGTCCTTTAGTCCTTACATTCCATGAGCGGTATTTCTGACAAAGGGAGAAGAATTGCTGTTTCCTGTGTTTTCTGACATCTATCCATCTAACACTTACTGTTGGCTAGTTTTTGACCTTGAAGTGGTATTTCTTTTAGCTCCTTACATCAAGTGGCTTCATGCCTTGTCTGGAGCGATTTCCACACACACACACACACACACACACACACACACATATATATATATTATGAGTGATTTCCATTAAAAATATATATATATTATGAGTGTTTCTTGCAACTTCTAACATCTTTCGCTCTTGATAAAGCCCACGCAACAGTTGAGTGAAACGTTGAGTCCTCAGGTTTTCCGCTGTTCCTTTTAAACTCATATATTATGAGTGTATCGAAAATGATAAAGACAGTTTAATTACTCTCTAAGGGACGCTTTATGACGTATTTGTTGACATTGGATTTGGAGACGACCATGTTGCAGTCTACAGGAAAGCAGTACGGTGGTAATGTGTATCACAGATGGGAAGTGCTTGGGAAGAAAATTACTTCATATATAAGCGTCATATAATCGCCTGTGCTATGCACAGAAGCCTTGAAAATCACGAGATATGTGGGATAGCGGCAACGCATACTGTCACAAAAGCAGTCAGTTTTTCGCATCGGGGCAATAGCAACGTCTCCCTAAATCTAACCCTTCCTCACCGTGGTAGGAGTGGTAACTATTAACAAAATGGATGACTTTTTTTTACGAAGAAACGCAAATGTGGTGGATTTCATTTCGTAATTAATTTTTTTTAACTATTAACAAAATGGATGACTTTTTTTTTACGAAGAAACGCAAATGTGGTGGATTCCATTTCATAATTAATTTTTTTTAACTATTAACAAAATAGATGACTTTTTTTTTACGAAGAAACGCAAATGTGGTGGATTCCATTTCATAATTAATTTTTTTTAACTATTAACAAAATGGATGACTTTTTTTTACGAAGAACCGCAAATGTGGTGGATTCCATTTCATAATTAATTTTTTTTAACTATTAACAAAATGGATGACTTTTTTTACGAAGAAACGCAAATGTGGTGGATTCCATTTCATAATTAATTTTTTTTAACTATTAACAAAATGGATGACTTTTTTTTTTACGAAGAAACGCAAATGTGGTGGATTCCATTTCATAATTAATTTTTTTTAACTATTAACAAAATAGATGACTTTTTTTTTACGAAGAAACGCAAATGTGGTGGATTTCATATAATTAATTTATTTGCGGTCTGGAACTCCGGTTTTCTGGCAGAGCCGCTCATGGCGAAGAGATTAGGGCCGTAAACGGGTTAATAGGACTCTGGCGAAGATCCAGGAAGAATCGGCATCAGTCGCCCTCTGGTCGTCTCTACTCTTGTGTGTGGCAAGCAAAGATATTTCAGGCATGGAACCGCAAAACAATGGAATGAAGTAGCAACGTTATTCCTGCACTATTCCTTTATGTATTATGGGATAAACCTTCCCCGACTTTGCATGCAACCGCTGAGCCTTGCTGGTCTCGGTGTCGATGGTAAGCACCTGCAATCCTGCATGTTAACAAAGCCACCATCCGCCCATGCATGGAGTATTGTTGGCACATCTGGGCTGATGCATCATCCACTAGTTTCTCCCTCCTTGACAAGTCCAAAAAAGAGTCGCCAACCTAATAGGTTCCTCACTGTCAACCAAGCTCCAGTCCCTGTCCCATCGCCGCAATGTAGCATCCTTGTGCTTGTTTTACAAATACTTCAATGGATTATGCTCTGATGAATTGGCTACTCTGGTGCCCCCCTCGACGTAAATTCACTAGACTAACTCGACAATCAACTAAATCTCATTCATTCACTGTGGAGGTCTCCAGATGCCGGAGAGCCTTCTACTCAAATAGCTTCTTTCCTCGTGCTGCTGGCCTCTGGAACCCCCTCCCTGCCTCCTGTTTCCCGACAGTACTGACATGCAGAAATTTAAAACTAATGTAAACAGACATCTCGCTGCGCAGATCCCAATTTAGGTTGACCCCCCCCAACCTTCTCCCCTTTTCTTTTTTCTCAGTAGCTCCTTACGTCTACAGTGGCAGCCTGCCTTGTTTGGGGTGAACTATGTTTTTAAAAAAAGCTGCCACCAATGAGGAGGACTTTGTAAGCTCTATGCAGAGGTTCGATTCGTTTAACAAATAAAACAGGCAGAAGCTGCAAACAAGGTAACCTCCCTCTACCGGGCTAGAAAACTTCTCACACTTGTCAGTATCTTATCCCACTACAAAGCCACCATTCGCCCATGCATGGGGTATTGTTGCAACATCCGGGCTGATCAACCAACCACGTGCCTTTCCTTCTTGGACATGGTGCAAAAAAAGAATCTCTAACCTAATCGGTTCCGCTCTGTCTACCGAGCTCCAGCCCCTGTCCCATCGCCGCCGTGATGTTGTACCCCTGTGTTTGTGTTACTAGTACTTCCACGGAATGTGCCCCAAACAAACTTACTGCACCCCTTCTACGTAAACCCAATTAGCAGCAAAATCCCACCCCTTAACTGTAGAGGTCGGAAACCTTTCTACTCTAATACCTTCTTTTCTTGGACGGTTTTCATTTGGAATTCGCTCCCTGCTCCCTGTTTCCATGATAGTACCAACATGAATAGTTTTAAATGTAAAATGAACAAACATCTTGCTGCCCCAACTCCCCAGCTAGGATGCCCCTATAAATCTGGCCCCTATTCACAGTAGCCCCTTACATCTCAGTGGTAATATGCCCCCTTGTTTGGGGTGAATAAAGGTAAAAGTCAAAATAAAAGATTGACGACGACTGGAGTTGAAACGTCGCCTACATTTTCTCGAAAATCTGAACATGCGTTTTTTTCCAGGGTTCATGCCTTTCTCCGACGGTCTTAGTACATAAGTCAACTCAATAGATCCAGTGGGAAATTGAACCTGGCTTGGCTGATTCCATAGTCCGCATCGGCATCCGTTCGGTCACTACCCCAGATGGCGAATGGGAAGAACGTATGTAAAATATATACAAATACAAATACAATTACTGCTTCCCTGGATTTCGTGGCGTCAAAACGAAATCATACAAATCGTTTCTTTGCTAATTCCTAATCGCAGATGAAAGTTTACGAATGCGGACATCACATACCAAACTTTCGGTGTCTTCTCTCCAGGGTACGACAGCCGTTTGAAACGTTGCTAAGAATGCAAGATTAGTTTCCCCTAAACGCCGTGGACATTTAAGTGTTCGCGCTTTTAGCAACTGACTCGCATATTAGGCTGACGTGCCATTTCACAGTTCATTACCACATCCAGTAATTTAATCGATAACAACTCGTCTCTTTCTTTTCTATGTGCGTCTATGCAGCTCTCTAAGAGGATATGTCGGTCAGTCCGTTTCGATTTTTTTAAAAAATGGTCCTTAAATTTTCATGATGCCCTTAAAAACTAATATATGATATGAGTGAAATTTTGAAAAGCCAACAAACACATGGTGCAAATTTAAATGATAAATCATTTATTTAATTTTTTTTGCAAGCTTTCGTTGTAAAGCAACTTTGTCAGGTGATACTGTCATATAGTTTCTTCTTCTTCTTCTTCTTCTTCTTCTTCTTCTTCTTCTTCTTCTTCTTCTTCTTCTTCATCTCCGAGTGGTCGAATCACGGTAGAGTCAGAAAAACACGTTAAGTTGTAAGGGACGTTACATTAAAGTGAAGTCCAGTCGATGTTGACCGGACTTCACTTTAATATACGATATATTTAGGTAGTTTAGGTAAAATTGATGGAAAAGATAATGAAACAAGGAGCTGGTGGGTGAACGAATTGTGGGGTCGTATCCCTGTCATAAGCGGCATCGAATCGTCTATGCTATGCACGGGGCCTGGACTGTCATGAGATCGTTAGGAGGTGTCATTTGCATAGCAGCTCCGCCAACGTTTTCTGAAAAGTCTGAAACTATGTGATTTTTACAGGGTTAGGGCTCATACCTTTTCATAGACGTTCTTAAAAACTAATGCATAGTATATGGCGCTCATGCTGACGTCGTTGCAAATGCAGGGGAGATAACTAGGTTTGACTCAGAAAATAAGCATAAAATGACAAGAGAATTTAGGACGTTGAAATAATCAATCCAGATCTTTCCACATAAACACTTTCATCAAAACCCACACCTGACCTTGTGTCTAACCTCCGGGAGAGGAGGTAAATAAAGTACTTTACAGAAGAATATCATTTATCCTTTTGTAAACCATTTTTGCATAAAATTAGTCAATTTTTTGTTTTCTTTTATATAAATGTGTTCAAAAATACAAAAGAAAAATTATGAACCTGTAAGAAAATGAAGAGTGGCAAAAATGAGTCGTGGACGAGTCCATTGTGGGTGGGACGTCGAGAAAGAAAGAAAGCGACTTGATAACTGTTAAAGACGAGAGGGTTCCGCAGTGCAAGGAGACTTGAAAGACGGCGGTTACAGAAACGCGAAGAGCCGGAGCGCTTGGTGATCGGAGTATCGAAGTACCGGAAGAATTGGAGTTTACCGATGTTTAGGGCACCGATGAAGCTTTATTGGCTATGGTACCCAAGCCCGTCTTGCTGTTAGGCTTTCGTGACCGCTGACTAAAAATGCGACTGATAAGCAAGTTGGTACTGTGAAGGAATCCCATGACTTGTATTTCATCAAATTGCTTGTGGAACAATTGCTTCAGTTCACGCTCGGATAGACAATGCAGAGCACATTGCTTTCCAATCGGATGTATATATGAATGAGTTTCTAGTGGAAACCAAGTCTGTGACCTCAGCAAGAAAAAGACTTTCATGAGACAAAAATATGTCAAAAGATTTTTTTATATGTGTGTGCGTAGCCGGCGTAAACCATCCGGTGATGGGAAATAAAGAAAACCAAAGTTATTCTATGTACGTTCTGTTCTTTGTCATTCTTGTTGGATCTTACCGGGTACCCTGGAAGAACGGGTAATGCAACAAATGCACATCAAAATTGAATGTAGTCTATTTTATACGAAGTGCTACCCTTGTACAAAGTTTAGTGGAACTTCTAACGGTACTTTTTTGTGTAATCTTGCTCACAAACCAACTAAAAACACACATACAAAAAGGGCAGTGAGCGAAAAGAGCACCTTCCTTTTCGACGAAAAATCTCTGGTCAAGGGAAATCAGAAAATGTCATCTTTTTTTTTGTGATTTCTCAACTGTATTTTCTATTTTAGTTTTGTCGATTATAAAATACAAAACGTAAACATTTCTGGTGCGTTTTATGGCGAAACGCAACGTCGAGGGCGAAAGAGAGAAACAAATCGTGTTTGTTGATGTTGACTTCCTGTATGAGTCACTCGTGAACATATTAATTATTTGCGTCAAAGGAATGTCCCATGTCAGGTCAGATGACGTAAACAGTGGCACACATGTCATTAGGTTAAATTGTCATTTAAAAATCTAGGGAAACCCCGCCTCTGATCACACACACACGGTCACGCTCGCCCAATTTTTCTTCCTCCTCCCTCCCTCCCTCCCTCATATTCTCTCTTTATTTATGATCTTTCTCCGAATCTCATTATCCCCTACCACTCTCTCTCCCTTTCTTTCTATCCATATATATATATATATATATATATATATATATATATATATATATATATATATACATACATATATATATATATATATATATATATATATATATATATATATATATATATATATATATATATATATATAATGAAATAATAAAATAAGGTGATAATCAAATTTTATTAGAATTCAAAGTTCAAGCAAAGTATCTTAACGTCATTAACTCATGAGTTTTCAAAGATAATTCTTCTCCTCAGAGGACCATTACCGCAGTGACATTGCTGCATGTAATAAAATTACACTTTGAAAATATATAAAAATATATACAAAAATACATAAAAGTATATAACATCAAATATATCAACCCCAAAACATACTTTTTTGTTAAATCTATACAATCCATCCAAGTCATACAATTTAAAAACATATTGAGGAAAGATATCCAGGAGGTTGACTGAAGATTGATTCAGGTAATGAGTGACAGTTACTTACAAAAATGTTGCTGCATTTTAAAGTGTTTGGACGAATCCATTACACTATTATTTAGGTGATTAATTAATTTAGTTTTATATCAACACATCAAAAAATAAAATATAAATAAATAAATATATATATAGGTAATCCGACGTGATGGGAAAATGAAAAAGGAAAACCAAAAAATGGATGTTCTTTATGTGTACATCAACGTTTCGTCTTTATTTATAAGACTTCATCAGGATGATAAAATAGATAAAAATGTCATGCAAGTACAGATACATGTAGGGTAGACATATTGGGAGGAAAAATAGAATAAAATATATATATATAATTGCCACTTATTTACAGAAGAAGGCTATCCCTACAAAAGTTGCAATGTCCGATTGTGGTCGCGCATATTGTTCAGCCCGATTTATTTTTTACAGATCTTAATCTAGTTGCCACTGTAGACGTAAAGAAACTACTGAGAATTAGGGTGAAAGTTTAGGGGGTCATCCTAAATTGGGAGCTATGCAGCACGATGCTTGTTCATATTAGTTTTAAATTTCTGACCCCCCCCCCCCAAAAAAAAACCTGAGGAATTATGGAACAAAAATAAAATTACTGGAAGTTGAATTAGAAATAGAATAAAACATAAAAAAACGGAATTAAAACGGCTAGGGTAGAACGGTAAACAAAACGTGGTTGAACGAGCATCGGTTCGTAGCACAGAAAATGATCGGGAAGGGTCAAGAAGGATAGAAAGACCGAGGACAGCTAACACTATTGAGCAAAACGACAAACTATCAAGAAAAGAAACTGAAAACATTTAATATCACGTTCTTTTAATTATTTTCAGTCTTGATAATCTTTATTTTTTCTCCTCTATTTACCCCCTTCCCCTCTCTCCCCCTCTCTCTCTCCCCCCCTCTCTCTCTCTCTCTCTAGGAACCAATAACTTAATCGGCCCATATCCACACCACTACTCAGGACCAATAATTAATACCTTTCCCAATAATATTTTTCCAGCTATTAAGATGGTAACACCCCCATTTCACATTATTATTACTCCCATAAGTCCCCACCATTTCTCGGCCATAATGCTAATCTCCCATATCTCCCAAACAGATCCAATATTGCCGAGCCAATCCTTATTCTTATCTTAATCAGTATACCAATATTATTCCTCCCATAAGCTTTCACTATACCTTAGTGAATAATGTTAAATCCCGGATACAAATCATTCAAAAACCCGGCAGAGTTACTGCCCTATGACCGCCCGGATGATATCTTTATTTAAATTCCTTTGGGATTGATTTAAAGTCCTTTAATCCAGGATTTAAACTTGGATTTAATGTTTTTTAAAACCTTTTTATCTCTTCACGAATATAATCCTTAAACTCATTTTCTCTCCCTATTTTTCTTTCGAAGACACATTATTAAACTCCAAAACACGAACGGCCAAATATACGCTACTTGTAAACATTGGCTCACGGGATTTATATCAAAAAATATATATTTTTTTCATTTTTTCTTTTATACAACTTTAAATCTTCTCCAGTTTTAAATCTCAATTGTTACTTTTCACCCCCCCTTTTTTAAACCTTATTATTAAACCTTCCTTACACTAAATATAAACAAACATACATAACACTCTAAGCAAATAACGCGTCAAAACAAGAGTGACACGTGACTTCACATTTCCGAAACAGATGACAACAGAAGCTGAAGAGAGCCGAATGGCTAAGTTCTTCTGTGCTTGAAACCGACGGTACGAATGTTGTACCTATTTTTCTGTACCAATATATATATATATATATATATATATATATATATATATATATATATATATATATATATATATATATGTGTGTGTGTGTGTGTGTATGTGGGGGTATGTGAATGTGTGTCTGTTTATGTAGGAAAAGAGGTTATACGAAAGTTCTTTTTATGTGACAAAAGCTTTTTCTTTTCATGTATAAACTGAATAATAACTCTCTAGAAATTTTTATATATCTATCTCATTTATGTATTAGTGATTCCATGCTACTGACTTCACTAAGCCCGGACCCCGGTCCTACTGCTCCTAGAAGTGGCTACTACTTCTTCCCATCAACCCATCGTGTCAACCCAATATTTTCACGCACTTGCATGACATTTTTCTTAATATTATCATCCTGAAGAAGTCTTAAAAATAAAGACGAAACGTTCAGAAATATATAAAAAAAACATCCTTTTTTGGTTTTTCCTTTTTCATTTCCCATATATATATATACATAAATGATATATATATACATATACACATAAATGATATATATATATATATATATATATATATATATATATATATATATATATATATATATATATATATAAATATAAATTAGCCAAATTACCAATGTGTTTTTTTCTTCAAAATATTTTTATTTGGATTTAATAAATTTCTAAATTGTAATTCAAATACCAACACTATTTCTGAGTGTGAATAGCTAATTACACACACACATACACACATATATATATGTGTGTATGTGTGTGCCTATATACATACATGCATATATATATATATATGTGTGTGTGTGTGGGTGTGCGTATATATATATATATATATATATATATATATATATATATATATATATATATATATATATATATAGGCTTTTAAAAATGTCCAAAACATCAGAAAAAAATGAATCATGTTAAGAAAAAAAAGCAGATATGAGATTGACGCATAGCGAATATCCCCTGTAGTATATGAGAGATTCGAATATATATATATATATATATATATATATATATATATATATATATATATATATATATATATATATATATATATGTGTGTGTGTGTGTGTGTGTGTGTAAGTGTGTAATTTGCCTTTGAAATTTGTCTGGCAAGTGACATATTTGGCATTCTTTGAATTGGGAAATCATTAAAAATTACTTCACCAAGCAGACATTAAGTAAATGAGAAAGGCGAAAAAAAAAAACAAACAAAACAAGCGTAATAGGATAAGTTTGACATCGACCTCAACACCACGGACAGAAACGCACGCGCACTTTTACTTTCGCGCGCAGACGCTCGCACGGACGCCTACAAACGCGCCAGCGTACGAATGGACGGACGGACGCTCGTATCACTCTCAGGCCTTACAACAATAAGACTTTTTAATGCCACGTTCCTTCGTTTACTTTTTCAGTTCAAGACGTAACTTACGTTCGACTTTGTCACCAGCTGATTCTGAAAATTTATAAAGAGATCTCAATGTGTTGGTGTGAAGTCCCGAGACTATGAATCTTTAGTATCTTCATCATAGTACTATTCGACCTCTACAAAAAAAACCCTTAGAAAAAAATAGGTCTGGTAAATGATACATCCCCCGCCATAATCGCATTATCTTGCGCCAACAGATTAGCATCGCTTTGTGAGTGGATTAATGCCGCAATGGAACCAATTCTTTGTCTCCAACAGATTATCTAGAACAGCTACTCGTCATGTAAACAGCCGGAGTAATGTTGACACGTTGTAGGTAGTCGGCTCAATCAGAGGTGAGGTGTCTCATTAATCCCCTCTCTTCTATTTCGTTGTTTATAGCAGCAAAACTTTCACTCTCTACATAGTTCTTTGTTTGCTTCTGTAAAAGGGTAACAATAGGGTAACAATAGGGTAACACCAACAACTTTCCTGGTTTTTAGCTTCATGTTCTTTTGTTGTTGTTTTTTAACATAATATAAAAGTTAAACACGTATCACATAAACATTAAAATTTACACACGTATCGCATAAACATAAAAAGTTACACACGTATCGCATGAACATTTAAAATTTACACACGTATCGCATGAACATAAAAAGTTACACACGTATCACATAAACAGTAAAAGTTACACACGTATCGCATAAACATAAAAAGTTACACACGTATCACATAAACATTAAAAGTTACACACGTATCACATAAACATTAAAAGTTACACACGTATCACATAAACATTAAAAGTTACACACGTATCACATAAACATAAAAAGTTACACGCGTATCACATAAACATAAAAAGTTACACACGTATCACATAAACATAAAAAGTTACACGCGTATCACATAAACATTATACGTTATACACGTATCACATAAACATAAAAAGTTACACACGTATCACATAAACATAAAAAGTTACACACGTATCACATGAACATAAAAAGTTACACACGTATCACATAAACATTAAAAGTTACACACGTATCACATAAACATTAAAAGTTACACACGTATCACATAAACATTAAAAGTTACACACGTATCACATAAACATAAAAAGTTACATACGTATCACATAAACATAAAAAGTTACACACGAATCACATAAACATTAAAAGTTACACACGTATCACATAAACATTAAAAGTTACATACGTATCACATAAACATTAAAAGTTACACACGTATCACATGAACATTAAAAGTTACATACGTATCACATAAACATGAAAAGTTACATACGTATCACATAAACATAAAAAGTTACATACGTATCACATAAACATGAAAAGTTACATACGTATCACATGAACATAAAAGTTACATACGTATCACATAAACATTAAAAGTTACACATGTATCACAAAAACATTAAAAGTTACACACGTATCACATGAACATAAAAGGTTACACACGTATCACATAAACATTAAAAGTTACACACTATCACATAAACATTAAAAGTTACATACGTATCACATAAACATTAAAAGTTACACACGTATCACATTAACATTAAAAGTTACACACGTATCACATAAACATAAAAAGTTACACACGTATCACATGAACATTAAACGTTACACACGTATCACATAAACATAAAAAGTTACATACGTATCACATGAACATTAAAAGTTACATAGTATCACATGAACATTAAAAGTTACACACGTATCACATGAACATTAAAAGTTACATACGTATCACATGAACATTAAAAGTCACACACGTATCACATAAACATAAAAAGTTACACACGTATCACATGAACATTAAAAGTTACATACGTATCACATAAACATTAAAAGTCACACACGTATCACATAAACATAAAAAGTTACACACGTATCACATGAACATTAAACGTTACACACGTATCACATGAACATTAAAAGTTACATACGTATCACATGAACATTAAAAGTTACACACGTATCACATAAACATTAAAAGTCACACACTATCACATAAACATTTAAAAGTTACATACGTATCACATAAACATAAAAAGTTACACACGTATCACATGAACATTAAAAGTTACACACGTATCACATCAACATAAAAAGTTACACACGTATCACATAAACATTAAAAGTTACACACGTATCACATCAACATTAAAAGTTACATACGTATCACATAAACATAAAAAGTTACACACGTATCACATAAACATTAAAAGTTACACACGTATCACATAAACATTAAAAGTTACACACGTATCACATAAACATTAAACGTTACACACGTATCACATGAACATTAAAAGTTACACACGTATCACATAAACATAAAAAGTTACACACGTATCACATGAACATTAAAAGTTACACACGTATCACATAAACATTAAAAGTTACACACGTATCACATCAACATTAAAAGTTACATACGTATCACATAAACATTAAAAGTTACACACGTATCACATAAACATTAAAAGTTACACACGTATCACATAAACATTAAAAGTTACACACGTATCACATAAACATTAAACGTTACACACGTATCACATGAACATTAAAAGTTACACACGTATCACATAAACATAAAAAGTTACACACGTATCACATGAACATTAAAAGTTACACACGTATCACATAAACATAAAAAGTTACACACGTATCACATGAACATAAAAGGTTACACACGTATCACATGAACATAAAAAGTTACACACGTATCACATAAACATTAAAAGTTACACACGTATCACATGAACATTAAAAGTTACACACGTATCACATAAACATAAAAAGTTACACACGTATCACATCAACATTAAAAGTTACACACGTATCACATAAACATAAAAAGTTACACACGTATCACATAAACATTAAAAGTTACACACGTATCACATAAACATAAAAAGTTACACACGTATCACATAAACATTAAAAGTTACACACGTATCACATAAACATTAAAAGTTACACACGTATCACATGAACATTAAAAGTTACACACGTATCACATAAACATAAAAAGTTACACACGTATCACATGAACATTAAAAGTTACACACGTATCACATAAACATAAAAAGTTACACACGTATCACATCAACATTAAAAGTTACACACGTATCACATAAACATAAAAAGTTACACACGTATCACATAAACATAAAAAGTTACACACGTATCACATGAACATTAAAAGTTACACACGTATCACATAAACATTAAAAGTTACACACGTATCACATAAACATAAAAAGTTACACACGTATCACATAAACATAAAAAGTTACACACGTATCACATAAACATAAAAAGTTACACACGTATCACATAAACATAAAAAGTTACACACGTATCACATAAACATAAAAAGTTACACACGTATCACATAAACATAAAAAGTTACACACGTATCACATAAACATAAAAAGTTACACACGTATCACATAAACATTAAAAGTTACATACGTATCACATAAACATTAAAAGTTACACACGTATCACATGAACATTAAAAGTTACATACGTATCACATAAACATAAAAAGTTACACACGTATCACATAAACATAAAAAGTTACACACGTATCACATAAACATAAAAAGTTACACACGTATCACATAAACATAAAAAGTTACACACGTATCACATAAACATAAAAAGTTACACACGTATCACATGAACATTAAAAGTTACACACGTATCACATAAACATAAAAAGTTACACACGTATCACATAAACATAAAAAGTTACACACGTATCACATAAACATAAAAAGTTACACACGTATCACATCAACATTAAAAGTTACACACGTATCACATAAACATAAAAAGTTACACACGTATCACATAAACATTAAAAGTTACACACGTATCACATAAACATTAAAAGTTACACACGTATCACATCAACATTAAAAGTTACACACGTATCACATAAACATAAAAAGTTACACACGTATCACATAAACATTAAAAGTTACACACGTATCACATAAACATAAAAAGTTACACACGTATCACATAAACATAAAAAGTTACACACGTATCACATAAACATTAAAAGTTACACACGTATCACATAAACATTAAAAGTTACACACGTATCACACAAGCTTCTCCGGAGCATCTGGTTGGAAATCCATGCTGTGCCAGTAACTATAAAGTACAGTGCTTTGAAGTGCTGCATAGAGCAGATTCCAAATGGCCTTTAAAACATAATTCTACTACTTAGTACTATATCAACCGTGGATATAGTACTAAGTAAAATTCAGTGACAGTCATCTGAAGATTGAAGGTTCAATCCACAGTGCGGGCGATACGAAGAAGTGCGAATTACTGAAGACTTCTTCCCAGTCATGGTAGATCGAACGAAAACATGTGGATGTAATTAACAGTTCCGTTCGAAATTCCGTCCAGATTCCTGAAGAAGGTCGGGGGTTACATCGGCCGAAACGTTGTGATAAAAACTCAAAATTCCTTAACACGACCATTTTTATTTAATTAATTTTTCCTATTTTTCAAATGTGTCGCCAAAATGGAAATTACTAAATAAATATACAGCTCTACTTGTTATTAAGCACGATTATATAAACATAGTAAGTATTCACTGGATAATTTGTACAATTTGGTATATTCGGACTACTGTTCTCATCTTGGGTGTTTTTATTACAACGTTTCGGCTGATGTAACCTCCGACCTTCTTCAAGTGTACCTTGCCGAACTCAGAAATCTTTCTGTCGAACTCGGGAATCTGGACGGAATTTCGAACGGAACCCTTTATTAAATCCACGAGGGTAGCTAGATTCCCGAGTTCGACAGAAAGATTCCCGAGTTCGGCAAGGTACACTTGAAGAAGGTCGAAGATTGCAGCGGCCGAAACGTTGTGTTAAAATACCCAAGATGAGAACAGTAGTCCGAATATACCAAATTTTACAAATTATTAACCTTCATCTAAAAAATTGCGAAACAAAAAAGATAACGTTATATACTCATCATAACATTATTTGGTCTTATTCCCAAACACACATGTTTATAAAGTCTTAACGAGAACACGCGTTTGTCTTGATTCCTTGTGAGTCGTACAACGAGTCGTCTTGGCCTTTTGGCCAAGATCAAAGTGTAGTATCTGTTCCGATGGATACTTTGTCCTGTGCAGTTCTAGGAGGTCCACCGGCTAAGGCTTTGCCTTCTCACCCTTTGAGAAGGGTTAGTTTATTGCTAATCGCCTGAGGCGCCCCTACCGGGAATGCCGACGGGGCTGCCCAGGCAATTTTTTGTCGGCCAGAGTGCTCTTCATTCTCTAGGGCGCTGGCTTTTCAAATCCCACTTTCCGACCTTGTGTCACATCTTATCGCTGTGGGAGGTAGATAAATAACATGGTCCTTGCGCCGGAACTACATTACAATGATTGAATAGATATAAAGTTTTACCCAAGAAATTTGTGAAAATTATCCTTTTCTTTTTTTCTTTTCGCATGTGTTATAGTCAGTCAAGTGGATGTTAATCTCTTTGGCAAGAAAATATTTTCCCAGTTGTCGGAATTTACCAGAACGAGCGTTTATCGAACAACGCGCATGCGCGGTTGGTGGCGAGTGTCCGGCCACGACGCATGCGCAGTAGTTTATTGTTAGAATTAAACAACGTTGCTGTTTCGGCCTTTTGAGTGGGCAAATGATTTTTACATTTCATTGGGCGTTAGTCATTTCCCGAACATGAAGTAAGTATTTTTACTTTTGGGAAAGTTCCATTATAGTCGGAAATGTTGGAATATATTACACATTTCCGTCGATTTTCGTTGAAATCTTATACCTAAAGATTTGCAAAGCTATGCATAAAAATCTACTTCGTACGCGATTTGGGTCGATTATTGATTTTCAAAACCAAGACATTTAGTTTTGTTCAAATTAATTGATTTTTTTTATATTCAATCCGATCAAACTGTTTCTTTTTGAATACTTTTTCTTTGCGTGTCTTTGAAGTATCATGACGTCATAGAACAGTTTCCATCTTTTTTACGCAACCCTTTTGCATTATTGTTGTACTCTGCAAGATCTTTCAAGCTTCACTGGTTGCCCCGTTCCCGTTCTCAGGTGGTTGAGTGTTTTTTTTTATTCATTGGAGCCAGGGTGCTTCTGAACTGGCAGGGAGGGCCTCATAAAGGGAGATTCCCAGGTCAGTAGGATGGGGGGTATTCTCTAGCCGCCTGGTCCACAGCTGTAGTCTGGTCTCTTTCTGAGATGTTGTTAAGTGTTCGACATGGCCGAGGAAGCTACAGTCGTTAGACTGTTGGTTAACATCCATGAAGGAGATGCTGTTCATCAGTGATAGCCTTTGTGATCTCTACTCGGCTGGCAACTTCTCGTCTCCTATTTGAAGGGGGCAATGCCAATGAGGAAGGACAGGTTGTTTAGGTTGGTAGACTTCAGACAGTCAGTGATCAAGCGACATGGGTTGTTCAATGCTGAGTCTAGTTTTTTGGACATGCGTTGATCTCTCACAATCAGAACAAGCATAGGAATTGCACAGGACCAAGACACTAAGTACATCTTTGTGTGTTTGCTGTGGCTCCTCATTTGGAGTTGATCAGTTTCCGTAGGATGCTGTTCCAGGAGCTGACTTTCATTTTTGTCTTCCGTACATGTGAATAAGAGGATGCGGTCCAGGGTTATGTCAAAGTAGACAGGGTTGGTACGATTCTCAAGTTGTATTCCAGATCATCTGTTGTTTAGGGGGCGGTTGGCCTTCCGGTTCCGGAGATGAAACGAGCAGACTTGCGTTTTTGCAGGGGTTACATGTAGGTAGAATACTAATTTTAGCGAACGAGTAGGAGTAAGAGTATCCAATCTGTTGCAAAATTTGCTGAGAAAATGGTTGGATCATTCTACCGCTCCAGAAAGTAACAAACCACTGATGCAATCCTCTACCTATATGAGAGTCAGATACGCTGGAGGTTTCGTTTCTAATGCCAGAGCTCTCGACATACTAAAGGTCTTTGCTAGGTCCCGACACAAAGGTTTTCTTTTACAAACTTGCTGCTACGGAATATCTGGAAATGTACTCTCAACCATCAAATTCTTTCTCTCTGATAAATCTATAAAAGTAGTTCTTGATGGGCAGAAGTCTAAAGAACATAATATTAATTCCGGCGTGCCTCATGGATCCATCCTGGGCCCAATCCTTTTAAAATGAATCTCACTGATTTTTTAAAATTATTTTCCAAATCCTATTCTGAGATCATTTGTTGGTATATATGCAGACGACATAACTGTCTATGGCAGCACTTCAACAAACATTGATGATCAAGATCTTCGCGATTCTTTTTTTTTGCTCTGGAGCACGTGCTGCAATAGGAAAAAAAGTGGCTTGTTACTTTTAACACCTCTAACACCAAGCTTCTCTCCTTTCGCCACCAACGCTCAGATCCTTGTTTTGCATCAGTTGAAACGAATGGCTCCCTCCTTGAGGAACCCCGTTGCGTTGATAAGTGCCTATGGCTTACTTAATCCAGATCTAAAAGGGAACACTTATATCCAATCTGTTGCAAAGGTTTCCGAGAAAATGTTTGGATCATTCTACCGCTCCAGAAATTAACCGACTCTTAATGAAATCGTCTACCTATATGAGAGTCAGATAAATCCTAAGATGGAGAACTGCTGACACAACTGGGGGGGGGGTGCTGCTCAGGGTATTATTTCTTGTCTTGGCAGAGTGTACAATCGATTTCGCAATCTAGTGGAAATGCTTCTTTTTTTCTTGCAGCATCTGTCTCACAGAACTGCCGTTGCTAGTCTCTCTCTACTCTTTCCTTATTTCCATGAAAGGTGCTCGACTGAGCTCCAGTCATTAGTTCCTCCTTGTAAAACATTTACAGCAAGAACTCGTCTTCCTACCACAACTGCAAAGAACGGACCTTTCTTCCTCCGTGTGCTTAACATGAAATGGAATTTATATGAATGGAGTTTATTTCGAAGGACTGCCCATCTATGGGACTAATTACTACGGGACTGCTTCCTTGTAGGCTACAACACGGTTATCTTCAAATCCAATATAAAAATACTTGCCATAAACCGTCCTCATTAAATTTTGTTCATTCCATTCATCATTTTCAATCCTCTCATAACATTCTTCATCATTTAACTGAATGAATCATTCATCTAATTAACCCTTTTCTTCGAGTAGCTTTTAGCCTTGATAAGTGTTGAGATGAGAAAAAAGTCTCCGAAATACCGTTGATTAAAACTAACTTGTTTGAATAATGTTTGTCATATGAATTCGTTGCAGTTTATTTTATGGGTGTTTGTCTAAAAGGGGCAAAAAAGGGGCCAAAAAAGGGGCCAAAAAAGGGGCCAAAAAAGGGGCCAAAAAAAGGGTCAATTTGTTGGTACGAGATAGATACGGCATTGCGTGCAACCAGAGCTGGTAGAAACGATTTGGCGCCGGTGATGCTTAACATGTTTTAACGCTACTTTGCGGATAGTTAAACAATTTAGACGTCTGCCGCCTCAAGTTCTACTCAAACTACAGATAAGATGCAACTTTGCCGGAAAGGTTTTGCCCATCGGTTGATTTGTCACGTTTCACTTTGAAATAGATTTTGTTCAAGCCGAAAACACGTTCATTGGATGGACGCATCTTATTTTACATGCGTCCAATCATCTCTATAAGAGTCTCTTTCCGTCGATCGGTTTGTGACGCTTTAGGTTGAAATAGCATTATCGTTGGTGTGTAACGTTTAAGTTTGAAATAGCATTATCGTTGGTGTGTAACGTTTAAGTTTGAAATAGCATTATCGTTGGTGTGTAACGTTTAAGTTTGAAATAGCATTATCGTTGGTGTGTAACGTTTAAGTTTGAAATAGCATTATCGTTGGTGTGTAACGTTTAAGTTTGAAATAGCATTATCGTTGGTGTGTAACGTTTAAGTTTGAAATAGCATTATCGTTGGTGTGTAACGTTTAAGTTTGAAATAGCATTATCGTTGGTGTGTAACGTTTAAGTTTGAAATAGTATTATCGTTGGTGTGTAACGTTTTAGTTTGAAATAGTATTATCGTTGGTGTGTAACGTTTAAATTTGAAATAGTATTATCGTTGGTGTGTAACGTTTTAGTTTGAAATAGTATTATCGTTTGTCTGTAACGTTTAAGTTTGAAATAGTATTATCGTTGGTGTGTAACGTTTAAATTTGAAATAGTATTATCGTTGGTGTGTAACGTTTAAGTTTGAAATAGTATTATCGTTGGTGTGTACCGTTTAAGTTTGAAATAGCATTATCGTTGGTGTGTAACGTTTAAGTTTGAAATAGTATTATCGTTGGTGTGTAACGTTTAAGTTTGAAATAGTATTATCGTTGGTGTGTAACGTTTAAATTTGAAATAGTATTATCGTTGGTGTGTAACGTTTAAGTTTGAAATAGCATTATCGTTGGTGTGTAACGTTTAAGTTTGAAATAGCATTATCGTTGGTGTGTAACGTTTAAATTTGAAATAGCATTATCGTTGGTGTGTAACGTTTAAGTTTGAAATAGTATTATCGTTGGTCTGTAACGTTTAAGTTTGAAATAGTATTATAGGTGGTCTGTAACGTTTAGTTTTGAAATAGCATTATCGTTGGTGTCTAACGTTTAAGTTTGAAATAGCATTATCGTTGGTGTGTAAAGTTTAAATTTGAAATAGTATTATCGTTGGTGTGTAACGTTTAAGTTTGAAATAGTATTATCGTTGGTGTGTAACGTTTAACTTTAAAATAGCATTATCGTTGGTGTGTAACGTTTAAGTTATAAATAGTATTATCGTTGGTCTGTAACGTTTAAGTTTGAAATAGCATTATCGTTGGTGTGTAACGTTTAAGTTTGAAATAGCATTATCGTTGGTGTGTAACGTTTAAGTTTGAAATAGTATTATCGTTGGTGTGTAACGTTTAAATTTGAAATAGCATTATCGTTGGTGTGTAACGTTTAAGTTTGAAATAGTATTATCGTTGGTGTGTAACGTTTAAGTTTGAAATAGCATTATCGTTGGTGTGTAACGTTTAACTTTGAAATAGTATTATCGTTGGTGTGTAACGTTTTAGTTTGAAATAGTATTATCGTTGGGGTGTAACGTTTAAATTTGAAATAGTATTATCGTTGGTGTGTAACGTTTAAGTTTGAAATAGCATTATCGTTGGTGTGTAACGTTTAAGTTTGAAATAGTATTATCGTTGGTCTGTAACGTTTAAGTTTGAAATAGTATTATCGTTTGTCTGTTACGTTTAAGTTTGAAATAGTATTATCGTTGGTGTGTAACGTTTAAATTTGAAATAGTATTATCGTTGGTGTGTAACGTTTAAGTTTGAAATAGTATTATCGTTGGTGTGTACCGTTTAAGTTTGAAATAGCATTATCGTTGGTGTGTAACGTTTAAGTTTGAAATAGTATTATCGTTGGTGTGTAACGTTTAAGTTTGAAATAGCATTATCGTTGGTGTGTAACGTTTAAGTTTGAAATAGTATTATCGTTGGTGTGTAACGTTTAAGTTTGTAATAGTATTATCGTTGGTGTGTAACGTTTAAATTTTAAATAGCATTATCGTTGGTGTGTAACGTTTAAGTTTGAAATAGCATTATCGTTGGTGTGTAACGTTTAAGTTTGAAATAGCATTATCGTTGGTGTGTAACGTTTAAATTTGAAATAGCATTATCGTTGGTGTGTAACGTTTAAGTTTG
>OY744528.1:125399297-125421797 GCA_963556195.1 Sepiola atlantica | reverse complement strand
CGTCCACAGCAAGGACCCACAGGAACTATCATTTCTCTCTCTCCTTACTAAAGACCAAACGAAATTTCTTCGAATAGTTTCTTTCTTAGAACATTCTGCCTGTGGCACAAGACCCACAAGTCTGCTTCCCAACCGACTACAGCATGGTCGTCTAATGCGAACAAACATTTGAGCCGTCTCCCCTTAAGTAATATTCTGTCCATCCCACCCAATATTTCCGATCATTTTGTGGAGACGATCATAACGAATGATCCTTTTAACCCTTATCCTCGAGTGGCTCCCGGGCCTCGATAATTACAAAAATATATACATACGTAATCAAAGTCTCTGCACGGTTAAAATGAATTCCCCTAACAGAACAGTTTTGCACCACTTTTATGTCCCATTGTGAAGATTAAAATAAAGATATCATGATACTAAACTTTATGTCTAAAATCCTTATTCCAATTTTGATCAAAGTCCATCAAATCGTTTTGATTCTCGAAAATGTCTTGAATTTAAGGCTTACGCTTAAGGAGTCTTAAGAAGAAATTGAAATTCAGGGAATTTGGCTTAATTGGTGTTAATTTAAATATTTGAATTTTAAAATGGTAGGTTGTGCCCATAATATCATCCCCAAAACCCTTAAAAATACTCTACAGAAACTGGAATTTGGGGAATATTTATTAATTTCACAAAAATCGGAGATATCTGAATTTTCACGAAGGACTTCTATCCCGTTTTTACTCCTTTTGCAAAAAAACAAACTAAATTAAACTAAATATAGCCCACATTTTGAGCCCTTATGCCAAGCAAATGTGTTCCAATACATATAGTTATCGATTAATTAGTTTAGTAGCGAGTCCTGTACATAGAAATATAAAAGCATATGCACATACATATTCCATAAGCAATGTTTCTAACAAAGGGGGAAGAATTGCTGTTTTCTGGATAGGAATCTATTTATGGTTGGCTAGTAGTATTTCTTTTTAGCTGTTTTCATCAAGTGGCTTCATGCTTTGTCTGGAGCGATTTCCATAAAACCTAACTTTATATAGACAGAGACGTTGCACACAGCTTTTTTATGTGTTCGTATATCTCTTGAGATAAAAAAAAAACAAGAAAACTGAAAATGAGAAGTTTTTATTCAACACCTACCCACAATAGGAGTATGTGACACAAGGTCGGGAAAGTGGGGAGAAACCAGCACCCGAGAATTTGAGCACTCTGGCCATTTAAAAATTGCCTGGGCAGCCCCGTCGGCATTCCCCGGTAGGGGCGCCTCAGGCGATTAGCAATAAACTACCCCCCTCTCAAAGGGTGAGAAGGCAAAGCCTGGGAGGGTGCACCTCCTAGAACTGCACAGGACGGACAACCGATAGACGGGCGTAAATCCAGACCCGAAGGTCCGGACAATACCGGTTTATTTGGCGGGGTAAAAAAGACCGAGAAATAAAGTTAAACTACATTCTGGCTTTTCATTTGGGGCACGCACTGACCCCCGGCGGGAATAGGAAATGCTTAATTTATCCTGTTTCTGGAGCAGGTCAAGGTCACGGATGGATTCACCATTAAACAAAATAAACTCATGTTTTGATAAAAAAGAAAGAAAGAGAAATGCCCATGACGGGTTAGGGGCTTTCTGCTTTTCGGGTGCTGTATTCCGCCTTGTAGTCACCAGTTTGTATAAGCAACCAAACGTGAAAGGCAGTGGCGAAGATCATGAAATAATATTTGTTTATCGCAATTCGTTCATTAACGATTTTGCTCGTAACGGGTCCAACACACACTCTTTGATTTTATAAGGGGCGATGGAAAACATTTATTTTACATCCAGTGCCGAAGCTAGGGAGGTGCAAACCCCATCTATAGTACTGACTCCTCACTTACAGACTAAACGTATCGAACTGCTCGCATAGGGAGGCAAGTCAACCAACAAGCGTGTTTTTTTTTATAATCACGAAAATCAAAGAATTATCCAGTTTTAATGACATTTTTAGCATTCATTTAATAAATTATAAATTTTAATTATTTAAAAAATTATAAATTTTAATCATTTAATAAATTATATATTTTATTCATTTAATAAATTATAAATTTTAATTATTTAATAAATTATAAATTTTAATTATTTAATAAATTACATATTTTATTCATTTAATAAATTATAAATTTTTATCATTTAATAAATTATACATTTTATTCATTTAATAAATGATATATTTATTTTTTTAATAAATTATATATTTTATTTATTTCATAAATTTTATATTTTACTTATTTAATAATTTATATATTTAATTTATAAAAAAATTATATATTTTATTTATCTACTAAATTATATATTTTATTTATTTAGTAAATTATATATTTATTTATTTAATTAATTATATATTTTATTTATTGAGTAAATTTTATATTTTTTATTTAGTAAATTATATATTTATTTATTTAATAAATCATACATTTTATTTATTTAATACATTATATATTTAATTTATTAAAAAATTATATACATTATTTATCTAATAAATTATATATTTTATTTATTCAATAAATTTTATATTTTATTTATTTAATAAATTATATATTTTATTTATTTAATAAATAAAATATATAATTTATTTTATTTATTTAATAAATCATATATTTTATTTATTTAATAAATAATATATATGATTTATTAAATAAATTATATACCTTATTTATTTAATAAATCATATATTTATTTATTTAATAAATTATATGTTTTATTTATTTAGTAAATTATATATTTTTTATTTAGTAAATTATATATTTATTTCTTTAATAATTTATATATTTTATTTATTTAATAAATTATATATTTAATTCATTAAAAAATTATATATTTGATATTTAATGAATTATATTTTTTATTTATTTAATACATGTTATGGTGCTGTACCTACCTACAAAGAACTAATGGACTCGTCCACCTTATAAATACGGGAAGCACGTGACACTTGTTCTCTTCTTCCCAGGCAAACCAGCAATGGCGGTTGAGAGCAACCTCTCCTTGTAATATCTTTCTTTCTATTATATAATATATACCTTTGTTCATTTAAACCATGTGTTCCTGTGTCATTTATTCAGCTTTACCAAGGTCCACAACAAATGGCGACGAGGCAATTCGAACTCTTGGGTAAAAAAAACTGAAAATACCACGTGAAAATGCACTCACAAAGTTAATGCAGGAAACCGCACGCAAAAAACAAAAAAAAACCAAAAAAACAACAAAAAAACAAAGGTTTTTGCCGTACGGTCGAGAGAAGAAAAGAGAACTCAACTGAAACAAAAAACAAAACAAATTGTTTTCTTTTAAGAAAAAGAAAACTGAAATAGACGTGTGCTCTAAGTTTTAAAACTGCTTATCGAAAAAAAAAAAAAACAGCTTGAAATTGGGTGCGCGTTCCTCTAGTTGGGAAAACTAGTTAAAAAAAAAACAAACAAACAAACAAAAACAACTGAAATTGAATGCGCGTTTTTTTTTTCTCTGGGTTGGAAAACTAAAAAAACAAAAGAAATACCGAACACCAAGCTTAAGCGAGTATTGTTTTTTTTAGACAAACGTCACAGCGAGTTTTTTTTGACGAACACACACAAAAAAAAAAAAAATGAAACCGACACCACGTGCTTCATTTTAAGAACAGATATGAAACAAAAACATGAAATGAACACACGTGCGTTACTCAATAAAAAAAAATGACGCACGATAAAAAAAAAGGTCAGTTTTATTTTCTCTCTCTTTTCCGACTTGTACTGAAATATTTTAAAATGCAGAAAGAATTAATTGTGAAACAGATTTTTTTTTCTCTTCGTTAAAATTAAAAACGTGTATAAGAAAAAAACATTACATAATCTTTTCATAACTAAAACTCAGCGTCTTGCAAACGCTAATTTAAAGAAAAGAACTTCTTATAAATTCATTAAATAACGAGAAAATATTAATTTTCAAAATAAAAAAATAAAAAAATAAGTGAATATACGCGTATATAGAGAAAAGGAAAAGTTTCATAATCTTTTCATAATTAAAACGGCGCCTAGCAAACGCTAATTTAAAGAAAAGAACTCTTATAAAATCATAAGATAATAAGAAAATATTAATTTCTAAATAAAATCAGAAACTAAATGGTTGAATATGGAAGATATTAAGTCTATAATCGCCGAACTAACGAAATTCCAAATCTCCCAGCAACAACAAACTGAGGAAAGATTTCAAAAGCTTTTATTACAACAGAACCAAAATATTTTATTACACAAAAAAGAGTATGATGAAAGATTGGAATTTCTGATACAAACAATATCGCGCAGTGATCAAAAAAATGAAAAAGACGACACGTTTTCGCAGAACGAAATTTGGAACAGTATTGATAATTACTCATACACGGAAAATAATACATTTGAAGAATATTTCCGAAGATATGAAGACCTATATAAAATTGACTGCGGTGGTTGGAGTGATGCGAAGAAGCTACGCCTTCTTCTAAGAAAACTAAATACCACAGAACATACCAAATTCGTGGATTTCATTTTGCCTCGGAAAACTAGCGAGCTAACTTTCATAGAAGCGGTTGGTTTATTGACAGAACTGTTTAGTCCAAGAACTACACTATTCCACAAACGATGGAAGTGCATGAACCTGGTAAAGAAAGATGAGGAAGATTACGCTACTTTTGCATCGATAGTGAACAAGCATTGTGACGATTTTAAACTAACTGAATTAAGTGCAGATAATTTCAAGTGTCTAATTTTTGTACAAGGTTTAATCTCAGGAAATGACACGGAGATAAGGCGTAGAGTTCTAAATAAATTAGAGAATGAACCAAGCCTTACGCTGCAAAAGTTGGCTGAGGACTGTCAAAGATTTGTAAATGTAAAACAGGACTCAAAAGACATTGAATTGTCCGGCATTGCGCATATAAATAAGGTACATCAAAAAACAAAAGCTCAACCTTATAGAAAAATAAGAAATAATAATTTTGATGTAACAAAGACAAACCAAACCAGTAAAAAAATAAATAAATTGCCACCAAGCCCTTGTTCACGCTGTGGTAATCCACATTGGTACAATGAGTGCCCATTCCGTTTTAAAACCTGTATGAAATGCAAAAAAGTTGGACATAAAAGTTCGCACTGCAGAACGGGCAGAGGAAATAAAATGCGGATTCAAGCCACTAGGACAAAGAAGGAAACTGGCATGAACATAAGAAAATATGTACAGGTGAAAATCTTGGATAAAAATATAAAATTGCAATTGGATTCTGGTTCAGACGTTTCCATTATAAATTTACATACATGGAGGAGATTAAATAAACCTACTCTATCAAGAACAAACAGGCTGGCAAGCACAGTTACTGGTGAAAGAATTACATTTGAAGGAGAATTAATCACAAATGTGTCCCTAATGGGAAATACTAAAAAACTCAAACTACTGGTACTGAAGGATTCGAATAATCTTTTTGGTTCAGATTTTATGCAGGCATTTGATTTATGGAAGTTGCCGATAAATACATTTTGTAAAAAAATAAATAGTCGCGCAACAGAATCGGAAAAACTACAACGAGAATTAAAAAAACTCGTTTCCAGAGGTTTTTTCTGGCGGTCTTGGATGCTGCACTAAAATGACTGCAAAATTCCGTCTAAAAGAAAATGTACTGCCGGTATTTAGAAAAGAAAGGAAAGTACCCTTCGCCTCGATTGAAAAAATAAACGCTGAATTAGACCGACTGGTAAAGATGGGTATTTTATCAAAAGTACAACACAGCCAGTGGGCAGCACCCACGGTTTATGTAAAGAAAAAATCTAATGAGATTCGTGTATGTGCAGATTTTTCAACAGGACTGAATACTGCCCTCGCGGACTATCACTACCCACTCCATACCCCGGAAGAAGTGTTTACAAGCTTAAATGGAGGAAGATTTTTTTCAAAAATAGACCTAAGTGAGGCATACCTACAAATACCGGTGGATAAAGATTGTTCTAAGCTGTTATGTATAAACACACATCGTGGTTTATATAAATTCGAAAGATTAGCGTTCGGAGTTAAGGTCGCGCCAGCCATTTTCCAACAAGTAATGGACACAATGCTGGGCGGACTCGATTTCGCAATAGCGTATCTCGATGACATCTTGATCAACAGCAAAGATATCGAACAACACAAAAAACATGTAAATCAAGTGTTTGCGAGAATCCAAGATTATGGGTTCAAAGTAAAAGAAGAAAAATGTGATTTTTTCCTGGAGGAAATAAAATATCTGGGTCATGTGATCGACAAGGACGGCAGAAGACCAGACCCAGAAAGGGCTACCGCAATAAAAAACATGCCGGCGCCAGAAAACGTCATGACATTACAGAGTTTTCTGGGCCTAGCAAATTACTACCAGGCTTTTATCCCAGCATAATTTGCGTGCTCCATTAAATGAGCTATTAAAAAAAGGTAAAGCCTGGGTATGGACACCTGAATGTCAGGATGCATTTAATAAAATCATAGAAAGACTTACGTCAGAGTTATTTCTAACACATTACAATCCAGAATTGGACATAATCGTAGCTAGCGACGCTAGTTCATATGGTTTAGGAGCATGTATCCTACACAAAATGCCTGATGGAACCCATAAACCCATTGCACATGCATCAAGGACCTTGCTCCCAGCGGAAAAACAGTATTCTCAAATCGAGAAAGAAGCCCTAGCAATAATATTTGCAGTAACAAAGTTTCACCGATACATACATGGTAGACAATTTACCTTACAGACAGACCATAAGCCGCTAATTACAATTTATGGATCTAAAAAAGGCCTACCTGTATATACAGCTAATAGACTACAAAGATGGGGAACTATCTTATTAAACTACAACTTTAAAATGCAACATTTGCATTCAAATAAAATCTATCATGCAGATGGATTGTCGAGATTAGTGCCAAAACAGAGAGAGACTCTAGAAGACACAGTGATTGCGTCTCTTCAAACAGAAGGAGATTTTAAAGAGATTTTGTGCAACGCAGTGAGAGAGCTCCCGGTGACACTATACGAGATAAAAAAAGAAGCTCAAGAGGATGAATTTATCACCAGAACAAAAATGAAATTAGTAGATAAGGATTTACATGCGGCAAAGAGTTTCTTACTCTGTGATGGCGTACTCATGCACAACGAAAGGGTGGTCATCCCAGAAAAACTACGAAAGCAAATTCTGAAAGAATTTCATGTTGGCCATCCAGGGATAACCAGGATGAAGGGGTTAATGAGGAGTTTTGTGTACTGGCCAGGTATGGACAATGACATTGAAAAAGCAGTAAAGCTTTGTAAAGGCTGTGCCTTAGCGGCAAAAGCACCGCATATAAAGCATAGCCCATGGCCAAAGACCGACCGTCCGTGGGAAAGAATTCACGTGGATTTCGCGGGACCATTGGAAGGATTTTACTACTTAATCGTAGTCGACAGTTTTTCAAAGTGGCCCGAGGTACTACGTTGCAAGAGTCCCACGTCAGAGGTTACGATAAGATTCCTACATGAACTATTTGCCCGTTTTGGGGTAGTGGATTGTTTGGTGAGTGATAATGGGACACAGTTCACGTCATCAGATTTTGAGGAGTTCTGCGCGACGTTTCAAATCAAACATATAACGACGCCCCCGTATCATCCTAGGTCAAACGGCCAGGCGGAACGCTTCGTAGACACATTAAAAAGAGCATTAAAAAAGGCCGGTGATACTCCTAAGGAGAAGGCTTTACAACAATTCTTACAGGTATATAGAATTACAAAAAACATGAACATAGCATCATCATTATCCCCCGCAGAGATGATGTTTGCGCGGAATGTGAAGTCCGTGTTTGATAAATTATTACCTAAACATAATAATTATGACCGAATCTCTACGGTACCGAAGAAAAAATACAACCCAGGAGATAGGGTATATTTTAAGATGTTCAAAAACAATGCATCGTTCTGGGAACCCGGTACAATTGAAAAGAGGATCAGATCGATGGTCTATATCATAAAAGGACCACGGTTCTCGCATAAGAGACATCTAAATCAGATCAGAAAAAGACTGTCAGATGACACTGACAGCGCCCCACAAGGAGAAGACGTGATGGACGTGATATATGACACCTTCAACTTACCAGCACCCCAGGTAGTCACACGTAAACGACAACCAAAAAGAAAACGAATGGCTCCGGACTACCTAGAGATAGATCCGAAAAGGAAACGTTATTAAGACTCCTGAGGAGGTAAGGCTTGGAAGGGGGGGTGTTATGGTGCCGTACCTACCTACTAAGAACTAATAGACTCGTCCACCTTATAAATACGGGAAGCACGTGACACTTGTTCTCTTCTTCCCAGGCAAACCAGCAATGGCGGTTGAGAGCAACCTCTCCTTGTAATATCTTTCTTTCTATTATATAATATATACCTTTGTTCATTTAAACCATGTGTTCCTGTGTCATTCATTCAGCTTTACCAAGGTCCACAACAATATTATTATAGAATTATTATGTGGAAATAATGAAAACCGTACAACTTTGTTGACCGGTTTGATTCTGGTGTCTTAAAGGAGGGACCACGTAATGGTTGGCAACATCCCCAAGTAAAAGTGGTGTTATTGTTATGATCACGTGTTTAAAAGCAAGCGTAAATTTATTCTTAACTGCGTATTATTTTTAGTTCAATTTTTTTTCCTGACTCTTTTGTGTTTCTCAATCGAGGTCTGTAAAATTTCGTTGCCACACAATGTCGATTAAGTAAATCGTTGTATATACATCACCAGCGAATTCCACGGAGCAGACACTGACCCCTAGCGACCGACATCGAATCAATATAACTAATGTGCGATAACTCACTCAACAGGTTTATCAGTTGCGTTTACTCAGTGATCACGACTCGATTATTTATCCACAGTTTTTTTTCATTTCTTTCTTCTTCTTAATAGTAATTCTTTCAGACGTTTAGAAAGAGTAGACATATTTTGTTTATTTAGTTATTCACGTTTTTTCTTTTAATCTGAGCTTCTAACTTAAATTGGCTACTGAAATTTCGAAGTATGAGAACTTCAGCATCACGCACGTGCTCTGTCCAGTCGATATTTAACTCGCCGGACCCGTGTAAATTACACGTGGTTATCTTATATATATATATATATATATATATATATATATATATATATATATATATATATATATATATATATATATATATATAAGGCACTTCTGATAAATTGGGCAGAACAAAATACATAGGTCATAACCGCAGAGTACCCAGAATACGGACTTTTAGGATTTTGGATTTCACGATGATGAATTCGGCTTCCGAATTTCGGATTGAACTGTATGGTATCCCGACTGTGGCCCTAAACTAGATTTCTATTATTGCATGTTTTAATTATGGATTGTTTTTTATATTTAATTTTAAATTCTTATTTAAAATGTCTAATGTAGAGTACCCCATATCCCCATTTTTCCTGCTCTTGTCTTTTATCTTTTATTTTTATACAATTTTATGTTATCCTTTATTTTATCTAACAGTGTATTTATTTCATCTTTATTTTTCTTCATTTTTCTTTATTTTTCTGCATCATTCTTTTTCATCTTTCTTTATGCCCCCCCTTTATTTATTTATTTATTTATTTTTTTAATTAAAAATTTTTTTAAAATTTTTATTATTAGTACCGTAAAAAATTTTTATGATTAGTACCCTTAGGACTTTATAAATTTAGAAATGGTTTGATTACAATTTATTTAATTATAAGTTTAATTTTAATGATTTATTATTTAATATTTTTATTAATATATTATTACATTAGCATATTATTTCAATATAATTTTTAACTTAATATTAATTTTATTTTTATTTTTAACGTTATCTCCATTTACTTTCGATAACATATATAGCGTCTCTATTAGTTAAATTTGAATAATTTCCATAACGGGCTACGTAATTCCACGCACGTGACAATTTAAACCTGCTAGTTTCTCATCTGTCCAACTGTTAACGTTATTTCCATTTAATTTCTTGCTTTTTCTATGTACAGCGTCGCTGTTGTTTTGATCTGAAACTTTTCCATAACTGACTACGTATATTCCACGCACGTGACAATTTTAAATCTGAAAGTGTTCCATCTTTACAACGGACAATATTTTGAAATTCCTGGCGGTTGTTCTCACTCATTAAGCTATACGACTCCGCTGATGAAGGTCCGATTTTCTCGGATCTGAAACCTTGGTCCGGATGTTGTTGTAACACTTTGTTTAATATTAATAAATATCATGCTCTTATTAATTATCTAGTTAATTTTACTTTTGCATTAATAATTGAGCACTCTGCTGGATAACTCTCCCAATTAAGAAATACGGTATATATATATATATATATATATATATATATATATATATATATATATATATATATATATATATATATAGTCTCGGAAGTTTCTCAACCATTAAAACTATATATAACCCCCTCTCCCCAAAAAAGAAACCTTAAGTCCCAAGTCGTTCAGTGGAAAATCACTCATGTAAGTCAATTTAATTTTTACAGTTATAATATTAGTTTGCTTCTAACATTATTTAAGGGATCATCAGTTGTTTACCATGAAAAACTGTTTCGGGAATTTAAAAACAAGACAGTATTTAATTTCATGGCTTCCCAGCAGAGTTGATCAGACCCCACTTCCCTTAAAAGACAAAAACATAAACGTTCCGTATACTAAACCTAAGTTTTGTTCCGTATAAATGTTTTGCTAACTTATATTAGTTATTAAAAAAAGAAAAAAGAAAAAAGTCCTCCTTACCTGTGTTGTTCGTCTGTCTAATAAAATTTATCCGTTACTTACAAAAATGTTGCTGCATTTTAAAGTGTTTAGACAAATCCATTACACTACTTTAGTTTTATATTAAATATATAAAAAATATCAACATATCCAAATATAGAAAAAAATTTTTTAAATTATATATATATATATATATATATATATATATATATACATATATATACTTTTAGTTCTTTTTTCTCCCCTTCCTCCCTCCCCGCCTCCTCCTCCACTGTTTTTCAATTCCTTGTCATCAATTTTAAATAAATACCAATCTTCTTTGTCAACTCACAGCGTTCATAAGCTTAACTGCCGATTTTTTCTCTTTCTTCTTCTTCTTTTTTAACTCACAGCGTTTCCAAATATATATAACTAAGTAAGTCTATTTCTCGAGGTGAGACAGTGATAGTGACCGTCATACAACATCAATATGTAACTCGTTGAATAGCCATTTCCTTAAGAACAATAACATGTAAGTCGATTTCATTTCTTTGCAAGAAGCCATCTTTATCATCAGCAGCAAAATTAAATTAAAATGACCGCCATATTTGCTATCAGCAACAGATTCCACTATTTCCATGGACAACGCCGGCACATGGATCCTGCTTGTTTGAAATAAAGTGCATTAAAATCCGATTAGTACACAATATAGTTGAATCGAATTTACAACGAAAACGATCCAAATTTTACGTCAAAATCTGTCGAATTTCGGAACAGTTAATCCATTTTAGTAATTTATATCTCTGACGTATATTGCTGCTGAGCTTAAAAAGAATGACGCCAAGCACTTACTTACGTATACAAGTATAATAGTATGTTTTTATTGCTCAGTGGAGAGAGAGAGAGCATAGGAGTTGCCGGATGTTGATCACTCGAATTCGCTAGCCAGCAGCCTTCTATTCGACTTAAATTTGGGTTAATTAATATAACATTTTAGCTACCCACGTAATCACAACTGCAGCACCCATTTCGGGAGTTCGCCTACGCACTCAATGTAGACCCGCTCTCTCGTCATGGGGCGTGGCTTCCGTCCATTTTATTGGTTATTTAACGACAGGTGTATTTTTGTTGGCAGTTGACCATTCAAGATGTTTTTGCATCAAATATTTATTTTCCAGTCTTGTGTGTGTCTGTGTCAATCAGCCGGATTTTAATCTCTGCATCGTTAAAATAAATTTAAACTAAAAGCTTTATTAATTAAGAGCAAAAAATAAATGAGGGCCTCTTGTACACTAGCTATTAATTCTAAACTCCATATTACAATTTTTATTCGTATTTTTTTTATTTATTTCTATAATTTTACAAGAAAATAAAGTAAAAAGTCGCTGGGTCTGCTTTATGATGTCTAGTTCGAACGTGGAGTCCACGATTTTATTGAAAATCTTCCGATTACACAATTAATTACACCAATTAATTACATCTTGATATAGGACTTTGTTTTCAATTACATTCTAGGAGACTAAAAATACGTGCACAACACGCGCTTTTATTAAATTATTCTCAATATTCAGAAAATAAGAATATAAGAATATAACGTAATATATTTGAGAAATGTGACGTAGTTTTGGTTACAGACATGCCAACACAAACTTTATATTATATCTGGTATACCCGCCCCAGGGCAGGCTTATAAAAGTGAAACATAAATGCAAGAGATTCGTATCGAATACATAATGTTCAAATTTGATACAAATCATTAATATTTGAATTTTCAAGAGTAAGGGGTAAGCGGCTGTACCCCATTTATACACACCACCTCTTTTATACCCCCTCATTTATACACACAACCCCATTTATACATCCCACAACCCTTAAAATAACTCCGAAGAAATTTAAATTTTGGGAATGTTAAATAATTAGTATTTTATTTATTTATTTATCTATTTTTAACATAGTTCACCCCAAACAAGGCAGGCCGTCACTGTAGACGTAAGGGGCTACTGAGAAAAAAGAAGAGGGGAGAAGGTTGTGGAGGGGTTAACCTAAATTGGGATCTGCGCAGCGAGATGTCTGTTTACATTAGTTTTAAATTTCTGCATGTCTGTACTGTCGGGGAAACAGGGGGCAGGGAGGGAGTTCCAGAGGCCAGCAGCACGAGGAAATAAGCTATTTGAGTAGAAGACTCTCCGACATCTGGGGACCTCCACAGTGAATGAATGAGTTGATTGTCGAGTTAGTCTAGTGCTAATTGAAAATATTTCAATCTTCAACTGAAGTCATCGCCCGGCGTCCCGTATCTTTCGGTTTAAAAGTCACGCTCAACACGGTTCATCATTTTACTTTCTTTGGTCCAATACTTTTGGCGCAATTCTCCCACATTCTCGACATCCTTTGGGCGACTCTGTAAAAGAGTTTTGAGGAACAAAAGCATAAAGATCTGCACCAAGGTCATCGTTTGCCGGATGTATATTGACCCTCCTTCGTGGTGTAGAAAAGTGGACGCTATATGCGTGGCACATATCAGGTTTGGAAGCCCTTCACAGGTGCTGAGGCGACAATAGCCATACATACACATCGCCGTCAAGGATGAGGAATGCCCTTCTGATAGATTTTGTTATAGTAGATCATGTATTGTGGAGGAGAAATACACCCTAATCCTAAACCGTAACCCTAACCCTAACTCTAACCCTAACTCTAACACTCCACATCAGGAAAATAATAGCTGTACCCATGCGCAGTGCACCACTTGTTCAGGATCTTTCTGGTCGGAGGGGTTATTGCTCTACCAAGTTTTGAGACGCTAGTCTACCTAATATCTTACTCAAAGGAGAATGGGTTCATACCATTTCCAAGATAATGCAGCAATGTTGAATGTGATGCTGGAACGCGGTACGCTGTGTTCACAATTCGTACCGATAACCATTTCACCACCATGTTCATACATACATACATGTATACATATATGCATAAACACATACATACATCAACACATACATACATCAACACGTATATACATCAATACATACATATACAAACATGCATACATACATATAATACTTATACATTCATACATAATGCACTCTTCTATATTAGATAAATTGGTCATTACATTCTACCAAATTTATTAATGGTTCTTGGAAGCATGAATATGCAAATATCCATATTAACATAATTTCTTTTTCACAGCAGAAATATATTGCCTCTTTGATTGTTTGAACGACACACACACACACACACACACACACACACACACACGTCGTCAGAAACTCAATTATTTTTCAGCATTTGACCTAATTCCCCGATCTTGTATTATTTATTCATAGCGGTCAATGATTTGGTTCAACGTCCAACGAATGATTCGCCGTCCATCTATTTTGAGATCAGTAATACGTAACTCATTAGTTATATTTTCTTTGTTTCGCGTCGCCCATCGATCCTCTTTCCTCCATTTTCCATTATGTACGTTGGCTCCAACCTGCTTACAATGGTAAAACGACTGCGATCAAATCATGTAGCCATTTTGAAAAGTTCAAATAGGTCTGCGGACAAAATCTGCTTCCATTCAAAAATCTTTATCTCAAGTTAGAATTGGGCCAGATAGTAAGCCAGTGAGTCTTTCAGCTTGCAAATCTGAGGTTTATAGATTTTTGGACTTTGGGCCGTACGTTTTTGGACCAGTTAGCGAGTCTGTAGGCCAGTGAATCCACTAAAAAAAATAGGATATTTTATATGCGTATTTCTGCAGTATTTTCCTAGCTATGCGAATTCTGAACAAGGAGGTCATCGAACAGAAAATTTAAATATTTCACAATCCAATTTTAACGTTTGTGTAGCGACGCACGTGTTGGACCTCATCTTCGACACGTAAGCTGCCATATTGAATCTGTGGTTTTCTCGTGAACAGACGAAGCTCGAAAGTAAACGGGAAAAAGATGATATAGAAACGGTAATAATAAAGATAGACTGGTGCATTTACACACACACACATACACACACACACACACACACACACACACACACACATATATATATATATATATATATAAGTCAAGATGAAGAAAAAAAATGTTTTTATTTTTTATTTTGATTTTAATAAAAAATATCTGCATCTAACACATGGTTTTTGTGAAGGCATTTTGCCTCTATCTTTATGTTTAGAATTCTAAAGATGCTTAAAAAATGAACTTTCCCAAATGTATATTTACCAGCGACCATGCGCTATTTAAGTTCAATTTCAAACAGACATTTGCACCGTTAGTCCACATAACATCGAACGCTACTTCCAGAAGACCAGGAAGGATTATTACGAATAAAAAAGGTTAATACCTTTTATTTGTCTAAAGCTCTGTCGAGGTTTGTTATATTTAGCGAAATATTAGATAAAAAAGTCAAGATAAAGAAAAAAACTTTTTGATTCTTTATTTTGATTTTAATAAAAAATATCTGCATCTAACACATGATTTTTATGAAGGCATTTTATCTCTATCTTTATCTTTATGTTTATATATATATATATATATATATATATATATATATATATATATATATATATATATATATATATATATATATAAAATGAAAATATATACATATATAGCCAGGCTTTTCTATGTTATTCCTATGATGATAAGATTCCAATCTCTGAAAAGCCTGGCCTAAGGCAAAAATAAATACGCTTTTATTGAATACATTTTGTATTGAACAACTGAAGATTAAATAGATTTGCCATTCTTACATTTTTATTTCTCTTTTTCATTCATCTACATAATTGCTCTATCTAATGTATTGAGCTTAAATCATTTCACGAATGTCCGAATCTCGAAAAGTGTACATCTCACTTTTAGTTTTATACCTTATATATATATATATATATATATATATATATATATATATATATATATATATATATATAGTCATCCACATACAGACTGTTTTGCTGTATCACAGCTCTTCAGTGGGGCTAGACAAGCTAGTGCCTCAAGCCGGGATTGAAACTCGGACGTCGAGCTGACAGTCGGCGCCTCCTACCCTACGACAGTGACTGAATGTAAGTGATATCTCAATGTACACATTGTCAAGTGTCGGGAGCTCGAATTAGTTTTACCCAATTAGTTATGCCTTAAAGCTTATCGCAGTTGGCGGTATCCTTACAAATACGCTGTACCCAAAGAAAGGGAGCTTTATATAGTCATCCACATAAGACTGTTTCGCTGTATCACAGCTCTTCAATGGATTAACACTTATAGAAACAAATATAATCCATATACCATACTATATATATATATATATATATATATATATATATATATATATATATATATATATATATATATATATATATATATATATGTATAAATTCTAGAAGCGGAGCACACATTAATTCTGGGTAAATATTCCGATCACAATGGAAATGCATGTATTTCCAGAGGTAAATACAACTTACTTTTGTGTTTTGATATCATACTGTACTGCTAGGACTAGTGGTGAAAGTGCCACGCTGAAATAGTTACTTGTCTGTAGAGGACCTGTCTAAACCCCCACAGAAATCCAATCTGACGAATTGGCTCCAGCGGCGTTAAAAACATGCAAACACTGACACACGCCCACTGACTTCAAAAGCCCAACCTAAAAAGAGACATAGCCTCGATTTCTTATCTTTCACCACGCATGCGTGAATCTTTCCATATACTTCAAAATGAAGAGTTAATTCTTACTCATTATCAGTGTAATTCAAGACAGATAACTAATATGTTTCAAGGGCATAACTTTGAATATACATGGGCAACAAGGCTATTTATAATGGTACGTCTACTTGCAAATATGAATGGTATATTTGCTGTTTGTAGCAAACTTTCGGACGTTCATATATTTCCCAAATCGCATTCAAATCCTCTCTATTCTAGTCTCAACTCAAAATGGTTGATATGCCGTTAAACAAACACCAGAGTAAGACCAGTTTAATACTCATTTTGAATGGCTGTAAAATACGCCTGACATCTAAACACAAATGGCTGTAATTCTGTTTGCGGTAATAAACACAACGTTTCAAAGACGCAAGAATGCGTTTTCTTAAGATGCGTCCATTCAATCTGCGCGCTTAGCAATGAAAATTATATTTCTAACTTTAGTGTGACAGACCAACAAATAGTGCTATTTCGAGCGTGACAAACCGACAGATGGACATAGCCCTTTCAACATAAGATTCTAAGACGTCCGTTCAATCTAGCGATGTAAATGGTATTTCAAAGTGAAACGTGACCGACCGACCGACCGACCGACCGATTGACGGACAAAGCCTCACACAGAGATGCAAGGACGTATGTCAAAGAAATCAAAAGTGTTTACTTTCGCTTTGATTAGTAAACGTTTCTTGAACCCCAAAGTTTTTTTTTCATATAAACAGCGCACAAATCGGCGTTTGGTGATATAAACTTAGACCTCTGTTATCACAAATGGGACAAACAGACAATCAACACACACAGACAGACATCTCCTCCTTCCTACACACATACAGGCATATAATCTGATCAATGTAGGCACAGCATCAGAATTCCACGATGACTGGCAGTTTCACGCATTAAGTGACCATCAGTTTCTGTTGTCTGCTTAGATCAGGGGCGAGCAACCTTTTCATCTGAGACTTGGAAGTAGGTCGCGGGCCGGAGTGAAAAACGAAATCTCAGAATTACTATATTTTGTTTACATGAATAAAATGTACAAAAATTGCATTGAACACTCTACAAATCTGATATTTTTTCTCAGGAGACTTCTGTATGTGATGTTATAAAAGGCGCCGACGAAGAGCCATTTTGGAATCATAAAAAATAATGACGGGGGAAGTATCAAGTTGATCCAGCATTCGTTTCGACACACCTCACATAGGTTCTCTGTTTCATGCCCTTTCCTCGTCTCCCGTTTCCTCTTTGCCTCTCTCTTTCTCTTTTTCTATTTTTATCTCAGGCCAACGATTTGAAATTAATAGTTAAAGAAAAATTAAATATAAATGCATCATCGCTCGCTGATATTTATACATTTCATCCCACTGTAAATCTTAATCGAAACCTACTTTTACGTCTATGTAAATGATATGAGTTTTACTGGGAGGTCCGCGGCCCGGATTGCAATAATAAAGCATAGCAGGGTGGCGGGACGGATGCTAAGCCTTCGAGGGCCGGATGTGGCCCGCGGGCCGGAGGTTGCCCGCCCCTGGCTTAGATGATCGCTTTTAGTGCGAAACCAGACAGTCACAATGAATACATTATTACGTGACGACACGAATGAAATTGATTTTGACATATGATCTATCCCTGATATTGAGCATTCCCAACTCATAATTAAGCCGCTTTATTAACTTGATTAGCACAAAAATGCGCACACGGCAATGATGAAGACAGTCGAATTATTAATGAAAATCCTTGAATGCGGAAACCAACCCGCATAACTAAAAATGATTACCAGCAACAGGTAAATGGAAATAGGAAAAAAAGAAAAAGAAATCACACAAGCCCCAAAGAACTGACACTGTCAGAAATTCCATAATAGACGCATCTTATTTCAGATGCGTCCAAGAATCTCTATAAGATACGTCGGTTTGTCTGTAACGCCTAAAGTTGACATGATATTTTCGTCGGTCTGTCACGCTTAAACTTGAACCAGCATTTTTGTTGGTCTGTCACGCTTAAATTTAAAATATTAATCTATTTGACTGCCCCACTTAAACTTGAAATAACATTTTCATTGGTCTGTCACGCTTAAGCTTGAAGTAGCATTTTTGTTGGGCTGTCACTTTTAAGTATCAAATACCATTTTAATTGGGTCTGAAATAACATTTCATTTTTGGTCTGTCACGATTAATCTTTTAATTGGAACTTTTGTTAATCTGTCACGCTTAAGTTTCAAATGTCATTTTCGTTTGTCTGTCACGCTTACGTATGCTTAGAATAGCATTTTCATTATTTACCGTACAGATTGATTGGACGCATCTCACAAAATATTCGTCATTGATGAAAACACCCCACGCGATTTTCAGCCGTTTTACATGTATGTTACCTTGAAACTGAATCATGGCGTCTACTTTAATCTCAAAACCCGGAAAGCGGACGAGAAACGCATTCAATTGAATTTCTCAACATGTTTGGATATTAAGTTGAGGTCTGTAATCGTTAGATAACTACCTCGTCAGGATTGCTACCGCCACTCAAAAATATTTGTTATTCCATTTTTTTTACCAAGCTATTTCTTCAGATAATTATCAATTAATCACCAAATTATCAGATTATTCGAAAAGAATTAATACGATTGAACACATGTTGCTAATTTTATTTTGCTAATTTTACTAATTTTACTAATATAACTAATTTTATTTTACTAATTTTATTTTGCTAATTTTATTTTGCTAATTTTATTTTGCTAATTTTACTAATTTTACTAATATAACTAATTTTATTTTGCTAATTTTACTAATTTTACTAATTTTACTAATATTACTAATTTTATTTTGCTAATTTTGCTAATTTTACTAATTTTACTAATATAACTAGCACAGATCCGACTGAATTTGAACTTGGCGTAGCTGATTCCATAGTCTGTGACCAAATCAGACTTTTCCACGTTTTTTAGGCAGTAAATGTTCTAATTTTCCAACCAAGTTGCCAAGTAAGTCATAGGACGGTTTTCTTGCGTCTAATATTTAACATCGAAAATGATCCACCATCGTTTCGTAAAGATAGCGTCTCTACCTCCCCAAAAAGGTCCTTAATTTATTGGTATGAAATGTTTGCGGCTTTAACAAGTGTATCATCACGTATCAAGTGTATTGAAATCACGGGGTCGTCACGTATCAAGGCCAAAAGTCATTCGAGAATTAGGGTTAATGAGATGGATTGCCAGTTTGATGATGAAGAATATTACGAGAAGATTGAAAGTGATGAATGGAATCGACAAACTGTGATTGCTTAAGATGACGGTTAATGACAATTGTTTGTTGACATTCGATTTGAACACGACATTTGTAATGCGTTCCACAGATGGAAAGTTCTTGGAAAGAAACTATGTTCATGGAAATCCCGTTTGGCTTTTAGGTACAAAGAGGGAGAAAGGAAAGTTTTTTTGCAGTGGTGGTAGCAGATGAGTTCTTGCTGTGAATGTTTTAGGGGAGGATTTTAAGTACAATTTGCAAAAGAACAAATAAATATTTTATTTATGTTCTTCATCTAGACCGACCGACATCATAATGGGCATGAAGTTGCCTCGGGTAATAGGGTTAGGGAGATGCGTTAGAACATCCAAGCGGTCCCTCGAAAACGTCGATCCCTCCTTTTGAATGTGATCGCCAACCAGTCAACATCCAAGGACCTTCACTTCATTTGTATCTAACGCATTCAAGAGACGTTAACTTGGCATATTTTCATAGTTGGACATGCTTCAAGTCGCAAACACAATTAGTTTTGTAAGACATTCCCTTTTATCTCAGTCATCTATGCTTTCTTCTATATACTTTGTTTCAGCACCTTGCCAACTTCAACAAACGAAAATTTAACCGTTCTCTGCTGTAATAACTTCAATCTTTTTTTATTCCGTGGTTAAGTTCACCTACATTTGTATGTGTTCGAATTTAATGCGGAATCGTAGAAAATGTGTTTTCGATATCCGATTTGGACAGCAAATATCTTGATTCGATTTTTGTTCCTTTTCGTTTAAACATGTGCAATTACTTACGCCTTTAAATCATCTCGGTACCGCGTCTGTGTACTCTTCGAATTGTATGCATGTAACTTGCTTTAAGCTCACTAGCATATTGTTTTATTTTTTGTCTCGCACTTGCAACCGACTCCGAGCGTAATCTCTCTGTCTCTTTCTCTTGGTGCGTGCATTTCATATATAATTGATTTATCAGTTTCTAATTAGAGGTGGCTGTGGTGAAGTGCATACTCGCGATGTGATATGTTCGATTCTTGGCCACTCTCATTAACGATGTAGTGAGTATTTTTATTTTAGTTTAGTATCATTCGAATTAGTCGCACTACCATTCTCATCTTAATTGTTATTTTCACAACGTTTCGGCCGATATAACCTCCAACCTTCTTCACATTCATCATTTCGAACTTGGGAATCTTTATACGGATTGTCAAACTGATCGTTTTATTTAACCCACGGGGTAGATTATTCTCGTCCCGTCAACCATGACCAGGTAGAAGTGTTAACTAAATATTGAGTTATTCTTACTTATTATCACCTGTAGTAAGGATTGTTTACATGAACACGTGGTGCAACGGATAAAGGCGTTGATTTACAATGAGTTCTAAGTAACATTCTTCTAGAGGCTGAAGGTTCAATCCTTACTAACGGATGATTCATACGAATTGTTTTGCGAGTCACTAAAGTAAAAGTCTTGTTACAGCCAACAAGAAAGTAACAAGAATAGAGGAACAAGCAATGCAGCAATACAAAACACATGTCCCAGATTCGGTTGATTCAGTAAAACAAAATAACAACACTGGAAAAATAGAAAATAACATGTTTCGGAATATGCACATTAGAATTGTCTGCAAGGATCTGTGGCACAACGGATAAAAGTGTTGAGTGATAATCAGTACGATGCTACGAATACAATTACGAATTATTAAGACTTTTATCCGGTCACGGCTGACGGAACGAGAACAAGCTACCCCCGTTGATTAAATAACGGGTCCCGTTTGAAATTCCGTACAGATTCCCGAGTTTGACAATACGCACGTGAATAAAGTCGGAGGTTACATCGACCGAGACGTTGTGAGAACAGCATCCAAGATGAAGACAGTAGTCCGAATAATACAAATTATACATTTAAATAACATCAAATCAATTCAGATTATCCACTTTCATTGACACTGTCATACATCGAGAAGGTCTGTAGGAACACTCATTTTCGTGGCACTAAATGATACGGCACGATGACCTGTGACATATTTTACGAAGCTGTGCTTTCGTGAATTTTTCGCTATCATCGTTACTATTTAGATATTCGGACAACCCGGTGTACTATTTGCAGATCTTAGAAGAAGTACCAAAACGCAGGCTTCCATTTTATAAAAAAACTTTCGGACCACCCGTTGTACTATTTGAATGAATGGATCTTAGAAGTACCAAAACGCATGCTCACATTTAATAAGAAAACCTTCGGACCACCCGGTGTACTATTTGAATGAATGAATCTTATAAGACGTAGACAAACGCATGCTTCCACGTTATAACAAAGTCTTCGGACCACCCGGTGTACTATTTGAATCAATAAGTCTTATAAACGCTTCCAATTTATAACAAGACTTTCGAAACAATCTGTATTTTGACAAACAGAAAAAAGACGGCGAAAATATGGACGAGAACTTGTTGCAATCAAAAACGTAGAAAGAAAATAAAAAAAGAGAAAAACAGAGACAACGATATGATGTGTCTTTAAGTTGAAAGTAATCGTTAAGAACACGTGGAAAAACCAACAAAACAAGAAACTTTGAAATGAAATAGTTAGAATGTGCGGATAGTTTTTTTATTCACTTTAGTTGCTGATAAAAAACAACTGTAGCTAAGAGCAACAAGAAGGTGTTAGATTTCGCTACTTTTCAGGATGAAAGGCACGAAGACATTTTTATTTTATTTCTAGATACGTCCACATATTTGTCGACGAGGTTCTGTCCGTCTGTTTGTTGATCGGTCGGTCTGTCGGTTCGTCATGCATTTTTATCGCTAAACGGATGGAGGTAATGGAGGTTAAGTGAA
>OY744528.1:125361797-125396797 GCA_963556195.1 Sepiola atlantica | reverse complement strand
GCACGGACTAACTAATCATATTGTACGTTTCTCCAGATCTCTTGAATACTAGCCTAGTCTAATAATACTAATCTAGTTTCATTTCGTTCTGTTTTTCTATGTGTTCCTTCTGTTGTTAGCTTCTACCCCGTAACTTATTGGCATGTGTTTTTTTTAATATTATATATTTTTTTAATATTATATATTTTTAAATATCATATATTTTTTAATGTTATATATTTTTTAATATTACATATTTTTAGATATTATATATATTTTTAATATTATATATTTTAAAATATTATATTTTATTTTAATGTTATATTTTTTTAAATATATTTTTTTTAATATTATATATTTTTAATTTAATATATTTTTAATATCATATATTTTTTAATACTATATATTTTTTAAAATATTATATATATTTTTTAATATTATATATTTTTTAATATTATATATTTTTTAATGTTATATATTTTTAGTATTATATATTTGTTAATATTATATATTTTTTAATATTATATGAATTTTTTAATGTTATATATTTTTTAATATTATATATTTTTTTAATATTATATATATTTTTAATATTATATATTTCTTTAAATATTATATATTTTTTTAATATTATATATTTTTTAATATTATATTTTTTTAATATTATATATTCTTTTAATATTATATATTTTTAATATTATATATTTTTTAATATTATATATTATTTTAATATTATATATTTCTTAAATTATTATATATTTTTTTAATATTATATATTTTTTAATATTATATGTTTTTTAATATTATATATTTTTTAAATATTATATATTTTTTTAATATTATAAATATTTTTTAATATTATATATTTTTTAATATTACATATTTTTTTAATATTATATATTTCTTTAAATATTATATATTTTTTTAATATTATATATTTTTAATATTATATATTTTTTTAATATTATATATTTTTTTAATATTATATATTTTTTTTAATATTATTTATTTTTTTTATATTATATATTTTTAATATTATATATTTTTTAATATTATATATTTTTTTAATATTATATATTTGTTAAAATATTATATATTTTTAGATATTATATATATTTTTAATATTATATATTTTAAAATATTATATTTTATTTTAATGTTATATTTTTTTAAATATATTTTTTTTAATATTATATATTTTAAATTTAATATATTTTTAATATCATATATTTTTTAATATTATATATTTTTAAAAATATTATATATATTTTTTAATATTATATATTTTTTTATATTATATATTTTTTAATGTTATATATTTTTAGTATTATATATTTGTTAATATTATATATTTTTTAATATTATATGAATTTTTTAATGTTATATATTTTTTAATATTATATATTTTTTTAATATTTTATATATATTTTTAATATTATATATTTCTTTAAATATTATATATTTTTTTAATATTATATATTTTTTAATATTATTTTTTTTTAATATTATATATTTTTTTAATATTATATATTTTTAATATTATATATTTTTTAATATTATATATTTTTTAATATTATATATTTCTTAAAATATTATATATTTTTTTAATATTATATATTTTTTAATATTATATGTTTTTTAATATTATATATTTTTTAAATAATATATATTTTTTTAATATTATAAATATTTTTTAATATTATATATTTTTTAATATTATATATTTTTTAATATTACATATTTTTTTAATATTATATATTTCTTTAAATATTATATATTTTTTTAATATTATATATTTTTAATATTATATATTTTTTTAATATTATATATTTTTTTAATATTATATATTTTTTTAATATTATATATTTTTTTAATATTATATATTTTTTAATATTATATATTTTTAATATTATATATTTTTTAATATTATATATTTTTTTTAATATTATTTATTTTTTTTATATTATATATTTTTAATATTATATATTTTTTAATATTATATATTTTTTTAATATTATATATTTGTTAAAATATTATATATTTTTAGATATTATATATATTTTTAATATTATATATTTTAAAATATTATATTTTATTTTAATGTTATATTTTTTTAAATATATTTTTTTTAATATTATATATTTTAAATTTAATATATTTTTAATATCATATATTTTTTAATATTATATATTTTTAAAAATATTATATATATTTTTTAATATTATATATTTTTTTATATTATATATTTTTTAATGTTATATATTTTTAGTATTATATATTTGTTAATATTATATATTTTTTAATATTATATGAATTTTTTAATGTTATATATTTTTTAATATTATATATTTTTTTAATATTTTATATATATTTTTAATATTATATATTTCTTTAAATATTATATATTTTTTTAATATTATATATTTTTTAATATTATTTTTTTTTAATATTATATATTTTTTTAATATTATATATTTTTAATATTATATATTTTTTAATATTATATATTTTTTAATATTATATATTTCTTAAAATATTATATATTTTTTTAATATTATATATTTTTTAATATTATATGTTTTTTAATATTATATATTTTTTAAATAATATATATTTTTTTAATATTATAAATATTTTTTAATATTATATATTTTTTAATATTATATATTTTTTAATATTACATATTTTTTTAATATTATATATTTCTTTAAATATTATATATTTTTTTAATATTATATATTTTTAATATTATATATTTTTTTAATATTATATATTTTTTTAATATTATATATTTTTTTAATATTATATATTTTTTAATATTATATATTTTTAATATTATATATTTTTTAATATTATATATTTTTTTAATATTATATATTTGTTAAAATATTATATATATTTTTTAATATTATATATTTTTTCATATTATATATTTTTTAATATTATATATTTTTTAATATTATATATTTTTTCATATTATATATTTTTTAATATTATATATTTTTTAATATTATATGTTTTTGTAATATTATATATTTTTTAAATATTATATAATTTTTTAATATTATAAATATTTTTAATATTATATATTTTTTAATATTATATATTTTTTAATATTACATATTTTTTTAATATTATATATTTCTTTAAATATTATATATTTTTTTAATATGATATATTTTTTAATATTATATTTTTTAAAATATTATATATTTTTTAATATTATATATTTTTAATATTATATATTTTTTAATATTATATATTTTTTAATATTATATATTTCTTAAAATAGTATATATTTTTTTAATATTATATATTTTTTCATATTATATTTTTTTTAATATTATATATTTTTTAATATTATATGTTTTTTAATATTATATATTTTTAAAATATTATATATTTTTTTTAATATTATAAATATTTTTTAATATTCTATATTTTTTAATATTCTATATTTTTTTAATATTACATATTTTTAAAATATTATATATTTTTTTAATATTATATATATTGTTTTAATATTATATATATATATATATATATATATATATATATATATATATATATATATATATATATATATATATATATATATATATATTAATATTATACCCATCGCAACTGGGAGGTTGGTATATTTAGATTGGACTGATTTTCAGTAAATTCGATTCTCTCTATCGCTCCAAACACTTCCTCACACCTGAGGCTCTATCTCTCCAAATCTACTATCAGACTATATGTATGAAGTAGTGTTTGTCATATTTTGGCTGATGAATCTCTGTCCCATTTTAGGGTTCTTGATAAAGTGCAAAAATGTATCTGTAATTTGATCGGCCCCACTCTTTCTTCTTCTCTGTACCCTCTCTCCCTCTCTCTCTCTCTCTCTCTCTCTCTCTCTCTCTCTGTCAGGATGTTGCTAGTCTCAGTCGTTTCTATAAATACTATTATGAAATTATGAAATCTATTCTCGGCTTCTTTTGGTCCAGTAATGAAGATCCACGGCTATCAGACAGACAGACAAACAGACAGACAAATGTGAAGTAAGATACAAGCTCAACGGCGGAGCTAAATATTGTGCATATATAAATAGTGTTGTCATATTTAAGTTGGTGAATCTCTGTCCCATTTGAGGGTTCTTGATAAGGTGCAGAAACGTATCTGTAATTTGATTGACTCTACCCTTTCTTCTTCTTCTCTACACCCTCTCTCTCACAGACGTGATGTTGCTAGTCTCAGTCTTTTCTATAAATACTATTATGACATGTGTTCCTCAGAATTATGTGATCTATTCCCCGCTTCTTTTGTTTCAGCTCGTTTGACTCTTTGGTCTAGTGATCTTCATCAATTCGTTGTTTTGATAGCTCATTGTAATACAGCTTCCTATTCCAGTAGCTTCTTTCCAAGAACTGCAGACTTGTGAAACTCTCTTCCTGCTGACTGTTTTTACTTCTACCTATACCCTTGGTCTTTTCACGACTAAGGCCAATAGGTATCTCCGGTCTTTGCGATATTCATATTTCGTTCCCGTTAGATTTCTTATCAAATATCTCACATGAAGAAGACAGTTTAATCTTAAAATATACTCTATTAAATATTACTTACACGGGATCCGTTTCAAAACTACGAGTTGTTTTCGTTCAAACAGATTCAATCAAGTGGCTTCATACCTTGTCTGGAGCGATTTCCATTAAAAATGGTGAGACGGCGAGCAATGATATATTATTATATATTTCATGCGTAACCGTGTTAATTGAATTGGCGCAACATATTCTTCTTTTGTTTTCCTTGCGTTCAATCTGGAATACAGACGCCGGAAATGCCGTCGTCACCATTTCCGGTTGACGTGAAGGGCGAAATGCACAGATAACGCAGAGAAAATGTCGCCGCATAGACATTTCTGTCTCCTAGGAACAACGCCGATTTCCGTTTTCGCCTACAACAATGCTTTTAATGGCCATGTGTTTCCCAATTCCACGTTAAGAGTTTCTAATATTCATGTTATCGCTTGATCATGAAAAATCGCGAATTCTTCTGGGTTTTTTTCTTTCTTTCTCAACGACGGAGAACACATACCGAAGCGTGTACGTCGCGACCCTATACAAGATTACAGCAGAAATATGAGCCGACCGCTGACCCCTTGCTCGAGTGTCCACATGTTGAGACTATAAGAGAGGAGGGTCACTTCTCGAGTTTTTGTTGACTAGATTCTTCACAAGCAGGATTCTGGAACAATTCACACATAAGTTATCTTAAAATATATTTTAGTCAATCTTAGTTATACTGGATCCATTCCTTTACTACGAGTTGCTTTCTTATCTAAGATCTAACACGAGGAAGACAGTTTAATCTTAAAATAGGTACTACTCCAGATGAAGCGCCTAATTTCCGTGACTGCTCGGCAGCAACGATCGGACAGGTCGCGGAAGCGCCCGAGAGCTGCAGAGACGAAAATGAGGGTGAAGCAGAGCTGACCAATCAGGTTGCTGCCAATCATCTGCGCTCAGCACATCAAAACAAGCGTAGGAAGACCTTTCGAACCGGCCGCAAACGTATCCGTAAACCTTGACCCTCGACGAGAAAATATATGAATCCCCCCCCCCCCCAAAAAAAATATAAAAAAAAAAACTTGCCTAAATATCCTAAGAAATGTAACATACTTCTTTGTTTAATGTAAAAAAAGACAAAAAAAAAATTGCCTAAATATCGTAAAAGAAATAGCATTTACTTTTTTGATTTATGTAAAAACAGACAACAAAAATAAAAATGTTTCATTTGGCCCACGAAAAATTAAAAAAAAAAGTTTATTTATAGTTCTTCAGCTTTGGTTTGTTCATTTTTTTTTCATTTTTTTCAAATATATGTATTTTTTTCTTTTGTATTCTTCGTCTTATACTGTCGTCTGCCACTCTTCCATTTTTACGACTTTCAGTTTTGCTTCAGACTCGTTTTCGTCTCGTCAGCCCTCGGGCGCTTCCGCGACCTGCCCAATCGTTGCCGCCGAGCAGTTACGGAGATTAAGCGCTTTATCTGGAGTAGTACCTTAAAATATACTATATTAAATATTACTTACACGGGATCCGTTTCTAAACTACAAGTTGTTTTCGTACAAACATATTCAATTCTCCCTAATTAAGGAAATGAAGTCAAGTTAAATAAAATATAGTTTGTTTATATCGTTGTCGTCGTCTCTGTCCTCATGTAGGAGCCTACGGAGAAAAAGATCTTCAATAATATCTTCACCCAGAGACTCTCGAGACGAACAATATAAGGTACTAAATTCTTCTGCTCTCACCCAGCATTCTCGAGCAAATGAACACATCACAACATATCAGAATTCGACTGAGGATTTCACTGGTAATGTCTCATGTGCGAACCTCGAGTTAGTACAGAATAACAATAATGTTATTTTTTATTTTATTTGTTGAAAAAAATGTAAATTTGTCTTCTTCCAGGAACGAGAATCCCCCCCCCCCCCCCCCGCAAAAAATGAACAAATATGAAAACTAAACACGGAACATAAAGAAACGACATATTATAAGAAAAGTTTTTTTAAATTCGTCTTTTGTTGGACTCTATTTTCTGGAAAAAAATATTTTGTTGCTAGATTTGATTTCAAATTTGATAAACAAAACGAAATTCATGCCGTTTGAAAAAAAATACGTCGTTGCTAGATTTGATTTCAAATTTGTATGTTGATAAATAAAACGAAATTCATGGCGTTTGAAAAAGAATTTTGTTGCTAGATTTGATTTCAAATTTGTATGTTGATAAACAAAACGAAATTCATGGCGTTTGAAAAAAGAATTTTGTTGCTAGATTTGATTTCAAATTTGTATGTTGATAAACAAAACGAAATTCATGGCGTTTGAAAAAAGAATTTTGTTGCTAGATTTGATTTCAAATTTGTATGTTGATAAACAAAACGAAATTCATGGCGTTTGAAAAAGAATTTTGTTGCTAGATTTGATTTCAAATTTGTATGTTGATAAACAAAACGAAATTCATGGCGTTTGAAAAAGAATTTTGTTGCTAGATTTGATTTCAAATTTGTATGTTGATAAACAAAACGAAATTCATGGCGTTTGAACATTTCATCATTTAAATGTTTGTTATTTATGTTTCGCGCCTTATCTTTCAACAACTACCCCTACTACCACAACTACCACAACTACCACAACCACTTAAGTGTTCATCCATTCTTAATCTATATGCTATAATTTGATTGAAATTTATTTCTATTAATGTCATTTTGTTTGCAACTCGTCTTACCTAATTATTGGCGCCATCCAAAAATGTAAAAAATATGACAAAAAATGGATATATGGGGTTTGTTCAAATTACATTGGGTTACTCATTCAATCCCGAGCAATATCGGGTCTTCCTATTAGTCAAAAATAAAATTCAACTAGATAACATCCCGGAAGAAGAAAAAAAAATTTAAAAAAAAAAGAAACGCTGATAGCAAAAACCGGTCACGTGCCACCTGGCATAATTACTAAATGGGTTGGAATTATGACGCTTTTAAAACACACGAAAAAGAAACCGTTATTTTGAAAGAAAATGTTTCGTTTCTCATTGAAGTCAACTGATAAACGGACTAAGACGAAACACATAGATGTGATGATGATAAAAAAGGGAGATGGAGAGGGGGAGGAAGAGGGAGGGAGATGGACTTGGGGGGATAAAATTAATTAAAAAAAAACGATAAGAGAAGCAAGTATTTCTGTTTTTATGTGTAAGATGTATGTACGAGGGAGAATAATTAAGTGCACAGCCTGATACGCACTTATGAACCGAATTCCGAGTTGAGTAAACTACACTCGCAAGTCTTAATAGAGCAGCTAATCTAGGATAAAGAACATCTCAAATTAAAAAAAAACAAAAAAAACAAAATGCGGCTGCGGTAAAAAGAAGTTTTATTGTTTACTCAAAAGAATAGAATCAGTTTATGTCTTTGAATATTTGCATAAAGAGATCGTTCCCCTCATATTTCTGTCTCCACATAAACTCAAACAGATAGCTGCTTACCATTCCGCGATGCGTTCCACAGTGGCGTTTATTCTGCATTTTTACAACTTTACACTAATCCTAACTCGACGCATGCCCGGACAGGACACACAAATGTTGGTCAACCACTGCGCATGACCGACTGGGCTATTTTATTTTATTTTATTTCATTTTATTATTTTATTTTTTTGCAAAACTCATTTTTCAATTAGTGGGGCGACCCTTCTACAAAAGACTCATCTTTCTGACAGACCGACTGACAGACTGGCAGACTGGCAGACTGGCAGCTCTACTCGTTCATGTGAAGGGCATCGGGAGTAAATTCAAAGGGCAAACTTAGAGTCGATGACCCCCTAAGGGTATTGTTGTTGTACTCAGCCTGATTCTGGCGATGCTAGTGACGTCTACGGTGACATATATGTGTTGGTATTTCTGTTACCTTTTGAAACCCGCTGAGAAAGAAAGAAAGAGAGAGAAAGAAAAGGTAGACAAAGAAGAAGAAGAAGAAGAAGAAGAAGAAAAAGAAAAAGAAAAAGAAAAAGAAGAAGAAAAAGAAGAAGAAGAAGAAAAAGAAGAAGAAGAAGAAGAAGAAGAAAGGAATAAATAAATGAACCAATGAAGAGAAAATAAAGAAAGTTAGGAAGGAAAGAAGGCATGAGAGAAGACAGGAAATAATTCACACCAAAGAGAAAAGAAAGGAAAAAAAGAAAAAGGAGGAAAGAAAATATAAACGAAAGAATGAAAAAAGAAAACAAAAAATAAGAAAGAGAGAGAAAGAGTTAAGAAAGGAATAAAAAAAGAAGAGAAAATAAAGAAGAAAAAAGAAAGAAAAGAAAGAAAACATATTATTGAAAGAATCAAAGAAAGAAGGAAGAAAAACTATAAACTAAACATGGAACGAAGTAAGATTTCTTAAGATGTAATCACGAATGGCAACCCTCCTGTTGGATAATAGTGTAGTAACTGTTCTGTCTTCAATCAGAAGAGAAGAAATCCTCATAGACTGGGGACATTTCAATTTTTGTCTCAATCCAGAGTCTTCTTTTTGGGGAGTTGGATTTTCCCACATTGAAACCCGACTGTGTGTATAACTTTGCCCTCGTGAGGAGATAAAGGCCACATGAAAAGACAGTGCAATGCACCAGAATTAAAACAACTGAAGAAAACAACCAACTCGAAACGCTGAGTTATTGCTCTAATTCACATTGTTATCCCATCCACCTTATTCAGCAGACGTAGCTCCATCTGACTTCTCCCTGTTTTCTTAAACTCAAATTCCACCATTTCGAGAACCAGAATGTCATCTTATTCCGTGATTTGCAATGCTTGACCAAATGAGTTGACGTTTCATTGAAAACACCATGGAAAATTGTCGTGTTTCACCAACTCCTTCTTCATAACATTTTGGACGAACCTCGTGTTCAAGCACGCATATCAAACATGCGTTCCATGGATCAAGCACATTTGCGTCCTTCATAAAAAGACACTATACTTTCGTCATCTAACGCTCAAAATTGCATTTTCTTCATTTAAACTGAATAAATAAACATTCTTCGTTCACTGATATTCAAGATATTTTCGATTTCAAAAGACAAAAAAAGACACCCAAATGCATCATGGGATACGTGTCGCCTGAATATCATCTTTTTCTTAACCGTCATGAATGAATTTTTTGAACTCCATGAATTTAAAAGAAACTTACTGTCAAAAGGAATTATTGAAAAAAATCATTTAGATACATATTGTATATTTCTAAGTAATTTTGTTTCCCTAATTTTGTCCTTTAGCCCTCATATTCCATAGGCGATATTTCTGACAAAGGGGGAATAATTGCTGTTTTCTGGGTTGGAACCTATCCACCTAACACTTATCGTTTCTGACCATAAAGTAGCATTTCTTTTTTTTTATCTCCTTACATCAAGTGGCTTCATACCTTGTTTAGAGCGATTTCCATAAAAAATACAAATATTCTGAAATAATTAAATTTAACAGTTGCAATTAGTCACGTGACGACACATATTGACCCATATAGACCTCAGACTGACATAGTTGGATAAAGAAAGGAAATTATTTTTTGTGTTCTTTCTCCTGCACTCTATTATCGAAGAGGCAGGCTATATCAATGATTAAGCAAATTCTCTTGTTTTTCTTTAGAAAGATTAAGTCGGGTTTGGAATGTTCAAGAACCTTATCAGTCTGTATGCGCATGTCCGAAAGCAGTTTGAAATTGTCGTTCTCCTGTACCACTTCTGGTTTATGCTCATACCACATCTCATTGTGGTCTAATTCATAAAGTTTGCATACAAAACAAAACGAAAGATCCAGGTTGTACTTGATGGCCGTTCTTCTAAGCAACATGAGGGATCTATTCTTGGACCACTATTGTTCCTGATCTTCATAAATGACCTCCCTGATGTCATTGCGACTGAGATAGGAATTTTTGCTGAGATAAGAATTGTTCGCTCTACTCTCGTCATATGGGAAAAACCGACGCGCACATATCTGAGGCAATGGCTGAATCCTTAGAAAATGACCTCCAGTGTGTAGTGGAATGGGGTAAAAAATGGATGGTAACTTTTAATGCCGCAAAGACAAAGCTACTTTCCTTCAATAACTACAGGAAACCTCTTCAACCACCGATTGTCATGGCAAATAACACCCTACCTGAGAGTTCATCATTCAAACTCTTCGGCCTAACTTTCACAGATAACATGAATTGGATTGAAGACATTGCCAGGGCTGCTGCAAAGAAGGTGGCTCCCTCTACCGTGCCAGTAAACTTCTCACGCCTGATATTATCCTATATCTCTACAAAGCCACCATCATGCATGGAGTATTGTTGCCACATCTGGGCTGGTGCATCATTCGCTAGTCTCTCCCTCTTAGACAAGGCCCAAAAAAGAGTCGTCAACTTGATAGGTCCTTCACTATCCACCAAGATCCAGCCCCTGTCCCATCGCCGCAATGTTGCTTCCTTGTGCCTGTTTTACAAGTACTTCAATGGATTGTGCTCTGATGAGCTTGCTGCTCTGGTGCCCCCACGACGTAAATTCACTAGACCAACTCGACAATCTGCCAAATCCCATCCATACACTGTGGAGGTCCCCAGATGCCGAAGAGCTTTCTACTCCAAAAACTTCTTTCCTCGGACTCTGGAACTCCCTTCCTGCTCTCTGCTTTCCTGGCGTTACTGACATGCAGAAATTTAAAACTAATGTAAACAGACATCTCGCTGCGCAGCTCCTAAATTAGGTTGACCCCCCTCCCCCATCAAAAAAAACCTTCACCCTTTTTTTTTCAGTAGCCCCTAACGTCTACAGTGGCGGCCTGCCTTGTTTGAGGTGAACTATGTTAAATATATATATATATATATATATATATATATATATATATATATATATATATATATATGTAAAAATAAAAATGGAATAAAGAATAAGCAATTCAACAACTAACAAAATAACTCAAAAACTCATCTTGTAAAGTTCCACCGAGATATTTCAGTCGTGGATACGACCATTTTCAATCAGTTAATAAACTTTATTTCAAAACGGAAAAGTTTTCAAATTCATACAGAGAATGCGACTGTATGAATTTGAAAACTTTTCCGCTTTGAAATAAAGTTTATTAACTGATTGAAAATGGTCGTATCCACGACTGAAATATCTCAGTGGAACTTTACAAGATGAGTTTTTGAGTTATTTTGTTAGTTGTTGAATTGCTTATTCTTTATTCCATTTTTATTTTTACATATTGTCTGAAACATTGTTTCTTTTTTCCCATATATATATATATATATATATATATATATATACAGGGTGTTTCAAAAGTCTTGGGAACATAACGATTTTTAATAACTCAAAAACTATTAGGAGTTGAAAAATGAAATTGGTACCGTTGGAAAGGTTAAAGTTTCAAGTTTTGTGGGGAATCTTCAAAGTTGCTCAATATGAGCACCATTCGTCACACGGCATACATCTAGTCGATAGTCCATTTCCTGCCAAACGCGTTCCAGCATCTTGACGTCAATGGTTCCCACAACTGCCGTTACTCGAGCCTTTAGTTCGTCAATATCTCTTGGAAGGGGCGGTACATAGACTTGTTGCTTGACAAAGCCCCAAAGGAAAAAGTCACACGGGGTAAGATCTGGAAACCTAGGAGGCCAGGGCATGAGAACGTCATCACCTCGCCCAGATCTCCCAATCCATCTACCAGGCAGCCTTGTGTTAAGAAACTGCCTTACTCTAAGACTCCAGTGTGGTGGTGCACCATCTTGTTGAAAAATGAAGTCATCAGATTCTGCTTGTTCCAACTGAGCCATTAACCAGTCTTCCAGCATGTTGAGATAGGATTCACCAGTGATAGTTGCCTCTTCAAAGAAGAACGGTCCATAGACACCTTTCTTGGAAATTGCACAAAACACGTTCACTTTTGGTGAATCTCGCTCGTGCTCAAGAAGTTCATGAGGATTCTCAGTACCCCATATGCGAGTGTTATGCTTGTTAACTTTGCCATTTAGATGGAAGGTCGCCTCATCGCTAAAAACAAGCCGGTCATCAAAGCCGTTATCTTCCAACTTCTCTTGCATTGCAATGCAAAAGTCACGGCGAAGTGGCTTATCAGTGTCCTTCAACTTTTGGACCAACTTGAGCTTGTAAGGTACCATTTGCAGTCGTTTCCTTAAGACACGCCAGACAGTTGCTGGAGCAAACTGAAGTTCCCTGCTGGCTCTTCTCACTGATTTACGGGGGCTCCGCTGAAAGGCTGTCCGAACTTGCTCAACTGCATCTTCTGAAGTTGAAGGGCGACCTGTTCGCTTACTTGGGCACAAACACCCATCTTTCACAAATTTAGCATGCCATCTGACAATGGATTTCCTTTCAGGGGCTTCTTTTTTAAATTTCCTGCGAAATGCACGCTGAACACATGTCCACGATTCAGTCTTTGCAAATTGGAGGACGCAAAATGCCTTGTCTTGTTTAGAGAACGCCATTACTGCACCTGGAAAGATAACACGAAAATCATTAGTATGACCAAAAACTTGATTAAGCAAGCTTTAAAATGGCACCAGTTTCATTTTTCTACCTGGAATAGTTCATGAGATATACGCATTTGTAATGTTCCCAAGACTTTTGAAACACCCTGTATATATATATATATATTCCAATGTAGTACTTGAGCGACTTTTTGTTGTTGTTGCTGCTGCTGCTGTTGCTGTGATTATTATTATTATTATTATTATTATTATTATTATTATTATTATTATTATTATTATTATTATTATTATTAGTAGTAGTAGTAGTAGTAGTAGTAGTAGTAGTAGTAATATAAACGAATAAGAAATGCGAAAGTAAATTATGAAGACCGATAATAATTAGAAGAATTAAGGAATAAAAGTAGAAAAGAACAAAGAATTTCGAAGGGATGCAAATATCAAATAAAGTGGGGAGGTTGGTGGAGAAAGTCGCAACGAATGGAAGAAAAAAGTTATTTCAAGACAGAAAATAGAGCTCGTTAGATTGCAACCAGCAGATACTCCCCGCATACTGTGTAACTAACATCATAGTTTCGAGGCCTACGTCTCATGCGCCCCCCCACCCTCGCTGATGTGAAACCCGTGTTGTTAGATCTATTGGTTAGTGTTGATGTAACATTTAACTCTCCATCCATAATAACTTCTGTCGATGGACTCAAACCTGCCAATTCTGTAGCATGCATCCCTTCAATGTGGTGTGCGTCCTGGGAGGATTTACTACGTGTTTTACGATCTGAGGATCTACGCTGCCCTGGCTGCTTCTTGCATACATTTCCCTTGGGGTCAATTGTTTTCACAAGCTAGGGTTGTAAGCCCAGTAAGTTTGGTCAACATTTGCCGCGACAATACTCTTCTCTGTAGTCAACTTGTTTTTCCAAGACGCCATCTTGTCTATTCCAGGACGTCATCTTGTCTATTCCAGGACGTCATCTTGTCTATTAAAATCACGAATAAGAAAGTAAGAATGAAAAGAAAAACGGGCAAAAAAGGAAAGAAGTCAGTTACTAATTGAGAACGGGATGAAAGAAAGAATGAAGATGAATAAAAAGAAAAGTAAATAAAAAAACGCTAATGATGACTCCTGTGATGCAACGATAAATCTTGCCGCGTTAATATTTATCAAAATCAACAACGCCGAATTACTGAAAATTGAGCGAAGCAATTAATTGGCGCCGAAAACACCTGGAATCCATAAATGTTATGATTATTTTGTAAGGTCATCAATTCTCAGCCGATGATACCCAATCTAGAGGTGGAGTTGGGGGGGGGGGGGGGGGGGCTGGAAAAAACCTAAATTGAACAAGAAGGCAAATTCTAAAGATGCGTCCTTTCAATCTACGCGTTTAACGATGCAAATGGTATTTTAAACTTAAGCGTGACAAACCGATAGATCGAGTAACTGACGGACAGTGCTTCTCGTAGAAATGCGTGGACGTATCTAAAGAATATGCTATTTCAAACTTTCAAACATTGCGGACTGACGAGGGCGATTTCAAACAAGTGTGACCGACCGAAAAACGCTTTGATTGTGATGCTTGGACGTATCTAAAATAAGATGCGTCCACCCAATCTGCGCGTTCATTTCAAACAAGCGTGACAGATAGACGAATGGACGGACGGACAGAGTGACTTCTAGCGATAATTAGATGCATGCAATTTGAAAGTATTTTGTTTTTAAAGAGCCACCACTTATCAAGGCTAAAAGCCACTCGAGGATAAGGGTTAACGAGATGGATGGATTGTGAGTTGAATGATGAAGAATATTATGAGAGGATTTTTTATACTAAAGAGTCACCACGTATCAAGGTTAAAAGCCACTCGAGGATAAGGGTTAATGAGATGGATGGATTGTCAGTTGAATGATGAAGAATATTATACAATGAGGTATAGAATGGACAAAATTTCGGAGGAATTTTTGATGATATTGGATTTGAAGACAACCATGTTGTAGTCCGCAATGAAGCAGTCACAGGGTAATTTCTTTTTTTTCACGTATAGAAAGTCTTGGAAAGAAATTCTGTTCATGGAAATTACGATTGCAGAAAGGAAAGTTCTTTGCAGTTGCTGTAGAAAGGCGAATTCTTGGTGTTCATTTTTTACAAGGAAGAACCAGAGATTGGAAGTCAGTCAAGAATCGTCCATGGAGATAACGATAGAGTAGAGAAAGACTAGCAACGTCTGTGGAGAACAGAAGAGATCATCCCCAACTAGTTTGCGAAGTCGATTTTCTATTTCGTCAAGGAAAGAAGAAATGCTCTGAACGGCGCTTACCCAGACGTGGCAACAGTCCTCCATGTTCGGACGTATCTGCCTCGTCAACAGGCAAAGGATGGCATCAAACGTGCGATACTTTTTAGAGCGGTAGAATAAGCCAACACTTGTTCCAGAGACTTAAGCAACAGATTTGACCTAAGTCTTCCATTTCAGTCCTAGAAGCTTATCAAAGCAGGGGGCTTCCACATGAAGAGAGCCATTTATTTCAATTATTGGAAAGAAACTTTGTTCATGAAAATTCCGTTTAGTTTTAGATACTCAGAGAAAAAAATAAAATTATTTACAGTGGTTGTAGCGAGACAAGTTTTTGTTGTGAATGTTTTATGGGAAGGGACCATAGATTGGAGCTCAGTCGAGCACCTGTCATGAAATAACATTAGAGAAAAACTAGTGACTTCTCTTCTGTGAGAAAGAGGTTGAAGGATGGAAAAGAGGACATCACCCACTAGATTTCTAAGTCGGTTTTGTACTCTGTCAAGGCAGGAAATGGTGCTCTGAGTGGCACTTCCTTAGATGTGGCAACAGTACTCCATCTTAGGACGTATTCGACTCTTATACAAGTACAGAATGGCACCAGGAGTTCGGTACTTTTTAGAGCGGTAGTATAATCCAACCATTGTTCCCGCGACCTAATCAACAGTTTAGATCTATTGTTCCTTTTCAAATGTTTTTTTTCAATTGAAACTTGGAAACTATCGAGTTTACTTCGAAAATAAAAAAAGATAAATATCCGTGAAGTCTAAGCCGTTGTTTCGAAAGTTGCAAGTTATCTGGAGGTGCTAAGTTCAATCCTGGGCGAAGGCAGTGAAAGTAACATTCAGCGACAGCAGCAATACGGCGATAAGCAGCAGCAGCAGCAGTAGCAGCAGTAGCAGCAGCAGCAGAAGCAGTAGCAGCAGCAGAACTGAAAGCAACGGAGAATTAACGAGAATCCCGGAACCAAAAAAATGGAATCCGAGCATGGTACCCCCGTGACAATAAAGGGATTGGGTTCGAGAGTCCAGACAGACGGTTCCCGAATTCAATACAGGACACCTGATGAAGGCCGGATGGCAGAACGGCCGAAACGTTGTGAGCATGCCAGCCAAGATAAGGAAGTCAGTCCGAGCACTAAAATCCATAATAAAAATAAATAAATTTCACATAATTTTACTTAATTACTTATGTGTTATAAATAAATTAGAATTAGTTAATATTTTTTTACAGTTTACGCTAAATAAACTAACTAAATCTAACATTTGTTATTTAATTTTTTTTCGTTTATTAATTTCATGTATTGACCAAAACATTAAACTCTTGAAAAAAATTGCTAGTTAAAACATCCGTTGGCAAAAATGTCCAGGTCAAAACGGCCATCATCCAAAAAATCCGTTGGCCAAAATGTCCAGGCCAAAACGACCATCATCCAAAACATCCGTTGGGCAAAATGTCCTTCTGATTCGTTTTCTCTTTGCTGTATCCACAGTAAGGTACCACAAGCACAGGCATGTTGTTAAACTTGCTACCACAGTTTACTCGATGGTTACAGCGTCTTCTTTAAAAATAAATGCTTTAACGGTTTTGGTCACGTAAATTAGGTCAGTAAAGAAAGTTCGCCCGTCTCAGATTAATTGGTTTCTCGGCCAACAGATGGGCCCGATGATTTTGTATATTTTACAAGTGAATATAAACAGTAGAAAAGCGTATAAAAATGTCGATGACCAAAGATCCTGTCGGCATCTCTTGACATATACACTGGTATAATGTATTAGGATCCTACTGCATGCGACGGTGAATGAAAAGTACTGAGCCTCTCACAGACATCTGTTAGATAAACTAAGAACAAGAATTGTCAACAATTTTGCCATTATTTATATATATATATATATATATATATATATATATATATATATATATATATATATATATATATATATATATATACCAAATTTGTAGGTTCTAACACTTTTTGTGTTTTGTGTTTTTTAGATTGTTGAAGTGAAGCACCTGATAACTCTCTAGAAAATTATGCAAATTGAGTATCGGGCACACTATGACTGTGGCTTCCAACTCCTTCAACATCCACCCTACTCGCTAGATTTGGCACCCTCCGACTTCAATCTATTTCCAACATGATGAAAATAACTGACAGGATGGTGCTTTATCAAAGTTGTCGAGGTCAGCAGCAACCTTCAGGACCAAGATTTAGACTTGTACAGGAATGGGATCAATTTCAGTAGCCTCTTACGTCTACAGTGGCGGCTTGCCTTGTTTGGGGTGAACTATGTTAAAAAAAATCCTTTCAGTGCCAATAGAGGAAGTGTGAACTACGAGAGGAGGCAGGGGAGTATGTTGCAGAATAAAAGACTGGAATATTTGGATTGGTTCCCATTGTTCGGAGGCTGAGAACTTTTCACTTATTTCTTGTAATTATTGATGCATATTTAGTGTCAAGGGACCATCAATACCACGTGTAAGGGTGTTTGCGCGGGAATCTATAGGGTTGCGCAATTATCACCTCACATCTTCACTGTCAATTAGAGAAGTCGAAGGCGATTGGAACGAAGCCGGGATGAGCTGGTGTGATTTTGAAGTGATCCCCTCTCCTAGGATAATTGATAGGTTGAGCCTTCTGGTAAGTGAAATCGCAAACTGCTAACATCGCATTGCACTTTGTATAAATAAATTAAGCTCTCAGGGATTGGAGATCTCATTACATTGATATTTCGCTTATTTTACAACGAGTGCTGCTTTTACCGCGAGTGTAAGGGTTAGGGTAAAAGTTAGGGCTAGAGTTAGGTTAGGGTTAGAGTTAGGGTTAGGGTTAAAGTTAGGGTTAGGGTTAAAGTTAGGGCTAGAGTTAGGTTACGGTTAGAGTTAGGTTAGGATTAAAGTTAGGGTTAGGGCTAGGGTAAAAGTTAGGGCTAGAGTTAGGTTAGGGTTAGAGTTAGGTTAGGGTTAAAGTTAGGGTTAGGGCTAGGGTAAAAGTTAGGGCTAGAGTTAGGTTAGGGTTAGAGTTAGGTTAGGGTTAAAGTTAGGGTTAGGGTTAGGGTTAAATTTAGGGTTAGGTTAAGATTAGAGTTAGGGTTAGGGTTAGGGTTAGGGTTAAAGTTAGGGTTAAGATTAGAGTTAGGGTTAGTGTTTAGGGTTAAGGTTAGGGTTAGGGTTAGTGTTTAGGGGTAGGGTTAGGGTTAGATTTACTTTTTACGGGTGAAAGAAAGCCTCTCTGACACCTGGCTGTTGTCTCAAATGACGTTATATCGGTTAATAGTGAAGGAATCCTTTCCAGATGACAGAATTGGGACGTTCGCTTCGGCGTTTGGATTAGGATGCTTCGATAACGAGGAGGCACCTCTAGCCTGAATGATAATGAGTAGAAATGCTGTCTAGGTCGACAAAATCTTCATTCAGCTGGTTGCGAGGAGTCACCTATTTGTGTTCGGTGATAAAAACGAGACTTTGCATCACGCCTTCGTATATTGCCGCATTATTCAGATATTGATCAAGTGAGATGAAGGCTTCATAATCCGCATGCTGAACGTAGTGGATTTCGAACTACACCTCTCTTTTTGTCTGAAAGTAAGAAGAGCCAGTATTGAATGACATTTGGGCGTGCTTTAGGCACAGGCCATTGGGTTATCTCAACAACCATTGACATTACATTTATTATTCATTCATTATTTTGTCAAATTTATGTTCAAAACTTAGCATTTCATCAGGTTCGTTTTTCCTCAATTATGTGACAGGTAGCTTGATTTGTCAGCGATGTCTAACCCTAACCCTAACCCTAATACTAACCTAAACGCTAACCCTAAGTCTAACCCTAACGCTAACCCTAACACTAACACTAACCCTAACCCTAACCCTAACCGTAATCCTAAACCTAACCCTAAAACTTAAGCCTAACCCTAACCCTAAACCCAACCTTAACCCTAACCCTAACCCTAAACCTAACCATAACCCTAACCCTAACCCTAACCCTAAACCTTACCCTAACCCTAACCCTAACCCTAAACCCAACTTAACCCTAACCCTAACCCTAACCTAAACCTTAACCCTAACCCTAACCCTTTCCCTAACCTTAACACTAACCCTAACCCTAACGTTAACCCTAGCCCTCCTTCAATATTTCGAAGGCGGCGGTTGTAAATAAAGCGTAAGGACATGCATCAACCTTTCGACTGGCAAATCGGTTTATCTGTCACATTTATTAAGTGAGAGGGGACGTATACTATTCTTTTGTTCCTTATTATCAATATATTCATTTATATTGTGTATAAGAATTGTAGTCTCCAAACTCCCACTTCATATTCTGTTGTGCTCCGGAAGCAAAGCACGAACTCAAGAGTTTAGAGAAAACAAGTATATTGAAAAACGCATAATACAAAAGAGAACAAGAATGTTTGTACGTCAGTCTTGACTGCCAGTAGAGACTGGTGTGGTTCCAACACTGAGAAGCGGGTGCTCCCAGTATTTATAGTGAGTGGAAGAGTTCAAGTAGTCTGCATAGGTAAGATACCATAACACCCCCTCCCAAGCCTTACCTCACCAGGAGTTACAGTATCGTTTTCTTTTTGGGTTGACGCTATTCTGAGGCTGCTTGAGGTAGCTGTATGTCAAAAGTATCGTCACTTTTTTTCTGGGGGGGGGGGATTGCTGTCGGTGTCTTCTGATAGTCGTTCCCTAATCTGTCCCTTATGAGACAACTGTATGCCTCTATCAACATACGACCGTATATCCTCCAGTTTTTTTTTTCAATTTTGATTAACTTCTGATTTTGGGGCACATCTTTTACATTGGAAAAAATGTCTTCTTTGCTTCGACATTCATTTTCAAGAAAAGTCATCTCCAAGAAAAGTCATCTTCTCTTTCATAGTTTTTCGCTCTTCTAAAACCGCTTTGAGTTCACTCTCTTTAACCTTCAGCTGGTTATCCAAAAAAATTGACTTGATTTCAGTTTCGGGTTAGCTATTTGCAGCGTGAATTTTGTGTCTTTATGTGCTTTAATTTCTGCAGACAATTTATTTTGAGTCAATTTCATACGTTTTTTAATGGTTGAAATGAATTGCTTTTTTTTGTTTTTCTGACGAGGTCGTCAGATTTGTTATTTTCCGACCAAAAGTGTTGATTGGTAACCCTCATAGGTTTGACCGCTGCATAAAGTCTGTGCTAAATAAATTGTTGGTATTTTTTAATATCAACATTTTTACATTTTAAGTAGTTCTGTTTAAAGTAATGTCGGTAATAATTTCACCCACCGTTCTGGTTATTTTTTTCCCAACCTTCTCCATGTATGCATGTTGAGAATTGATACATCTGAACCAAATCAATGGTAATTTTACATTTTTATTCAGGATTTTTACCTGTGCATATTTTCTTATACTTCTGCCGTTCTGTTCGTTCGTTTTTGTGGATTGAACCCGAGTTTTATTTCCTCTATTCGTTATGCAATGTGAACTCTTGTGTCCGACTTTATTACAAATAAGACAGGTTTTAAAACAGTATGGTCAATCCGTTACCTAATGAAGGTATCCACAGCGAAAACAGGAGCTAAGCGGTAATTTATCCTGTTTTTTATTGGGCTGGTTTGTTTTTGTATGAGCATAAAAATAATCACTGTTTTTGTTTAGAGTTGTTTTTGAAAGAGGGCATAATATGAGCGCAACATCTCATTTAGAAAATTCAAATATTTCAGATTTGCATTCTATTTGATCTACAGTCGTTAGACACCAATGAAGCAAGACTCCCTGAATTTTAATTTCTTCATAAGACACATTAAGCTTAAGCCTTAAATTCTAGGCATTTTTTTAGAATATTGTTCTAAAATTAGAATAATAATTATAGACATAAGATTTAGTAGCATCATATTTGGATTTTAATCTTCGTAAGGAGACATAAAAGTGGTGCAAACTTTTCTATTCGCGAAATAAAATTTACCTGTCCTGGTCGGAGTATTTTTCGAGAATATATATATATATATATATATATATATATATATATATATATATATATATATATATATATATATTATATATGTTCGTTGGAAGCCCAACAATTGGGTGAGAGAACAACAAAGAATCTGATTGGTTAACTAGCTAATCGTGTATATAAACACACCCGGCAAAAATAACTCCATGAAGATCCCCTCCCCCCGGGGATGAAACGCGGGAGCCTCTGTGTAGCTTAATTGCCATAAATATATTTTCATAGATTACTATATATATATATATATATATATATATATATATATATATATGGAAACTCCGTATGATATTATAATATTTCGGGAACTCTTCCTTTCTTCAGAACTGTGCTCAGCTCAAGTTCAATACACGTTTGAACTTGAGTTGAGTCTGAAGAAGTTAAGAGTTCCCGAAATATTATATCATATGGAGTTTCCACCAGACCCTTTTGATACAGGTATTACATAACATTGTAACATTTTGTGTGTGTGTGTGTATATATATATATATATATATATATATATATATATATATATATATATATATATATATATATATATATATATATATATATATATATATGCTTTTTGACATAAGGACCCGCGCTAACGTTGACCCCGTCGTTAGAGTCAGGGTCAAAGTGGGGGTTAGGGTTAGGGTTAGGGTAAGGGTTAGGGTTAGGGTTAGTGTTAGGGTTAGGGTCAATGTTAGCGCGGGTCCTAATGTAAAAAGTAGTGTTCAATTGAACGTATACAATCCATCGTGTACAATACGTATTTAGATGTGCATTATGTTTCGGCATTTAATAACGCCAAAAGTGTTGATATGCCGTAAAACCGACAAGCCAACCCTAACAGAAAAATCCCCTGCTTTGTAACACACCCCAACAACCCATTTCCGAATTTCAAATTCCATTAAAAAATATCAACTAAAAATGTCGACTGCTTTTCACACAGTTTCTATTTTGGTCAAATATTTTGCAGTTTATTTTGAGATCTCAAGTGGTCGGAGGTTTTTTATTTTCCCCGATTTCGCTTCTGTGCAGTCTGGAAAGATCCCACCGACTTGGATTGCTTCCGTTGTGAACAAAGATGGAGTTGGAGAATTTCCGAGGGAAATGCCGCTCCTTGTGTTGGCCACACCTCACAAGTTTGCACGTGTTCTTGACCATAGTTATGTGCATCTTTATTCGGAAATGGCGGTTGGAAAAATGGCTGGTGATTTTGTAAAAACAACAATATATGCATTAGTTTTAGTTTGAGTTTGAGTGGCAACAAGTCTTTCCAGATTTTCAGTACTCTTTCAATAACCGCTACAAATCGTTTGGCGTTATTGCAACAGCAGTTTACTATTTCTTTCTCACTGATACGGTCGTTAATCTTTTCTGGAATTTGAGTGTCAATTAATCTCCCCACGATTCCAGTAGAGGTATTAATAGTGCCCCCTCTCATCGGTCTTTCCATACTTCACGACTATTTTGTGTGGTACCAGCCACATATGTGTTCTGTGGGGTGTTTGAGGTGAATGACGGTTTACGGGATGTTGGGGGTAGTTTCAGTTCTCTTGGGCTCATGTAATGTTCTTTCTATATTTTTTGTTCAATTTGTATTTCAATTTATCTGTGATTCGTCGGTATTATCTGTTTTATAACGGTGGGTTTCCGTACTTGAAAATTTTCCTTAAGATTTCCGATGTTTTCATCATTGCCGTGCGTTGTATGGTGCCCGCTAATCCTCTCTTTGATGCCAAATGTTGTATGGTTACCCGCCAATCCTAGTTTCTTCATGTTCCAGATTCCTTTCAGGTCTCCGATAAGTTCCATTTATTTGCTTAGTTGTTCTGCCTCCTAGATTTTCACCCTGTGAACTGCTGGGACTGTGAAATCTGCCATTTGTATTTTTTTCTTTCTGTTTGATTATTATAACGCTCGCTCTCATTGTTTAAATGAGTTTGTCCGTTTGTACTTGCATGTTCCAGATGATTTTATGATTCTCAGTTTCCAACATTGTCTTCTGGTTGTGTATGTATTTTTTGTCTGCACAAAACAACGCGATCACAAACGATAAACCTGTTTTACTGATGTATCGATCGATCGATCGATGAAGTTATTCACACAGACGCACAAAGGGAAAAAATGAACACTGAAAAAATAAATATTTGGTTGAGAAAAAAATCGTGCGCTGTGTTAAAATTATTGGATAGTGTGGAAGTTCTACCGCATCCACCCTATACACCATACGCTGTTCCATCTGACTACGGTCTCTTCCGATCATTACGGCACTCTATGAAGATTCGCCGATTGGAGTCTGCAGAAAGCAATATAAATAAAAAGAATGACATATTCTGTCCATACGAAAATAATTGATTTTTTATTAACAACTTGTTCAGACAACGACAGATAAAGAGTTCGTAATGAATAAGAGTTCAGAGTGTCTCAAGAATGTTCTATTTGAAATAATATTTGTTTTCTCTGTAAGGAGAAATTGAGTAGAAATGTTTGTTTCGGCTGGCGCCGTGTGAATGTGTCTATACATTGAATAGGCATTGTAGATGTGTGTTTATTAGTTTGCCTCTGTTTTGTTAGCAAGAGAGTGTGTACGTCTGTTAACTTGTGTGCCGGTGCGTGAGGTTGATCGCCATGTAGTGCTGTCACTCGGTGTACAGTAGTTTGTAAGTGCCTCTTGTGTCGTCTGCCACTAACGCCGTTAGTCCAGAGCCGAGGCTAATTTTGTGAGGGTTGTTCTTACGTGCGTCGACTGAAAGAAAACCGGGAAAACATTTTAAAACAAACGGAAAAGAGAGAAGGAAAGCTGTGTGTTTGAGATGTTATATTACGCGCGAGATTTGTAAGTGCGCATTTTCTCGCTTGCGGTTTGTTAAAAGAAACTGCTTATTTGAGCTTTTGTCACATGAAGAGTCAATACGCGAAAACCGCATTCGTTGCCGTTGCTTGCCATACTTCTTTTGAGGAAGTTGAAGAAGCCTGTCAAAGTTTTTTTCGATTCAAAGCCGAACGATTGACACTTTGACCAAATCCGAGAACTTGCATCTCGTTGGCAGAACGTCGTGGACAATGATGCTCTTTATTTTGAAGAATAATTGTTGCTTTTTTAATAAAATTCTTGCATTAAATTTCTTCCTTTAACCTAATAATAATAATAATAATAATAATAATAATAATAATAATAATAATAATAATAATAATAATAATAATAATAATAATAATAAAAGAAAAAAATGGTGTCAGACGAGGATGACACAACACAAAATATTTGTAGAGGGTCAAGGAGGATGCGAACACCGAGGAGGGACAGCACAAACCAGACCTTCACTGGAAGTGCGGAGAGTGCTGGGACCTTGCCACCCAAATCCCAAAGAAGACCAATGGTCCTTACCAGCGAGAAATCAATGGTAAACGGCTGTTGCGATACTGCAAGGTTACTTGCGGTAGTTATCGAAAAGAGGTGGAGAATACTGAAAATCTCGGGAGACTTGTTGTCACTCAGACTCCAGGGAATACCACCGGTTGTTGTCGGTGAGCAATCACTGATGATGACCCGTGTGAGAACTTCTAGTGAGTACACATAATAATAATAATCTTCCGGATCGAATCTGGGTGTCCGTCTCTCGGAGTTTGCATACATTTAGATGTTTCTTGCAGAATGATGTTTTCCAGAACGTTTTGTGTTCCCCATTTTACGTGGGAATGTTCTTTGACACCAACACCCACACAAGGGCACAAAAAAAACACATCAGACAATAAAAGAGGCGCAGAGTGCCAAAAGCATTCAACACTCCGCAGTATTATCAATGGAAATGACACCAACTCCGAGGTTTTAAAATTACTTTCTTATTTCACAAAAGTAGCGCAAACAAGTCAGCCATTTTAATATAATATCAGGGAATCTTTTACGACGCTTAGCAGAGTCGCGAACGGGGTTAAAAAAAGAACGAGAAAGGGTTTAAAAACATAAATTTGCAACAAGTAAAGTGGACCTACGTCGAGAATATATATTTTTCTACTTACCTATGTATTTTGTTTGTAGTTTTACGTAGTATAAATGGGTTTATTAGATGTAAAAAAAAAATTCTTGTTTTTTTAACATCAAATTTGGTAACACAGAAAATGACGCATGCCCTCTATGTTATTAGATCCCCTCCACTATGCGGCCATCTTGGGTTTGTGCGATTTTCGTATGCCAATACTTTAATTTCTAATAAATAGCAATTTAAACGGGTTATAAATCTTTTTAATAGTTGGAAATGACACAGGCAAGTTTGAAAATAACTTTTACAGCGTACAGTTACTTTTATTTGTTGAATATTTGTTATTTGAGCGTTTTTACTCTGCTGAGCGTCGTAAAAGATTCAATAGATTACAAAATGGCTAACCTGTTTCATTTCTTAATTCCTAAATGTACTTCGTTTAAAAATACCAATACTGCACAAGTTTAACGGACACGATTATCGGACAATAAGCTATATTGTCGATTGGCAAATAAACACTTCAATTGAACTATGACATGTCTCAGAATAGTCTGACCTGCCACACAAGAACGAACTTTCCCGAAACAACAAATTAATTTTAAGCGATCAATATCCGTTCCAGCGACAACAACTTCCGGTCCCCCATTTTTTCTAATAATCTCGGCCTTTTTTACAAAAGGGTTCCCTTTTTAATGTTGTTTACAACATTTAGACCCCGTCATACTACAAGCTTCACGCAGCATGCCGTCATGGTTGTTCGTCAATCCTCGTTCATGCTGAACTGCGCATGACTGTTATCCAGCTGCGCACATCCCCCGTGCCCACATTTTGCGCATGATCGGAAGTCTTTGCTTGTTTATGACTCACGGCTAATTGAATTGTTAATGCAATGACGCCCTTTGTCGCTTTTATGAAAGAAATCGATATCGAGCGAGAACCGAAATGTTTGTTTTATTAATTGAATATATATAATATATATATATTGAATATATATATAGCTTGACTATATTCATCTTACAAGGAATTTTCTCATAACCAACGAACGGATGTATTGGTTCTTTTTTTTACAACGGGGCGCCTGTAAAAAAATAAGGCTTTCTTTTGATTAAGCAGCACAGCAGAAGCATAATACTTGATTATTGTCTTTTAAGACAGCAATCGCTTTCTAATCGACAGTTTACAGGCTTTAAAGTTGATTTTGAATTTCGAAGTGTCACGAAAGTAAACACACGTTAGTCATTTTAAAAGTATTATTAATGAATTAATGGAGTCACGAAAATCAGTCCTAGAATTATAGTGCTGGTATACATACATAAATAAATATGAAATCTTCAAATCATCATCATCATCATCATCATCATCATCATCATCATCATCATCATCATCATCATCATCATCATCATCATCATCATCATCATCGGTCGACTTTAAGAAATCGACTTCTAAATCAATTAATCTCTGGTCAAGTCTTTATTTGCTCCCCCTTTTCTCTGAAGTCCACTTTTACCACTTCTTTCCACGTTTACCTTGGCCTTCCCTCGTGAACTGAACCTGCTACCTCAACTGTTCTACACCTACTAACCCAAGAATTTTCATCCATTCTTTCAACGTGGCCATACCATCAAAGTCTTCTGACAGCAAATCTCCTTTAATTTCCATTCTATTATAATTGTAACTCACCTGGTGTTCTCGCAGCAGCCGTTTCAAGAGATTTGTTTTCCATAAAGAATCTGGGCGATAACAAGTCTCCTCAATATTCTAGTACTTTCCGTTCCGTTAATAGCATGTGACTATGTTCATACACAGTAAATTTCCGAAACATTCAAATACATCAAATAACACCATGACAATCATCTTCTTGTTGTTTTTCTCCAAATTACCAAAATGTGAAATGAAAATTGTTTCTTTGTTTTTCTATGAAGAAGGCTTGATTAATGGCTGCCCGGAGGGCGGCAAGTTTTTGCTAGTATTCATATATATATATATATATATATATATATATATATATATATATATATATATATATATATATATATATATATATAGTCGTCCACATACAGACTGTTTCGCTGTTTCACAGTTCATCAGACCAGTTAGTGTCTCAAGCCGGGATCGAAACGCAACCGTCGAGCTGACAGTCGGCGATGCTAACCATGCGACACTGACTGAATGTAAGAGATATCTCAATGTAACGAAATGTAAACATTGCAAATACCTGAGCTCGAAATTAGTTTTATCTAATGAGCATTGCCTTAAAGCTAATGGCCGTTGACGATACCCTTACAAAGTAAGCTCTACCCGGAGGGAGCTATTTATAGTCATCCACATACAGACTGTTTCGCTGTTTCACAGCTCATCAGTGCGGCTAGACCAGTTAGTGCCTCAAGCCGGGATCGAAACGCAACCGTCAAGCTGACAGTCGGCGATAACTACATAAAAAAACAGTATGATAATAGGCTTTTATCTTAGAGCTTTGCGTATTTGTAGCCCTGAATATCTCTCTCAGAAATATAGTAAAATAGAATCCTCTCTCACAACTTTAAAATACCCCAAACATGTAATTCTCTCCGCTAAAAAGAAAGCTATCCAAATACATCTAAAAAATACGAAAACAGCTCCTAATACCACACAACCCATACTAAGAAATGTTTTCCTCCTTACTAATTCTCGCAACAAACATCTCTTCTCTTCTCTTTCCCAACATGGTTTCAGAATTATCCAAGCTACCTCACTTAAAAAAACATAAAAACAAAAATAAAGTCCTTACATCTCCCACTTTAGCTGGAATTTACACTATACCATGCGCCGATTGCGGAAAAATATATTTTGGCGAGACACAACGTCCGTTAAATAAACGAATCTATGAACACAATTGTGCTATAAACCTGTGACACCTCAAACGCGTTATGTACCCACATGATTTCTTTTGGTCATCACTTCAATACACAGAGGGCGATTTCAATAAAACGACACTAAACTCCGTCGTCTCATAGAATCATGTTTAATCCTACGTCATAATAACACAATTATTCAAAGACTAGGATTCTATAATATTTCTTCATCTTCTGTCAGATCGATTCTAATCGAAATGAACTTAAATCATTATGATAACGGATAACTTCTACAACTTTGAGTCCTTCTTTCTCCTCCTCCTCCTTCTTTGTTTAATTCCTTGCTGTCATTCATTTTAAATTACTACCAATCTTCCTTCACAACTTTATTAACTTACAGCGTTTCCGATCGGCTTTTACATGCTAACGGTTGATTTTTTTCTTTCTTTCTTTTTCTTTTTTAACATTTCTTTCTTTCTCCCTTTCTACTGTTTATTACATATGACTATATTTTTTCCAAATTGCGTTCTTTGTATACATTTGAAAACTTTTCTGTTTTTAATTAAAGTTCTGCTACCAACTGATGATGATTGTATTTTAACAATTGAAATATTTTGGTAGAACTATTCAATATGTGTTTTTGAGTAGTAGTACTAGTTGCTTATCCTTTATTCCATTTTTATTTTTACACACATATACACACACACACACACAACATATATATATATATATATATATATATATATATATATATGTGTGTTTTTCTATGAAGAAAGCTACAACTTGATTAATGGCGGGTAGATTTTACTAGTATTTATTCACACACACACACACACACACACACACACATATATATATATATATATATATATATATATATATATATATATATAAATGCATGCTATAAAGTGGGACTCTTTACTAATACTTATAACGTGCGACCAGAGCACACACACCACTTGTGGACATTATTACACAACGTGCTTCGTTAACAACTGAAGCACAAGATCAAGCGACACCACGAAAAAAAAACGAAGAAAAAAAATTGTCTATTTTCCTGATTTAGATTCCTGTGTGAATCAAAAATTTGAATTTAAATAAATAATATGTTTATTTTTTAAAAAAAGCCTCTGCATTTTACTGGTTTCAAAACCGTTTCTAATTACAAAATTTAAATGCATTCCATACAGTAGAACTCTTTACTAATATATATATATATATATATATATATATATATATATATATATATATATATATATATATATATATTGATTCAATTCCAAAAACCACGTAAAAATCATTCCAAAACCTTAATTCACATCATTTGCCTCAATTCTTTATTTTTTGCACTTCAGTGGAGATTTATCATTTACATTTTCATCTTGGATACAAAAAAATATCCATTTTCTATATTAATCTATTGGTAGACCTACACGTGTTTCTTGTTCATTAGTCTGTCCGTCAGTCATCAGGGAATAAGAAAAATATGTAATGGAGTTGTAGAAACAATTTATAATGTCTAAAAGCAGAAGAAAAACACAGGAGTAAGAAATGATGAAAAGACTTAAAAACAAACAAAAAAATATATGTGTGTGTATTTGTTTCATTTTACTTCCGTCGAAGTTATCAGAAATCAAGGGGCTCCTTCCTAGGGCCAACACTTGATCTCTATATGAAATATATAAATATTCGAATATTCCATTAATGTTCTCCTTTACGTGTCAAACGTAGAGTTAGTAAAGAAGTTAAGAACATTAATTTCCCCTCTTCCCAATTGACCGGTTAACTATGTTATAGTATATCTTTTTTTTGGTCTCTTGGTCTGACCGGATTCCAAGACAAGAATTCATCTAGTCTGGTGGAGTATCCAGCTAAGTGCTGTTACTTGAGGTAACATTACTTGGAAAAGGTGCACCATTTCCTCGTATAAGCCAGTGTATAGCCGTGTCGAGGGGATCTTATTTGGGCATCGAATACTATGCTATTTTGAATATTTGGTCAGGGTTTACTTGTAGGGTGAAGTATCTTCATGTCAGGTTATCCTGACAAACGCTTGTACAGAAAGACCGAAGACGCCCGAGGATGGTGTAATTCAAACTCCCCAGTAGGTAATTCAAACTCCCCAGTAGATAATTTAAACTATATATATATATATATATATATATATATATATATATATATATATATATATATATATATATATATATTAGTAGTATGTTTAAGAAGGCTGATGGCAATGCAAGGTGCCGGGTAGGTTGTAAGCTTGAAAAAACAAAAACAATAAATCGAAATGTGACTTACTATTTATTTTTTTTCTTAAAATCTTACATCACAGCAAGTGTGGTGTTAGCTGTTTATGTGTTGTCCGGATGATTATTAAAAATCATTTATTTAATATTTCGGGAAAATCTTCCCTTTGTCAAAAATAATAAACACCAAAGGAAAAATCCGTCTGTATAGAGAATTCGCCAAAATGGATGCATCATTTTGGTGAATTCTCTACAGATACGGATTATTTTCGATTTATTATGTTTGTTCCTTCCAGCTTACAATCTATCTGGCACTCTACACTGCTTAATCATACTACTACTATTCCCTGCAATGCTTCAAGCAAACTACCATTCTCTATTATATATATATATATATATATATATATTTCAAAGCTAAGACCCTTCTTCGACAAACTGTCATCAGGGATCTTTTGTTTGCAGATGACGCTGCACTTTGTGCAACATCTCGGGAGGAAGCGCAACTGCTTGTGGACAGGTTTTCGGCTGCTTGCAAGGCTTTTGGTCTGATAATCAGCATCAAGAAAACAGAAGTGATTCACCAACCTCGCCTCATGCCTAAACAAGTTCAGGGTGTGAGGCAACGGCCACCAGTAAAGCAACGACCACCAGTACACTGTTTTCCAGATACTCCAATCCAAGTGGACGGTAAAGATCTGAAATATGTGAAAAACTTCACTTATCTTGGGAGTAAGATAAATTGGAGTGCCTCCCTTGATGACGAAATCTTTAACCGAATTGCGAAAGCAACCACTGCCTTTGGAAAACTGCGTCATCGGTTATGGAAGGACAGGGGGATAAGTTTGAGAACAAAAGTACTTGTGTATAGAGCAGTTGTGCTAACATCAATGCTTTATGGATCGGAATCATGGACAGTCTATCGCAGCCACATTCAGAAGCTTGATGTCTTTCACAAAAATTGCCTTAAAACGATTTGTGGTGTCACCCTAAGAAATCGGATGTCTAATGCGGACCTATTTACATGCTGCGGTATTGGCGGAATTGAAAGCTTTTTGATGCAATCACAACTGCGTTGGGCAGGACATGTCTTACGTATGGAAGATGATAGAATACCAAAGCAACTGATGTACGGCGAGCTCAACAGTGGAAGGCGAAATGTGGGTCGACCGCTGCTTCGCTTTAAGGACAAGTTGAAAATGAATTTGACATCTATCAATATTGCTTATCGTGATTTTGAACAGCTTGCTTCTCGACGGAAGGAATGGCGATCTGACTGCCAGAGGGGCATCAGGCGGTTCTCTGTAACTGCCATTGATCAACAGCGCGAAAGACGCGAAAGAACAAAAACATCTACAAGTATCCCAGCCGATTTTTCTCAAGATCTTCCTTCTTGCATCCATTGTGGGCTGGTTTGCAAATCTCTCGCAGGACTCAAATGCCATTTACGATTGAGTAAATGTAAGCATGCTACATCCATCGTAGACTAAACAAATTTTGAGTTGTCAAGACCTCACACGTCGAAATCGACGGGAGAGTCCATGATATATATATATATATATATATATATATATATATATATATATATATATATATATATATATATATATACCTGTGTGTATATTTAAAGTATTTGTCACTTGAACAGATATTTTCATTTTTAAACAGTTTTGTTTATATTGAAGTCTTATTGGTTGTAATAGTTCATTGCTTTCGCCTGAAGTGACTAAACACACTTTAACGCGCCTCCTAATTATGAGTATCCCTTACGGAGATGAGAATATTTATTTCTGTTTGTGAAAATATACAAAAACCAAAAGAAAACAACATAATACAAAACGAAAACTAAAAATAAGTCCAACTCGGTTTGTACTTTCCAAATCTCATCCATGTTCTTTGCCCACTGATATTTATTTACGGTATCAAAAGAATTTAGCCATCGGTTCTGTTTTTATCATTTAACCTTATAACTGCGAAAAATCTCACCAGCAACATAGGGGGAAGGGGAGGGTACCTGCTTTCTACTTACAGCAAACTTAGTCAATTTAACGTGAAGGGAAAATTCATGTCCCCTTTAGAGGATGGGGGTACTTAGAAACGGTAAAATAATAGTCGGGATTGAACCTGTCAGCATTACCTGATAGGGGAAGCCGACCGACAATTAATAAAGTTGATCGGTACAACAATTTTATTTCCAGGTTATTCGAATAATTTAAAATGAATGAACGAAAATTTATGAACGTCATTTTTGGATTTACATTCGATTGTCGCAGATTATTTAAAACTTATTAATTTTGGAAACGGAATTTCTACATATTTTTTTTAAGGGGGAGGTAACGATAGTTGAGCCGAATACAATTACAATGACAGCATAATAGAATTATATTAGTTCCAAATTGTATTGATAACCAAATTGTCCTGTTAACCAAATTGTCTTGTTCACAAAATTGTGTATTTTATTTTGAAATAGAAAACTAATCATCTAATTTAGAGTCTACGAAAATACAATATTCGTTTTTTTTTCAATTAGGGAGAAGTTGTGGTTAAAAAAGATACAATGAGAGAGGAAGAGAGTTATAGATACAGTATGAAATTAAAGCGGGTTGGGGGTAAAGCTTACACAGGCTCGAGTAGGTATTTTGTAGGTATTTTGTAGGTCTTGTACCTATCAGTTAAGGATATGTCCTCGACAATCAGTCCGACAGTGACGTTGTTTCTGTTGGGCTGAGGGATGGTTTTGTGTAGCCGTAAGGGGTCCACCCTCTCAGGCTTTACCATCTCTTTTTGAAAAGGGGTTAGTTTATTGCTAAACGCCTGAGGTGCCTCTACCGGAGAATGCCGACGGGGCTGTTCAGGCATTTATAAGCCAGAGTACACCTTTCCTAGTTCGCTAGCTTTTCAAAACCTCGCCTGACCTTGGTTCTAACATCCAGGAGAAGAGGTATATAAATACAATGAGAGAGAAAGAGAGTAATAGGCAGACACTTAGTCAGAGATGGGTGACGTAGTGATATGATTGCAAATTACGATTGAGTAAAATAGATGTTTTAAAAAACATAACTCAATCCCTCTTTGCATTTTAAAAATCTTTTATGTTGTTCTTACCCCTTCCTCTTCTGCCCCTTCTTCTTCTTCTTCTTCTTCTTCTTCTTTTTCTTCTTCGTCTTCTTCTTCCCCCTTCTTCTTCTTCTTTTTCTTCTTCTTCTTCTTCTTCTTCTTCTTCTTCTTCTTCTTGTTCTTCTTCTTCTTCTTCTTCTTCTTCTTGTTCTTCTTCTTTTTCTTGTTCTTCTTCTTCTTCTGATTATTATTTCTTTTCTTTTTCTTCTTCGTCTTCTTCTTCCACCTTCTTCTTCTTCTTCTTCTTCATCTTTTTCAGCTTCTTCTTCTTGTTCTTCTTCTTCTTCTTCTTCTTTTTTCTTCTTCTTCTTCTTTTTCTTGTTCTTCTTCTTCTTCTGATTATTCTTTCTTTTCTTCTTCTTCTTCTTCTTCTTCTTCTTCTTCTTCTTCTTCTTCTTCTTCTTCTTCTTCTTCTTCTTCTTCTTCTTCTTCTTCTTCTTCTTCTTCTTCTTCTTCTTTGTGGCGCAGTTTGCTTTGTTTAGAATCAAATAAATCCAGCGTGTCTTAGAAAGAAAACTTGTTTTAAAGCTGAACATTTGCTGATCTTTTTATACTAATGAGCTACCACTTACGAAGGCCAAAAACAACTCGGGGATAACAGTTAATGAGATTGTCAGGTGGATTGAAAACGATGAATAGGAATAGACTAAATTTGATTACGTAAGATGGCGACTCCACAAGTGTACATCGGACTTTAAGACGACAATGTTGCAGTTTGAAGAGAAGCAGTCCGGTAGCAATGTGTCCAAAAGATGGAAAGTTCTTGGAAAAAACTCTGTTCATGGAAATATCGTTAGGTGCACACAGGAATAAACGAAAATGTATTTGTAGCGGTTGTAGCTAGACGAGTTTTTGTTCTGAATGTTTTACACTCAAGCGGCTACCATGGAAATAACGATAGAGTAGAGAGAGACTAGCAGTATCTCTTCTGTGTTAGAGAGACCGTAGGATTGAAAAGTGATAACCCTTCACTTGATTGCGAAATCGATTTGGTACACTGTCAAGGTAAAAATGAGTGTTCTGATCGGCACTTCCCAGATGTGGCAGCAGTACCTCCTCACATGTGACAGCAGTACCTCCCCAGTTGTGACAGCAGTACCTCCCCAGATGTGGCAGCAGTACCTCCCCAGTTGTGACAGCAGTACCTCCCCAGATGTGGCAGCAGTACCTCCCAAGATGTGACAGTTGTACCTCCCCAGATGTGGCAGCAGTACTTCCCCAAGTGTGACAGCAGTACCTCCCCAGAATGGCAGCAGTACCTCTCCAGATCTGACAGCAGTACCTCCCCAGAATGGCAGCAATACCTCCCTAGATGTGGCAGCAGTACCTCCCCAGAATGGCAGCCCTAGCTCCCCAGATGTGGAAGCAGTACCTCTCCAGATGTGACAGCAGTACCTCCCCAGATGTGACAGCAGTACCTCCCTAGGTGTTACAGCAGTACCTTCCCAGATGTGACAGCAGTACCTCCCCAGATGTGGCAGCAGTACCTCCCCAGATGTGGCAGCAGTACCTCCCTAGATGTGGCAGCAGTACCTCCCCATCTGAGAACGTATCTGACTCTTATATTTAAAGCTGAACG
>OY744528.1:125341797-125356797 GCA_963556195.1 Sepiola atlantica | reverse complement strand
TCAACCATTAAAACTATATGAAAATGTCCTTGTAAGTCAATTAAAATTTTAAAGTTACTATTTTAGTTTGTTTCCAAGAATTTACACTAGTTTTAACATTATTTGAAGGATCATCAGTTGTTTACCATGAAAAACTGTTTCGAGAATTTAAACGCAATATATATATATATATATATATATATATATATATATATATATATATATATATATATATATATATTCAACAATACTTGCCTGAAAGAGAAGATGCTGCCCAGATATATATATAAATACACACAATATATTAATTTTGTTTCATTTTACTTCAGTCGATTTTCTCAGAAATCAAGGGGCCCTTCCTGGGCCTAACACTTGATCTCTATATGAGATACATAGATATTCGAATATTATTGTTCTATTTTACATGTCAAATGGTCAGTTAGTAAAGAAGTTAAGAATATTAATTTCCCTTTCCCCAATTGACCAGTTGATTTTGTTGTAGTATATTTTTCTTGTGGTCCATTGGTCTTACCAGATTCCAGTACAAGAATTCATCTAGTCTGGTGGAGTATACAGCTAAGTGCTGTTATTTAAGGTAACATTACTCGGAGAAGAGGCACTATTCCTTGTATGAGCCAGTGTAAAGCCATACCGAGGTGATCTTATTTGGGCTTCGAATACTATGTTATTTTGAATATTTGGTCAGTGTTTACTTCTAGGGTGAAGTATCTCCATGTCAGGTTGTCCTGACAAACCCTTGTATAGAGAGACCGAAGATACTCGAGGATTGTGTTAAGTAGGTAATTCAAACTCTTAATATTATGTGTGTGTGTGTGTGTGTTGGAGTTTTCATTGTATCTTTGTTTTCAGTTTCTCTTCCAAGTCTGCTATTTTAAGAGAGAGAGAGAGAGAGAGAGAGAGAGAATGAAAGAGTGAGATAAAGAGAGAGAAAGAGAGGGAAAGAGAGAGAGAAAGAGAAAGAGAGAGAAAAGGTAAGAAAGGGAGAGAGAGAGAGAAAGACAGACAGACAGAAAGAGAAAGAGAGAGAGAGAAGAGAAAGAAAAAGAGAAAGAAAGAGAGAAAGAGAGAGAGAGAGAGAGAGAGAGAGAGAGAGAGAGAGAGAGAGAGAGAGAGAGAGAGAGAGAGAGAGTCAATCGCTGACGGACGCAGCATTCACTTCACCGAACTTAAAGCATCGGTCTGTCTGTCTTTCTTTCTTTTCTCTCTCAAAGAGTGCGTAAACCAGGTCGTTCCATCCCGTAAATGCATCGACGTCGGAAGCGAAACTTACCCTTTTACTCACTTTTCGTAATAAGCAAGTCGTGCCAGTAACCAGCACCAATTCGCAATCATCTCGTCTCATCTTCCCGACAATAGCAACAACAACAACATCCACAACAGAAAGAACATCTATATCGACAGACACACCTTCTTTTCTTCTTTTCTCTTCCCCCCCCCCCCTCACACACACAGAGAGCCAACCTAATCACACACGCGGAGTGGGTTATTACCGTTACACGATCGTGATGTCGACGATGCGGCTGACAGATAGGGTAACACCCGCACACCAATACACGCTCACTCCCATCTGTAGATAAGTGCGTGTCGCAAGAGAAGAGGGCGAGCACATGGATGGCGCGCACATTCGAGGGTCGCACTGTCGCTTTTATTATTGCCAGAAACCCCTCGAAAAAGGTAGCAAGCGGTAAACAATGCTACCGCAGCACGTGAACTCTCGCCGTCTTTTGGATCCTATTTCTTCGTCCCCTCTATCAAATAATAATTATAATAATAATAATAATAATAATAATCCAGGACCAGAACACTTGGAATTGGCAGACATGGCTTTCTTCAGTCGAACCTCAATATTTAAATAATAGTAGATTAACAAATCGGTTGGCACCAGCCGGTTTTCTTCGCAGAGAAGGGCGCACATTGCAACGACGTGATCGCCCACCCCTTTCACTCTCTCGCTACGTATTCCCCCCCCCCCCGACTCCCGCTTCTCTGTCGCACACTTATTTATTCACACACACACACACACACACACACACACACACACACACAGGAGTGGATTAACACCACAAAACTCTGGATTTACCATGAACTGGACTACCTACTATCTACTAGCGGTACTATTACTCTCTCCGCTGGGATGTACGCTTGCCGAAATAGTCAGTATAGGTAAGTGAATTAATAAACATTTATATTGAACTAAAAAAAAAAACCGAAGAAGCGACGTAATAAAAAATAAATAGATTTAAAGAAAAAAAAAAAAATAAATAAATAAATAAATAAAAAAAATTAAATAAATAAAAAACAAATTAAATAAATAAATAAACAAAATTTAAAAAAAAAAAATAAATAAATAACAAACTAAATAAATAAATAAATAATTAAATAAAAAAATAAAAAATAAATAAATAAATAAAAATTAAATAAATAAATAAATTAATTAAAAAACAATTAAATAAATAATTAAATAAATAAATAACTAACTAAATAAAAAAAAAAATTTAAAAAAAAAAAAAAAATAAATAAATAATTAAATAAAAAAATAAATAAATAAATAAATAAATAAAAAGGGGGTACGGGCAATTTTAGTTTACCGGTACAAAAGTGAAAATCCAAACGCTGATGTAACTGAATGATTTTAAAAAAAAAAGGGGGGGGCGCTTATGCAGATGCGGAAGCATAACGTATCAGGCAGTAATAATTATCTTCACAAAAAATTAGGAAAAATTATCGAGTAGAATTTTAATTGAAAATAAACATGAGTTTTATCGTATTTTGCTGACTGCCATTCGTTTATTACTTGTTTATATGACAGACTGAGTTATGATCCCCTGATTTTGGTGTTTTTCGCTCGAATCAATGGCGAAATCGTTAAATACGATAAAACAGATTTTTTATTTTCAATTAACTTTTTACTCGATAATTTTTGCTAATTTTTTGTGTACATACCCATTTTTGTCTGATATCAAGGAGTTTTTTCGGTTAATTTATTTGGAACTGCGTGCGATATATATATATATATATATATATATATATATATATATATATATATATATATATATATATATATATATATATATTAATGCATTTTTTGTGTAATTGTTTTTTTTTATGTAAGTGATTGCAGCGCTTGTTATTTTGTTGTTATAAATTAGTTGTTCACTTCCTAATGCAGAAAATTGCATTTTTAGTCCCCTTAACTTTATCGGACGTGTTTTTCGTTAATATATATTTATTAATTAATTTTATACGTACATAAAAGTAATCAATAGACACGTGTTTCTGGATCACAGCTAACTTAGACAAGGATTGAACCTTCGATGTTGATGTCTGGCCTTGGACTATGACGTTTTATCATCTAAATACGTTTCTTTATGTAACTTTGCTTGTATTATTAATATAGTTGTTCACTTCCTAAGTGATACACATTAATTCAGAAAATTGCATTATTAATCGCCCTTAACTTTATAGGGCGTATTTTTCGTTATTATATATATATATATATATATATATATATATATATATATATATATATATATATATATATATATATATATATATATATATATATATATATATATATATATATAGGGTAAGGTACACGATAAGTCATGAAAATGAAATGCCGTGGTGGACAAAATGTGTGAAAAATGACAAACGGAAAACAGGTTAAAGTGCAAGAGAAAAACAAAAACAAGAGATTTGACCGGTGTCGTTCGTGTTAGCGAACGTCTTCAGAAAAAGTGAAGATTTGGAAATAATTTTATTTTGAAAGGCACACACCTTTTCAAAATAAAATTATTTCCAAATCTTCACTCTTTCTGAAGACGTTCGCTAACACGAACGACACCGGTCAAATCTCTTGTTTTTGTTTTTCTCTTGCACTTTAACCTGTTTTCCGTTTGTCATTTTTCACACATTTTGTCCACCACGGCATTTCATTTTCATGACTTATCGTGTACCTTACCATATATATATATATATATATATATATATGTTTCATTTTACTTCAGTCGAAGTTCTCGAAAATCAATGGGCCCTTTCCTGGGACTAACACTTGATATCCATATGCGCTATAACGATATTCTATTAAAGTTCTCCTTTACCTGTCAAACGTTGAGTTAGTAAAAAAAGTTAAGAACATTAATTTTCCTCTCCCCAATCGACCAGTTAACTATGTTATAGTATATCTTACTTGTGGTCCATTGGTCTTACCGGATTCCAGGACAAGAATTCATCTAGTCTAGTGGAGTATCCAGCTAAGTGCTGTTATTTGAGGTAACATTACTTGAAGAAGGTGCACCATTCCTCGTATCCGCCAATGTATAGCTGTGTCAAGGGAATCTTATTTTGGCTTCAAATACTATGTTATTTTGAATATTTGGTCAGGATTTACTTGTAGGGTGAAGTATTTTCATGTCAAGTTGTCCTGACAAACCAGAGAGACCGAAGACAGTCGAGGATAGTGTCTAGTAGGTAATTCAAACTCTCTTATTAGGTAATTCAAACTCCTTGTGTGTGTGTGTGTGTGTGTGTGTGTGTGTGTTAAAAAGAATTACTGTTTTGTGTTGTGAAATTTCTTTAAAAAATCCTTTTTTTTTTTAGATCTACAGAAAAAATACTTTAAAGTTTCACCATGCACGACTTGTTAGCCTTCGGGCCATGAACATAGTATAGTTCATGTTCTGTTCCCAGTCAGAAGAATAGAAATCCTTCTAGACAGAGGCAATTTAATTATTTGTCCCAATCCAGAGTGCCCCCTTTTGGGAGCAAAGTAACTTTGAGCATCGCATTTTAGCCATGAAACGCCGAATGGAATCTGCCCATCTTTTTGGCTTTGATTACATTTGCAAATGTCTCCATTTTCACTATCAACCGTACCGGTTTTTTTTGGGGGGGGGGGGGTGGGGTGGGGGGGGGGGTAATCGTAGAATTCCAGAAAAAAATGCGGGAAATGTTAAACAGAAAAAATTTAATGTATCCAAATTTGGTGCTTCTGTAGTTTCACAATGACATGTAAGGACTCCCTTAAAAAAATAGTTAAAGAAATGTATAAACTTTGTCATGTAATTACGTGGTAGTTGAAAAGAAGATTGTACACTAAAAATTACACAAATTCATCCAGTATTTATTAAATTAAAAATAAAAAAAAACGTTTATATCTAACGGGTGCCATTTTTCTTATATTTTGAGGTTTTCCGAAAAAAAATCGAGTTATCTCCCTTGCCTAATCAGTAAGCTGAATTTATCTACCGATACGTAAGATCGTTGTTTTTTCTTTTTTATAATTTAATAAATACTGAATGAATTTGCGTAATTCTTTCTGTATAATCTTATTTTCAGCTAACATGTAAGTACATAACAAAGTTTATACATTTCTTTAAATATTTTAATGGAATTGTGAAACTACAGAAGCACCGGAAATTTTCTAGATGAACATTGATAATTTAGATTATATGGGTTATACGGACTACTATTCTCATCTTGGATGTTATTCTCACAACGTTTCGGCCGATGTAACCTCCGACTTTGTTCAGATGCGCCCTGTCAAACTCGGGAATCTTTATATCGAACTTCTGTTCGAAATTCCGTATAGATTCCCGACAGGACACACCTGAAGAAGGTCGGAGGTTACATCGGCCGAAACGTTGTGAGAACAATAGTCTGAATGATGCAAATAATACAAAAAAATGTTAAAATACTGATTTTGTGATCATAAGAAATAATTTATTAAGTTCTGAGATTGTAAGTGCTTTGATACAACAGGGGCGCAGTCGCTAATTCATGTTTTCATTTTGTTTAGGAGCACAGATTAACAATAATACTTGACTTTTTTGTCTTTGAACTTTAATTCTAGCAAACAATTACTTTCTATTCGCCAGCTTAAAGACTTTAAGATCATTTTCGAGAAATCTGCCATTCTAAAAAACAAATCTATTATGATTATAGTAAAACTTTTGTATGTTTGAAATTGATTTTGAAACTTTTAAACTGTTAAGTTTTGGTTTTAATTAAAGTTTAAAGACAACGGTTAAGTATTATGGTTAAGTTGTGGTCCTAAACCAAATAAAAACAATCAGTTTTGACCACGTCACTGTCAAATGAAAGAGTCATATTGTGGCCGAAACGTAGGGCAGTTCTTGAAAATCAGCGCGGAATCATAATTTTTTTAAACATTATTTGAATGTTAACTTAACGGCGGTTGGTGAATCTTATTTGTTTATTTGTATTAGTTTTAGCACTCGATGATTTTCTTTTCAAATATGGCAGCTGTTTTTATGAATGCCGCCGTTGTATGGTGTTAATTCTCCCTGTGATTCTTGTAGTTTTTTTCTCTAACATTATTTTTCGAGACTGTTCCTAGTGCTCTTACACTTATTGGTATTACCGCCATTTTCATGATTCATAGCGTCTTCTGCTTTCTCGCAAGTTCCATGTATTTACTTACTTTTTCTGTCTCCTTCATGTGATCAGTTGGGACAGCAAAACCATTAACTGGAATGTTGCTTCGTCCTTCATATCGACTATTAACATGGCTGCTCGTTTGGCTCCAATCAGTTTGTTGTTTGTAATTCAAAAAAATTTTTATGGCTTTCGTTTTCCGGTAATTTCACCTGTGTGTGTTTGTACCATTTGTCTATACGTTCAATGTGTAGCACCATCATCATAATCATCATCATCATCATCATCATCATGGTAATGATCATGATGATCATTTGTCTATACGTCCAAGATGTAGCACCATCATCATGATGATGATGATCATCATCATCATGGTAATGATCATGATGATGATGATGATGATAGTGATGACGATCATCATGATCATCAGCATCATCATCATCTGTTTAACGTCCGTTTTACATTATGGCATGTGTTGGACGGTTTGTAGAAATTGACTTCCAAACTAACCTATCTCTGCCCAGGTCTTTATTCTTCTTTCTCTCACGTTCATTCGTATCACTTCTTCCCATTTTTTCCTTTCCCCGTCTGAACTGAACTGAACTGAACTGAACTGAACTGAACCTGCTAACTCAATTTTTCTACGTCTACTAATCCAAGAACTCTAATCCATTCTTTAAACGTTGCCATACCATATACGTCTCCTGTTCTGCACACGTCTCCCTATACTGTACACATTTAATCTAGCCCTTACATCATCAGATCTAAACCTGTCTTTAAGACTCACATTACACATCCATCTATCATTCTCATATCATTTCTTTCCATGCAACGCATGTTCGACCCTCATTTGTCATGTTTCACTTCCATACATCATCTCACTGCGTACACACGGCTGATAGACTCTTCTCTTAGTCGACAATTGCAATGCTCTGCTGGTTAGTAATGTCAAAAGTTCCCTGAACTTACTTGATCCACTGCTAATTCTTGCAACCCCACTAACACCTGCACCACCCTCTGCTCCAACGGTATCACCAAGATAACAAAACGGTTGAACAACTTCAATCACCTCACGATCCTAATATACTTTCTCCACATATGAATTCTCATCCGTTTAAAATATCAAACATGTTAGAGTTTGACACAAAATCGGTTTTAATGTAGGGGAAATCAAGCTTCCCAAAAAGCAACACTCTGGATCAGTTGCCTCAGTCTATAAGCATTTCTCTTCACCGACTACAGAAAAGATGAAGTGTAGTATCGGAACAGATACTACGCTTTACTCCTTTGCTTAAAATTCAACAAAAGTTCGGATAAACGGTCAATTGCATGTAACAGCTACTAGTGACGCTAATAAAACTTGTTTGTGTGCACTGTCCCCCTAACCCTAACCCTAACCCTAACTCCAACCCTGGCCCACTAACCCTAAACCTGTCCCCCTAACCCTAACCCTAACTCTAACCCTAACCCTAACCTTAACCCTAACCCTAACCCTGTCCCCCTAAACCTAACCCTAACCACAACCCTCCAATAGGCAAATAAATGCACGTTTTGAAAATATCTAAAAGTACCCTTATTAGTTTTTTAAATTAAAAAAAAAATGCTTTCGGAATGTATAATTTTAATGTTATTAACTAGAATTCATGTCTTAAATCAAAGGTAGGGCAGTTCTATGCGCGTTTCTCTGCCGTCTTTAAAAAAATTAAAGATGTAAGCAATGATGTAGACCTTCCTGCCTCTGGAAATGGGGCTCCAGCCAGGACAGAGGCCAACCAGGGTCAGCCACCAAGCCTTGAGATAAAAGGTCCTGGCCCCCTATCTCCATCAAATGCAGCAACAAAAAAAGAAACATAAGAGGCTTTTCAGCCTCTTATGTTTCCAGCCATGGACTGTTACACGTAAGAGGCTTTTCAGCCTCTTATGTTTCCAGCCATGGACTGTTGCACGTAAGAGGCTTTTCAGCCTCTTATGTTTCCAGTCATGGACTGTTGCACGTGAGAGGCTTTTCAGCCTCTTATGTTTCCAGCCATGGACTGTTGCACGTAAGAGGCTTTTCAGCCTCTTATGTTTCGTTTCCAGCCATGGACTGTTGCACGTAAGAGGCTTTTCAGCCTCTTATGTTTCCAGCCATGGACTGTTGCACATAAGAGGCTTTTCAGCCTCTTATGTTTTCAGCCATGGACTGTTGCACCTAAGAGGCTTTTCAGCCTCTTATGTTTCCAGCCATGGACTGTTGCACGTAAGAGGCTTTTCAGCCTCTTATGTTTCCAGCCATGGACTGTTGCACGTAAGAGGCTTTTCAGCCTCTTATGTTTCCAGCCATGGACTGTTGCACGTAAGAGGCTTTTCAGCCTCTTATGTTTCGTTTCCAGCCATGGACTGTTGCACGTAAGAGGCTTTTCAGCCTCTTATGTTTCCAGCCATGGACTGTTGCACGTAAGAGGCTTTTCAGCCTCTTATGTTTCCAGCCATGGACTGTTGCACGTAAGAGGCTTTTCAGCCTCTTATGTTTCGTTTCCAGCCATGGACTGTTGCACGTAAGAGGCTTTTCAGCCTCTTATGTTTCCAGCCATGGACTGTTGCACGTAAGAGGCTTTTCAGCCTCTTATGTTTCCAGCCATGGACTGTTGCACGTAAGAGGCTTTTCAGCCTCTTATGTTTCCAGCCATGGACTGTTGCACGTAAGAGGCTTTTCAGCCTCTTATGTTTCGTTTCCAGCCATGGACTGTTGCACGTAAGAGGCTTTTCAGCCTCTTATGTTTCCAGCCATGGACTGTTGCACATAAGAGGCTTTTCAGCCTCTTATGTTTCCAGCCATGGACTGTTACACAAAAGAAGGTGCTATTGTTTTGCTACCACTACTCAAATTTGAAAAGTGGAGCAAAAGATGCAATGAAATTATTTTAAATCACTGAACATCTTAAATTTAAAAAAATTACATTTTTAATTATTAAAAAAAAACATTATCACAATGTTTTTCTTTCAGAAACTATATTTTATTAAATAAATAAATTTATTAAAATGTATTTAATCTATTGGTCGGTTCGTTACTTCCGGTTGATTATCTTGAATGTGGATTATCGCCGCTGGTTTGAATATAACTCTTCAAAAATGAAAACAAATAAATTCAGCTGTTTCTTACAGTGCACAAGTGCCCGAATATCATAGGCGGTTTGGGAATAAAACATAGTCAGTATTTATGGAGGACGGGGGGGGGGGCTTACTGATATTTCAACGCTAAATTAAATCTGAACTTTTTGTTTATTCATACATTTTGACCTGTTATTTGATATTTCTTTATGCCATTGATTTGCCACCATTTTGTTTTTTTGGTCCCAATTCGCCATATTTCAGAATGTGCCGTTTTCCTCTTCTAATCGTTTGTTCGACAAATGACATTTTTTTTTCAAATAATACGAAAAATTTATAATGGATTTTTAAAATATATATTTCAATTTATATTTTTCAATATACTTTCAATATTTCAATTTATATTTTTCAATATATTTTCAATATAAGTTTTTAATATATTTTTCAATATTTTCAATTTACTTTTTTATATATATTTCAATTTATATTTCTCAATATATTTTCAATATAATTTTTCAATATATTTTTCAATATTTTCAATATAATTTTTTTATATGTATTTTAATTTATATTTTTACATATATTGCCAAGATAATTCTTCAATATATTTTCAATATAATTTTTCAATATATTTTTCAATATTTTCAACTTACTTTTCTATATATATTTCAATTTATATTTTTCAATATATTTTAAATATAATTTTTCAATATATTTTTCAATATTTTCAATATATATTTTTTTATATATATTTCAATTTATATATTTTTATATATATATTTCAATTTACTTTGTAGAATTTATAGAAATTGTTTATGGAAAAATATCCATTGAAGAAAAAATGAAATCATTTTTTTGTTTAAATTATAATGAAGATTGAGTGCATGTCTGTAACCAAAACTACGTCACAGTTCTGAAACCATGCAAATTATTGTCATGCTTATGAATTCTCCGTCAAAAATGACGAAAAGAATATCATGTTTCGCTAGTGTTCGCACTAATATTCATATAAGATGAGAGAATTACGTCAGTAATGTATTTTTTCACGTATTATTATTTCAGATAACCAAAAGAAAGAAAAACACTCACCGTTATTGAGATCGAAGGATTTCTTTCCGAATTTATTTTAAGTGGCGGCGGTAGTCTGATTTACTATTTGCTTTCTCGCTTCCTCTAAAAATGGTTTCATTCGAAGGCTAGAGAAGGTCCGTTTTTTACTCGCTAAATTTTGTGTGACGTGACGGATTTATATTTATATACAAACAACGACACATTGGTCTTTATTAAAGAGTAGGGTGTTTAGGGGTTAGAGTTAGGGTTAGCGTTAGGGTAGTGAACATAGAATGAAAAAAGAGATGAAAAGATAAAAACAACGTTCGCGGTCTTCCCTTTTCAAAAAGACACTTTTCTAACGGTCATATCTCTAGTCTCTCACTCCTCTCCCCCCCTCTCTCGCCCTCTCGCTTCCCCTCTATTTCTGTCTCTCTCTCTCTACCCCCAATATATCTCTATCCCCCCTCTCCCTCTCTCGCCTTCTCGCTTCCCCTCTCTTTCTGTCTCTCTCCCTCTCTCTCTACCCCAATATATCTCTATACCCCCTCTCCCTCTCTCGTCCTCTCGCTTCCCCTCTCTTTCTGTCTCTCTCCCTCTCTCTCTACCTCAATATATCTCTATCCCCCCTCTCCCTCTCTCGCCATCTCGCCCTCTCGCTTCCCCTCTCTTTCTGTCTCTCTCTCTCTCTCTACCCCCAATATATCTCTATCCCCCCTCTCCTTCTCTCTCCCTCTCGCTTCCCCTCTCTTTCTGTCTCTCTCTCTCTCTCTCTCTCTCTCTCTCTCTCTCTCTCTCTCTCTGTATACATATATAAAATATATAGGAGGTGATAATATAAAATGCAAAATTTATACAGTTCAGATCGATTCGAATAAGAATCAGTTTCCAAATGCAAAAAATAAAGCTCAATATTTAGAATATTAAATAGAGCTTAGAAAAAATAAGTATACATTTCAAAATTATTGCATTCTATGATTTCATAACAGTTTCGCTACACAAGATAATGTGTAATTTTTTTTCGAATGGTATAATTTAAAATTAATACTATCTTCTTTTCCCTCTCCCCCTCTCTCTATCCATCTCTCTCTCTCCATATCTATCTATCTATCTATCTATCTATCTATCTATCTATCTATCTATCTATCTATCTATCTATCTATCTATCTATCTCTCTCTCTCTCTCTCTCTCTCTCTATTTATATATATATATATATATATATATATATATATATTGCAAGCGTGAGATCGTGGTCTATAAGTTATTCAGCTTATGTCAATATTTGACACAGCCTATAATAATTATTGTTCTGGTCGGTGTCTGCCTGAAACTGCAAAATGTCGCTTGGATAACTATTAATTATTTTCTTGTTTTTTGGTTGTTGTTTTTTCAAGTGTACAAGCGTTTATAGTGGCACCAGAATCAATGCCACATCACGGCCAATGTTTTCATTCCTGTTGAGATTGGAGACGAGAATGGTCTATCACTATGCCATCTCAATTAGAAAGAATGTCGCAATAGTACGTATAATTACCGCCCACCACAAGAGAAATTAATGACTGTATATAAACACACACATATACATTCATACACACACACACACACACACACACACACACACACACACACACACACATATATATATATATATATATATATATATATATATATATATATATATATATATATATATATATAGTAGGTTATGAAAATATGCGGCATTTTAGCTTGAAGATTCACCCGGGGATGAAACGTCGGAGCCTCTGTATAGCTTAATTGGCATAAATATATTTTCATAGCTTACTACCTAGCTCTACTTATGTATCGAGCACTGAAACTTGAAATAAATACTAAAAATTGATACACAAAAAATTATATCTCCTTATAAAATTTTATTTGGATACATGAAATACTATATATATATATATATATATATATATATATATATATATATATATATATATATATATATATATTGATTGGTTGAATTCCAATGGCCAAGAAAGAAGTCAGTCTATAATGATTTTAAAAAAATATTTTTGCGAATGCTTATATTTTTATTGTCTTACGATCGTTTCGCATCATGTAAACAAAAATGCACATGCTGCTCGTAGAGACCCTGACATAATTAGACTAATATTATTGTCAAGTAACGTTCTAAACTAACTAAGCTGTCCGATAAAATCTAACATTTTATAATCATTATTAATCAACTTAAAGGCAAACAAAATTTCATCAACCGGTTATTTTAAATTTGATTTTTTTATTTTTTCTCTGGTTTTAAGTTTTTGAATCGTTACATGAGGATCCTATCTCACCTTGACGATTTTAAAATGGCTGCGTCAAAATAGGTCCACGTTATGTCCGATGTTTAAGGTGGACCTTTCTCTAATAATGAGTTTTACATATTTTACCTGGCTGTTTTTCATTTTTATTTTTTTTTTGCTTTGGATCTTACTAAAGTTAAAGTTGGGTTCCAGGTTCAATCCTAATAAAAATACTTGTTTAATATGAAATTATATTGAAATATAAATATATATCAAACCGCATGGAGAGCTCAAACACATGAAGTACAGAACAACTTTTATTGATACAGGATAACAAACTCAATCCATAAAATAGACATTCACCTGAAGCCCCAGTGCAAGACTCCGGCTCTGTCGTTGAGTCCTATCGAATGTCTTTATGTTTATACACGCCACTTTCAGTGTTAAATATAACTTTATTTCTTCGTTATCACGTTAAAATATCTAGTGGGTTATGACACTAAGTGAACGCTAGCATATTTAATAGAGGTAAAATATTATATATATATATATATATATATATATATATATATATATATATATTTGGTTTGATAGAAAGATATCCAACGGAGTGCTCTATTATTGAATAATAAGAGTATACTATTTATTTTATTAATTGTGTTATAAGAAAAAGGTCAAGGACTACAACGCACCTAGGAAGAAGCAATGGAAAGAATTCGTGCTGCGATTAAGGGGGGGGGGGTCTATAGAAATTCATCGGCTAGCTGTTAGTTTGCGATCTCTCAATTTACTACCAAGCGTCTGTTAAAAAAACGTCTATATTAGAACCTCACGGATTACCATTCGTTCAAGTACGTAACAATAACGAATTGAATCTTGACATTCGATGTTTATAGTCATTGCCCGGCGAGATCACTCGACTACACCGTGTGTGATTTTTTTTTTTTTTGCTGTTGCAATACTTAAAAGATCGTGTTTATGTTCCATCGCTACCCGCTAACCTCTGGTCAAGATCAAAGTGTAGTATCTGTTCCGATGGATACTGCACCCCATAGACTGGTATTGTCTTGGCCTTCGGGGCTTGATTTACGCTGATCTATAGGTCTGTACTGTGCAGTTCTAGGAGGTCCACCCTCCCAGGTTTCGCCCCCCCTCTTTGGGGAGGAGTAAGTTTATTGCTTACTACCTGAGGCGCCCCTACTGGGGAATGCCGACGGGGCTGCCCAGGCAATTTTTAAACCCCACTTTCCCGACCCGACCTTGGGTCACATCTTACTTGTGGGAGTAAGATAAAAACTGGCCTTGTGCCTAACTCCTGGAGAGGAGTAAATCAATACCCGCTAACCTCAATGACCTTAAACATCGAATCACAACAACAGCGATCAACTCAGTGGATCGTGATATGCTGATACGCATCTGGAAGGAAATATTTCATCGTATTGATGTTACCCGTACTGCATGTAGTGGCCACATTGAACATTTGTGAGACAGGAAGGTTGATTGTGGGTAGAATACTTGTGATTTGGTCGGAGTATTCTTTGCTTTTCCATTGAATTTCCAAAAGCAATGTTTAACATTTTTAATTTTTAATGTTAATACAGTTATTATTAATAGGTAAATAAATTATTAAATCAAGGTTATATGTTAATACAGTTATTATTAATAGGTAAATAAATTACTAAATCAAGGTTATATGTTAATACAGTTATTATTAATAGGTAAATAAATTACTAAATCAAGGTTATATGTGAATCAAGAAATAATTAAATCATAAAATGGTATGACTTTGATTTCCTTCTTTTATTTATGAATGTTTTAGCAGATATGACGTCACAGTTTAAGATCTATAGATATTAACTAAACTAAGATCGGTCGATCGATGGATAGATAGCTATACACCGACTTAGATCGATTATTTAATATATAGATATGAACGTATAAAGAGACTAAGTTAAATGGATCCGGAGTTAAATGGATCCATAGTTTCGATTAGGGGTTTCGATTAGGGGTTTCGATTAGGAGTTTCGATTAGGGGTTTCACATTTTAATTGTTGTGAGAACTTTCGATTGTGCGGAATGCAGAAGTTGGGAGTTTTGCAAAAAAGAAGACACTCAATCCTCAACCCTAGATTTGGTTTAAAAAATCTGACACCGACTCCGAACTCTGACCTCTTACAAAGATTGCCGACTTTCAAA
>OY744528.1:125329297-125336797 GCA_963556195.1 Sepiola atlantica | reverse complement strand
GCGATACTCTGTTCAAATCCTATCAGGTATTTTATAGTTTTTTACGCAGATGCCATTGGTAAATGTATGGCTCCCACATCATCAGCTAATCTTATCCAATGAAACGTTTTCAAAAAGGGTTGATATGCCGTAAAACAGTCGGTGCGTGATCAATGCAATGGATACCGACACGGACTATGAAATCGGCTCTGCCAAGTTCAAATCCTATCAGCTATGTTGTGCATTAAAATCGCAATCCCACCCTCCCTCGCTATGGGCAATATAACAACTTGTATTTAATGATTCGTAGTTTACAAAAAGTGAGTTGTACTGAGCGGCATTAGTCTTCAAGAATAAGAATTTTTTTTTTAAATAGCTAGGAATCATAATGTCTTCTATGCTGTCAGTCCACCTGCCTGTCTCTAAGATTCTTTCGTTTCGGGTATCTGGTTGTCGAGGCGAAGAAGTCTCTCTGGCGCCAGGATTACCTGAACAGGTGATTCACCCGAGCTCTACCCGAGGGTGTATTTTATGAAGTGTCTCAAAGGAAAATAGTAGGCGTAGGGTACACAATACTATATGGGATCGCACAAAGTAAAGTTAAAAAACGTCAGTCTCTCGATCATAACGAGTAGTACTCAGTTATGCGACGACTTTCCACATGTGAAATGGTTTTAAGTAGATCTTGCATTGTAGAAAACATGGCACACTCTCTACACCAACTAAGTGATGACTGATCAGAGAGCAAAATGTGTGCTACGTGACAAAGACGTACCTGGTTGCAGGTGTTATATCAGAGCTTTCTTTCTCATAGAGTAGTTGCCCTAACCAAAGATTGGGAGTCTAGTTTATATTTTAGGGGGAAATATGAATGCACATCTTTCACAATGGTGTCAGTGAAAAATGATGAAATAGCCGCCGGCATGAGGCGAACACGACACGCAAAATCTACAGTTCGTGCCGATAACTACTGCACCAGCGCAACTTACATAGCAGCAATTGAGATTAGATAGTGGACCTTAAGTTTACTTCTTTTATTTTGTCCTTTAGTCCTCACATTCCATGAGTGATGCTGCTGACAAAGGGGAAAGAATTGCTGTTTTCTGTGCTGGAATCTATCCATATAACATTTATCGTTGGCTAGTTTTTTATTTTTATTTTGAAGTGGTATTTTTTACCTCCTTACATCAAGCGGCTTTATGCCTTGTCTGGAGCGATTTCCATAAAAAAATATATTTGTTTATATGCTAACAAGTCACCAATCACGAAGGCCAAAAGCCACTCGACGATTACGATTACTGAGATTGCCTGTTTGATGATGTACAATATCATGAAGGGATTGGAAAAACGATTAGTGATTGGTAAAATGTGCAGAGTTTAGTTTCTTAACAGGACGGCTCGACGAGTATTTGGTGACATTGTTGTAGTAAGCAAGGAAGCAGCCCCGTGGTATTGTGTTCCACAGATGAGAAGTTCATGAAAAGAAATTCTATTCAGGGAAGTTCCGTTTGGTTTAGGTATACAGAGGGGGGAACCCTTTTTTAACGCCCGTGTTATAGTTGTACTCCGCAATGTTGTCCTGACGGTTTCAAATTCAAATTTTGCTTGTTGAACAACGAAGGGAAATGTTGGTATTTTAGAGAGACAAGTCGTTCATTTGGAAGCATTGATGGGTTAGAAATATTAAAATTGAAAATAGAAGCCCTTTTCAATGCAAGATTTTTTTTTCAAATGTTTGGAGTCAAATTCGGCAAGCAAATTGAAAAAATCTTGCATTGAATAAGGATTCTATTTTCAATTTTAATATATATATATATATATATATATATATATATATATATATATATATATATATATATATATATATATGTTCAGTATTTTATTTCTACAATCGGAAAGTATCTTTATATGAAAAGAACAATTTTTTAAACCAATTACATGCTAGAAATCTTTTTTTAAATGAAAATAATATAAATCAGATATTTCGGCCAGTACAAGCCCTTGTCAATAGCTTATAGACATAGTGTTTTCTTTTGAAGGCAGCCGACTCTCTCGGTTGTTAAATGGAGAATGTCATCAATGTCTTGATTTGTGTAGAGAACGCTGGTCACGCATGTGTATTTAGTATATTCAATATTTCTACAATCGGAAAGGATCTTTGTATGAAAAGCACAAGAAATATTTTATTTTATTTTGAAAACCAATTAGATTCTAGAAGATTTTTTTCAATAAATCAAAACAATATAAATAAGATATTTCAGCCAGTACAGACCCTTGTCAATGGCTTACATAACAGTTAAAACTATATATATATATATATATATATATATATATATATATATATATATATATATATATATATATATATATATATTGAAGAGCGTAGACTCAACGGCACGGTGTCTGTCAGTTTCTCAACCTGTGTTCACCAGGCCAAATACATTTGGTTTGATGAATAAACGGTGAGAAACAAACAGTTTTGATTCTACGTTTATTTTTCAATTTCGAAACATACCATTCTGAACTCAAGATTGAGAGAACGACCATCCGACAGAGCCTCTTATATAGATAATTGGTAACACACAAAAAACAACAACGGAAGTAAGCAAGTGTGAATCATGTTTAGTGAATATCCTTTCTGTGGTTTAATTAAGTGGCCACCATCTTAGACGAGAGCCACTTGTCCAGAAGATTACGAAAAAGGACACATCTTAATTCAGCAGAGACGAGTGAAATGACATCACCAATTGCACTTTTAATTCACTGCAAAACTGAAAAAACAACATGTGTAAATATTTGATAAATTCGCACTGACTCTTGTTGTTTGTTGTTTGTTGTTTGTTGTTTGTTGTTTGTTGTTTGTTGACTTTTCCCGCTATCAAATGGGGGGGGGGGTGTAATGTTATTTACTTCCTTGCATTTGTTTGTTTTATTTATGACCAAGATTTTACAAGAACAGTTGCACGCTTAACACGAGTGAAGTGATGAATATAACTTCTTTCACTATTTCTTCTCGAGTTGTTGTTTTTTCTTCTTATTTTCTTCTTTTTTCTTCTTTTTCGTCTTTTTCTTCTTTTTCTTCTTCTTTTTCTTCTTCTTCTTCTTCTTCTTCTTCTTCTTCTTCTTTGTCTTCTCCTCCTCCTCCTCCTTCTTCTTCTTCTTCTTCTTTTTCTTCTCCTCCCCCTCCTCCTCCCCTTCTTCTTCTTCTTCTTCTTCTTCTTCTTCTTCTTCTTCTTCTTCTTCTTCTTCTTCTTCTTCTTCTTCTTCTTCTTCTTGTCCGCTAACCCTGACACATACTATTCGTTGGGTGGACAGACTTCTTCATAATGGATGTGGCCAGATCGTCGTTTTTCTTTAATTGATTTTTTATTCAGGACGAAGAAAACGACTGTAATTCGTGACAGATTTATAGAACGCATCCTAAGTGGGAATGTGTTCAACAAGATATTAGTTCACATTACATCTAAATTTTTGCAGGTTGGGACAGAAGGGGAAACAGGGAGTAGGAAGGGCATTCCAACTGCAAGCATTCCAAGAAAATAAGCTATTCGAGTAGAAAGTTTTACTGCATCTGATGACATCTACAGAGGTGTTTTCGGCAGTGGATGGATCGGTGGGCTAAGTGTGTGCGGCATAAGGGATTAACTTTGAAGAGTATTAGGGTCCCAACCTCATCACGTATTTGAAATATTTTTCTGGCCTAACGTCGGATACTTTTTAAACAGGCCTCGTATATATAATTGTCTGTTAACTAATGTTACGTTATGCGACGAATGAACTTCAAAACTCGTCGGAATGATCCCTCTACTTATTTAAATTGTCGTAAGGGAAGAAGGTGATATGAGGAAGCATGAAGAAATTCTTTTTGAAGAAATTCCTTTTGAAGAAATTCTTTTTTGAAGAAATTCTTTTTGAAGAAATTCCTTTTGAAGAAAGTCTTTTTTGAAGAAATTCTTTTTGAAGAAATTCTTTTTTGAAGAAATTCTTTTTGAAGAAATTCTTTTTGAAGAAATTCTTTTTTGAAGAAATTCTTTTTTGAAGAAATTCTTTTTGAAGAAATTCCTTTTGAAGAGATTCTTTTTTGAAGAAATTCTTTTTGAAGAAATTCTTTTTTGAAGAAATTCTTTTTTGAAGAAATTCTTTTTGAAGAAATTCTTTTTTGAAGAAATTCCTTTTGAAGAAATATTCTAATGAAACTAAAATCATAATTAAATCACACAAAATTAAAAAAGTCTTAACAGTTTGAATAAATTTTAATTATTTTAAGCCTAACCTCAAGTTCTAACCCCATGACTTAAAGTCTGTTAAATTTATTTTAACATAGTTTTTGCTATTAAAGTATGTTTTTGATTAACGAATGTTGAAATCCTCATGTGTACTTGTGACCAAGTTTGACACAAGGCCACCTTATTGTAATATTACACATTGCTATTTTTTCTAACTTCCTTTTTCTCTGAATGGCTCTACTTTATTATTGTTTCTAGGAGGTCAACAAAACTCAACTGTTTTCATGAAGACTTTTAGTGGATATAGTACTAAGTTACATTCAGTTACTAGTGATAGTCATTTGAAGGTTGAAGGTTCAATCCTCGCTGCGGGCGATACGAAGAATTACTGAAGACTTAAACAAGAGCATGCTACCCCCGTTCGAAATTCCGTCCAGATTCCCGAGTTTGACAGAAATGTTCTCAAGTTCGAAGAGGTACACCTGAAGAAGGCCGAAGGTTACAGCGGCTGAAACGTTGTGATGATAACACTCAAGATGTAGTCCGAATAACCAAAATTATGCAACGTGTCAAATATTGATGGCGAACATATACAACGCATGCCCCCCCCCCCACGTTTACATTTTTTAAAATGAATTCGAAATTCCTCGGAATGCAATCGATTAACCAGAATATTATAACATCACAAAAAAGATTGGAAAAAATGCTTTTTCCCCTCTCAGCAGGCGAGTTCAGGTTTTTATGCAAGTTTAACGTAAAATAGTTCGTCTCCTTGATTTTCGATCGGTCTTTAATAAAAATAAAATCCTGTTTGCAAACATCTCTTGAGACTTTCGGGTATCATTTTACATTAAAAGTACATAGCTAACTGAATCCTCTTCTAAAAATTGAACAGTAAGTTTTTCAGAAAAGATTTGGTATGCAAACGATATAATAAGCACAATTTTGACGAAAAAGATTAAATGGAAATATTATCCTTGGGTATCAGTTTACGTTAGACTTGCACCCACAAACTGTACCCTCCTTTAAAAATTGAACGAGTTGACTAAAAATGATGATTATAATCTGAAATTTTGGCGTTTGTTTTATATAGTAATGTGAAAAAAACTTTTTTTTCAATTTAAATAACAAAACTGTGAGGTTTGTGGATACGACATATACGTCTGTCTTATTTTTTTCAGGTTTTCAGGGATAGGTATACATTTATTTATGTGTAACTTATTGTAAACCCGATACGTGATGGTGAGACTTGACAGCGTCGTCGCCATTGTAGTCGGCCTTTTACTTGGCAGACGGCGTTCATTCTTTAGTTTCCCGCTCAGAACTGCGTGTCGTCATCTTCAGAGATGGTGCATCCCACAGCAGCTGTTGAACTTAGAAGAACCCGTTTCGACAGTCAGTCAGTTAAAAGTTACCCGACTTTTGAAAAGCCACATCATTGTTGTTCTGACGAAATAACTCACATTCACAAGCTAATCGGGTGCAGTCGACTCACTTCACAGACAGCTCTTGTTTTTTTTTTCTCGCTCGGTCTGTGCATCTAAACGATGTATACTCTTTGACATGCGTCTATGTTGTGGGGCAAGGGTAAAGTTCGAATTCTTTCAAGCGACAACCCTTGTTTGTGGATCCCGTTGATATTTAGAGACCTTTTCACTCTATTTTCACATTGTATCTTTGAAAATTCGGTCAAGTGTAAATAGGTATTGATGAATTCTTTTTTGTATTTTTAATTTTTTTTATTTTAAACGGTGGCTGAGTGGTTAACGACGAGGACCTGGGTGCCGGGTTCGAATCCAGTTCGTTCCACAGAAACACTTTCATCAAAACCCACAGTTGACCCTGTGTCTAAACTCTTGGAGAGAAAATAAATAAAAATACATAATTACATATATATATATATATATATATATATATATATATATATATATATATATATATATATATAGAGAGAGAGAGAGAGAGAGAGAGAGAGAGAATTACAGAGTGCGCATTGGTAAGATGGTAATATATTTATAATATCATACAATTATGTGTTGATTAGCCATCCGTACCGGGGCAATAGGTGTTTGGATACAACCCGTTCATAGTCCAGCCGTCGCCGACGGAGATGTCTCTCTGATCCCAAAGACGAGCCAGTGTACATCATTGGAAGCAACAGTCGCCGTAGGTGTTATGTCAGACTTTTCCTTTTACTAAATGGCAGTCTAAAACTAAGGCTTAAGAGACATCTCTTCCTGTGGTTTTACCGCACTCTCGGACACCAACCCGACACAAACACGAACACACTTACACACACACACATACATATATATTACATTACATATAGTTTAAAAAAAAAAAATTTGTATTTTAGCTCTCACATTCATACATCGACGCACTATATATATATATATATATATATATATATATATATATATATATATATATATATATACAGACAGACTGTTTCGCTGTATCGCCGCTTTTCAGTGTGGCTAGACAGTGTGGTCTAGATGGTCTACACGAAAGTCGGCGCTTCTAAACACGTAGCTATCATTCGGCTGAAGGTCAGTGAAATCTCAATGTATACATTGTCAACTGTGTAAGAGCTCAATGCATTATAAGCTGGTGGCAGTTAGCGATTTCACACGACGTTTATTAAATTATCTATGAGTATTTCGTCGCGTAACTGTTATTACAACATGGCGTCGTTTAGAGCAAGTCCCCTACGGATTTCTTGCATGTTTCTTGGCTAATATATTTGCATTCTTCACGATAAACTCCTTTACTTCGTGCAGGTTTTGCATGCTTCTTATTTGATTTCTTTGTTTCAGCTCTCTTCATAAATTTTCAATCTGACTTTTTATAGCTATGACAATGTAGTAAGTCTTCACTTTTATATTATGCATAAAGATAGTATAGAAGTAAAGAGACTTATTATGAATTTTTAATGAAATCAAACTAGAATAAATACGAGTAGTGGGTGTGACCCAACGGGTCACGGGTACATCAATATATATATATATATATATATATATATATATATATATATATATATATATATATAACTCAATGTGTGTTTGTGTTTGTCTTATGTCTGTGTGTTCCCTATAGAAAGACAGGTTAGAGAATCTACATAATTTCTAAAAGTGTATTCTTATGTAAAATACACCACCGGGGAAGACAATGGAAGTGTTCCGAATTTCTAAGTGCACGCCTAAGGGAGCTATAAATGCATAACCCCCTAAAAACTTCAAATATAACATTTGACAATGGAAGTGATACCGAACCTTTAAGTGCCCCCCTAACCTAA
>OY744528.1:125304297-125324297 GCA_963556195.1 Sepiola atlantica | reverse complement strand
GAGAGTGTAGTATCTGTTCGGTCCTCGGCCAAAAGATAACGGATCCCTTTTGAATGAGGCAATTTTTATTTTTATCCAATCCAGCGTACCCCTTTTAGGGGTGCTGGATACCCCTAACATAAAAAAAAAACATTTTTTTGTGTGTAACTTTGTCCTTGTGGCGAGTCAAGTAAATAGGGGCATTTTCATCGCTAAACGCGCAGATTGAATGGACGCATCTTAAAAAAAACTGGTTTGTTCGGCTGAGAAACAAACGGCAGATGTAAAACTCATTTATTATTTAATGTAGTAAATACGCCGAACAAGTTGAGATGATAACTGGAAAAATATCGAGTTTTTCGCGGCTGGATTCTCGTCATCCAACATTCTATGATTCATTTCGATCAACAACAAAAAGAAAAGGGTTGAAGATGTCAGTAGGTTGAAGGGGTCAGGCCGAGTAAGTTGCACACCACCTTTTTTAAATCTTATACTAATTTTTGAGACATTTGAATCGTAGTTCGATTTTTTAGCAAAAAATCTCTATTTCTTAAAAATTAGGTATTTATGTATTTGTATGTAGAGGAGTCACTCCTAAACCAACTAACCGATCATTATTAATTTTGGAACAGCGATGCTAGGCGTAAGGGTTCGTAATGTGGACTATATTTAGTTTCATGAAAAGGGGGTAAAAAGGGAATTGAAGCCCTTCGTTTAGAGATCAATTAATAAATATTGCCTAAGTTTTAGTTTATTTGGAGTATTTTAGGGGTTTTAAGGAACATAATATTTTAGGGTTTTTAAGGAGCATAATAATTTAGGGTTTTTAGGGAGCATAATATTTTAGGGTTTTTAGGGAGCATAATATTTTGGGGTTTTTAGGGAGCATAATATGAGCATAACGTCCTATTTGAAAATTAAAATATTTCAGATTTGCATTAAATTTGATCCATAGCCATTAGACACCAATTAAGCAAGATCACTGAATTTCGATTTCTTCCTAAGACCTCTTAAAGCCTGACATTTTAGATATTTTCTAGAATCAAATTCACGTAATGAATGTTGATCAAAATTGGCATAAGGATTCTAGACATAAGGTTTAATAACATTATATCTTGATTTTAATCTTTGTAAAGGGACATAAAAGTTGTGCAAAACTGTCCTGTTCAAGGAATTCATTTGGACGGGTATACTGGTATATAATGTTTGACAAATTATCTTTCAAATGAAAATGCAAGAATCTACATTAGACATTCACTAATTAAAACAATGTTCGGATCGTGTTACGCCGTATTAACCCGTTTTCAGCTTAAGTATTATTAAAAGGAAACTGAAGCGAACGAAATTATATTTCTACTAATCACATAGTGTAAGAAAAAAGAAAAAAGGCTAGTCTGAATCAAGTTTCGATTTCTCAGATGCATTGCTATTTAGGTTAAACATTAAAAATCCGACCGACTTAATTTTATATATTAGCTATGAACGTAATTTTATTTATTTATTCGCTCTTGTACTGACTAAAACTGCATCTGATAGTGGGGACCCACTTTAGGGGCTTTATGGTAGCTATTACTCTGAGGTTTATTCTTACCCGTAGCGATAGTACCTGCCAAGGTCCCACTTAATGGTTAAATAGAATATGTCCTGGTATGACATGAAAGGATATTCGGTGGTGGGGACCCTAGTTTGCAAAGTGTGGAGTCACCTCACAGTTACAATTGCTCCCATGTTTGGCATGACATGCAGATACACCCGGATGTGTGCACATACATGTAAATCATGAATAATTAGTCAAAGTAAACACCACGATTAAAAGTTTGAAGATATTAAACCATTTCAGTATAAAAGCTTTTACAAATAAATGACTGGATTCAGTACTAAATAATTTATTCGCTCTCGGGATTCAATGGCTTAAAAAACAGTTGAAATTATTTCATTGTAAGACGCAAAAAAGGGAGGGAAAGATTTGTCAAGATATTGTTCTCGCTTCTCGCTAACGACGGATTTATCCGTTCGTATAAAATTGCATCAAAAAAAATTCAGTCGAATTAAGTTTCTATGACGTTGACTGTCACTTTTTTCTCACAATCGATTGTATTATACGTTTTAATGTCGCAGTGCAATTGAATATCTGTATTGCAATTGAATATCGTCAACTTGATTTATTTGATACGGTTTTTGTTTATTCGCCATAGAACCTACGCTGAATAAGGTCAGACAGAAAAACTAAATTTGATGTAATTTTGTCGAATAGGTTTTTTTAAACATAGTTCACCTCAAACAAGGCAGGTCGCCATTGTAGACGTAAGGGGCTACTGAGAATTAGGGTGTAAGTTTGAGGGGTCATCCTAAGTTGGGAGCAGTGCAGCGAGATGTCTGTTTACATTAGTTTTAAATTTCTGCATGTCGGTACAGTCGCGGAAACAGGGAGCAGGGAGAGAGTTCGAGAGGCCGGCAGCACGAGGAAATAAGCTATTGGAGTAGAAGGCTCTCCGGCATATGGGGACCTCCACACTGAATGGATGGGATTTAGCTGATTTGTCGGGTTCGTCTAGTGTACTTACTTCGAGAGGGTATCTATAATTTTGATATCTATAATTTTGATATCTATAATTTTGGTATCTATAATTTTGATATCTATAATTTTGGTATCTATAATTGATTAACAGATGAGCAACATAATATAATTTCAGCATAAATAATTAACCATCCATTGCGTTTTGGGGGTGTGAAATACATTCAAATGCAAATCATTTAATAATAATCAACGTTGAGTTGGGTTGCGACTTAGTCGACCTTACGTTTGAACAAATAAAAACATGAACTTCTTTGTTAGTGATGATACACGGTCGAATGCTTTGCGGCGATTTGCCAGTCAACAATATTCATTTTTTCTTGCTGAACCATTTTGTAAATCATCTCATTTTATTCAGCAATTTACTCAATTACGATTCTATCTGGAGTTCTTCCGTGCATAAGGTGGCAGGGTCAGTTAGCAGAGGATGGGCAAAGGAAAACATTGGAGGAAGCGGTAAGAATAGATTTAAAAGAAATAGGAATAACTGAAGACTTAGTCAGAGATAGGTTAGTTTAGAAGTCAATTGAAACTGATGATGATGATGATGATGATGATGATGATGATGATGATGATGATGATGATGATGATGATGATGATGATGATGATTACTCACTAATAATAGCCGGTGGTGTTCCCTGGAGTCTAGGTAACAACAAGTTTTCCCAGATTACTCTCCACCTCTTTCGATAAATGACTTTGCGTTATCGCAACATCCGCTTACCATTGATTTCTCTCTGCCAACGACCATTGGTCTTCACTGGAATTTGGGTGGCAATAAGCCTCCCCAAGGTCCCAGTACTCTTCGCACTCATCCAGTGGAGGTCTGGTTAGTGCTCTCCCTCCTATGTCCTTTCATCCTTCTTGACCCTTCACGACTATTTTGTGTGGTATCAGCTAAGGCTGATATCTTGTTTGTGGAGGGCACAGTTTATAAGATTTCCTGCAGTTTCAGTTCCATTGGTTTTATGTGGTGTCTCTTCCATCTTTTTTTAATTTTTATTTTTACTTCTGTTGCAGTTTAAGTGGGTTGGTTTCCGCATTCGAGAATTTTCCTTAAGATTTCAGCTGTTTTCATCATTGCCGCCCTTTGTATAGTCTCAGCCTTCCCCTTGATTCCAATCTCTCGCAGTCTTTTATTCGTTGTTTTTTAGACTGTTCCTTGTGCTCATAAAATTATTGGTATTATATTAACTTTCTTCATGTTCCATATTGCTTTCAAAAAAAAATTCTTGGTCTGATGAGGTTGACTTTCTTGGAAAAGTGCAACCGAAACATAATAATGTTTGTATAAATAAAAATGTATACTTATAAACAGCTCTACTTGTTATTGAGCACTTTTTATAAACACTTGAGTTTCTACGGATTTACATTTACAGGAACTAATACAATACATGTACGATATATATATATATATATATATATATATATATATATATACTACACGTATTGTATTAGTTTCAATAGATGTAAATCCGTTGAAACTCCAGTGTTTATAAAAGTGCTCAATAACAAGTAGGACTGTTCTTTAGTATAAATTTTTATTTATACAAACATTATTGGTTACATATGTGCATACATGTTTCGGTTGTACTCTTCACAGAAAGTCAACCTCTCGAAACCAAAGAAGACAGTCTTCTTTGGTCTGAAGAAGTTGACTCTCTTTAAAGAGTACAACCGAAGCATGTATGGACATATGTAACCAATAATGTTTGTATAAATAAAATGTTATACTATATATATATATATATATATATATATATATATATATATATATATATATATAATATTTGTTTTGCTTTGTTTATTATTTATGTATGTATACGTTTCGTCCTTTATAACCGGGACTCATCAGCATAGAGATATGACTATTCACTACTGGTCATGCGATTCGAAACCCCGGATTCCGAGTATATAGGAAGAGAGATAAAGATGTGCGAATGACAAATCTATTTAATCTTCGATTGTTCAATGCAAGGTGTACTCGATAAAAACATGTTTATGTTTCTTTCTTTAAGCCAGGCTTTTCAAAGATTAAAATCTTATCATCAGAGGAATTACATAGATCGATAAGTTGGCAGGGGAATAGCCAAAATTTAAAATTTGAAAGAATTTAAGAAACAATATAAAGTAATGGAAAGTAAAAGTTTATGCATAAAAAGGTTATCAAAATATAAAGTCTGTTCAGTTATCGATCTATGTAATTCCTCTGATCATAAGATTTTAATCTTTGAAAAGCTTGGCTTAAGGAAAGAAAAATAAACATGTTTTTATCGAATACATCTTGCATTGAACAATCGAAGTTGAAATAGATTTGTCATCCGCACATCTTTATCTCTCTTCCTTCATTCATCTTTATAATTGCTCTATCTCGTATATTGAGCTTAAATCATTTCGCTATAGGTTCTATCCTCTAAAAGTATACTTTTAGTTTCATATTTTATATATATATATATATATATATATATATATAAATGTCAAAGTTATATATTTTGATATATCTTTTATTTATTTTCTATATTTTGACGTGTAGGAATATCAATTGTCCCTTATGTATATAAAAAAAAAAGAAGTTTTTCTTAAAAGGAGAAAAAATTTTTCGGCCGCGATCCTTCGGTCTTCGTCAATGGAATCATATATATGTAACAATATATCTATACCTCTCTCTCTCTCTCTCTCTCTCTCTCTCTCTCTCTCTCTCTCTATATATATATATATATATATATATATATATATATATATATATATATATATATCATTAAAACGTAAATCATTTAGTATGATGATCACAAGGGTATAACGCTACCACTTTATTGGAGATATCCCTACAAGGCCTATCCCTCGCAATGATCTCATCAATAAGGCAGTTTATCAAATAATGAGGCCATTACAACTCACCTTTGTTGGAGTTATATAAACTGTGTACAGAGAGAGAGAGTCTCTTTATTAACGTTTTTGTTCCGAACATAAAACCTATTTTGAGCAGCTCTGAAAATAATGTTCTTTGGATGTAGACCAATCAGGCGTAAGTTCCAACAAGTTGTATACTCTCGGAGGAGCGTAGATGAACTCTTCAGTTAGCCTTTGATGAAGTCTCCGAGGACACTAAACAATCGAGATATAAACGGACCGAAATCCTTCTTCACCCTAAAAAAATTAAAAAAAATATTTTTACAGATAATCAATAAACCGTACTATACGAAAAGGAGAAGCGTTTTTTTATTACGCTGATTTTTTGGCACCGAAAAGCCATAAATATATTCGATGTCAGTGAGGGAATTCCCCAAAGAGATGCGCTCCTACAAATCAATCCTAGAACTTTGGGATTTCTTCATATTAACTGATTTCTCACGAAGTTTTTGAAATTTGAGGACGCATAAAAGGCGGGTTTCTCTTCTTCCCCATCTTCACCCCTTCTTTTTCTTCTTCTTTTTTTCTTCTTCTTTTTTTCTTCTTCTTTTCTTCTTCTTTTTCTTCTTCTTTTCTTCTTTTTCTTCTTCTTTTCTTCTTTTTCTTCTTTTTTTCTTCTTCTCTTTCTTCTTCTTCTTCTTTCCTTTCTTCTTTCCCTTTATTCCCCTTTCTTCTTCTTCCCCTTCTTCCCTCTTCTTCTTCTTCTTCTTCTTCTTCTTCTTCTTATTCGTTTTATTTCTTCTTCATCATAATTCGTGAGAGTGATCACTTTGATCTCATAAGTAAGTCAATTTAATAACGATAAAATGTTGCCATCGTTGACGATATTATTCAATTTCTCGATTATTTGATACAAGTTTCAAACATTTTTTACTATAGAAGAGAAAAGACATATTTTCATATGTCTTTTCTCTTCTATAGTATGACATCTTAACAATGACTGTTCTTTCATTGCGATGAAATAAATAATGACACGCTCACAATAAAATCCGAAGAGGGTTGATATGCCGTAAAATAAACAAATAGTCATAAAAAAATAAAATTTTCTTTTCTCCGAAAAATACGTTTTTATTCATATTTCCACTGTGAGAATAGGGAAAAAGGAATTCCCCGCGTATCCGGGACGATCTCGTCTATCCATAATAAAGTGTTCAACCAAGCGGAACATCCTTTTCCACAGACAAATGAAATTGCAGACAATTTTAAGCATAACAACAGGGAAGACAATTCATATTCTAACCATGACGAGATGTCATTCATTTTATATACAAAACAATTTTTTGTTGTTTACCAACTTCCAAAAACAGAAAGACGGGATCGATGGATGTATTAAATATTCAGACGCTTAAGTATTTTTTTTTTGTTGCGTGTTTTGCAATCATGGCGACTGCAAAACTCGCGCCAAAAGTATCGCGTCTATGCTTCTACTGGTTTCAACTGAATAATGAATAGTTTTGACTTGGAGGAAGCGTTAGAATAATGGGGAAGTGACACACCATTTCGAATCTCATCCATTTTCATAAAACATCATGTGCCTCACATGCTAGTTGAATACTATCATGTTTTAAGGGCGTTAAACAGTGAAATTTTTAATGATTTTTCTGAAAAACGCTTTTTACAAAGTTAAATGTGTCCAAATTTGTCTCTGTGGCTCCTCCTGTCCATAGATGTTCCTCTACGACGAGCTTGTTATTTTTTCCTTATTTTTTTCCTGGAATTTTCTGTAAGACGTGGTGCTAAAGGCGCTGATGAAGGGACTTTTTCAAGTTTAATTTTAAAAATTGAAAAATTAAAAAATAAAATCAAGTATTTCCAGAATGTTTTGGAAACGACCGTACGCCATACTTGATGTTCTAATTCTTGGAACAATTGTAATGTTCTAATTCATTAAATCCTCTTATATATATATATATATATATATATATATATATATATATATATATATATATATATATATATATATATATATAGTAATCCAGGTAAAGTAAACATCCACGGGATAGAAATCCAAATAATTTCAACTGGGCTCAATATCAAATAGAGCTTTATATATATATATATATATATATATATATATATATATATATATATATATATATATATATATATATATATATATATAGTAGTTTGTCTGATTGTTTGTTTGTTTCTTTTTCTTTTTCTTTCTTTCTTATGATTGTGTATAGGCGGATATCATTTTAATTCACCAGTTACATCCCGTAAGAGGAGCCAGCAGGTTCTGAAACAAATGTCGGATACTCAACTATATATATATATATATATATATATATATATATATATATATATATATATATATATATATATATATAAGCAAATATTGTTAAATATAACAGAATTCCTCTGCTGTATCATACTTTTATTTTTTTTTTCAATTTTTCTAATTAATGCTATGTTTCATATGTATCACGAACGTTTTCAATTCTTCGTCGAATCATCTTAAGACGACAAAAACAAATTTAAAAAATGGAATTGACTAACGAAGTAAGTAAAGCGCCAAGAACACTAAAACACCGGTTTATACTAAGGCTAGAATGTTCCATTATTCTCAGAAGAGCAAGTCCATTCTCTGAGTTCTGATTGGCTGAGATTCATAAATGGAAATTCTAGTGTATAAATGTTCTTTCATTCAAACAAGAGTTTTTCTATCAGATGGATGTCAATTGGGGCCTTTATGCCGATAAGTGTTATTTGATTCTATATCTCCCCCAACCCCCAGTACACGAACGTAATGGTCGTTGGGGAAGAATGGGTTTCTTTTGACCTGGTTGATTGTGAGAGAGTAAACTGGACAATACCGGGCGGAGTTTACTGGCATCGGTTTAACAGTGCTGGGTGATGTCAGGTGTCTGGGCGATGTCATCACGTGTACTGTGTGTATTGGAATCCCAAAGCGTTGGATTGGGAGATTCAGACAAATCATTGGGAATGGGGACTTGAATTACAGGTGTTGCAAGTTTTCTGAGGAATCTGTGGTTTTGCAAAGTGATTCTGCTTGACCCATCAATCATCATCCGATACTGTTGTGTCCCATCGACGACTGTTTGTACGTTGTATTGATACCCTTTCTCCTTCTTGGAGTGCGAATAGAGTATGCCCTGTGCGGTTTTACCGCTCGGCGAGGTAAATGCAACGTTAAGATAAGCTTATCTCACGGTTCCTAGCTGCAGCTATCTATTTTGCGTCTGGCTTATACAGTGCAGTTTGAGATGGTATGAAGTCATAAAGTCGACGGTGGAGCAAGCGTTTTGCTGGGGATAATCAGTTTAGGAGTGAATCCTGTACATACAAATATATAACCATATAAACTTTATAAAGACAGAGATTAACTCAGTTAGTGTTACACCCAAAGCAGTTACTATTTATCTATATTTATATTGAAACAGAGACAAGTAAACTCGTATTATTATATACAAGTCAACTCGTATTGTTATATACAAGTACACTCGTATTACTATATACAAGTAAACTCGTATTACTATATACAAGTAAACTCGTATTATTATATACAAGTAAACTCGTACCGTTAAAAATGACGGGGTACAATTTCGATATGACTCGAATAAAACCCGTTTTTGTGTTTACATTACAAACAATACTAACGCTCAGTCGTGTGAATAGATATGGAATTACTTTCCTTGGTGTTACACGCAAAATATACACATTTATAAATATATATATTGAAACAGAAACACAATGCTTATATATACAGAGTGATTGGAAAGTAACTCATTATTATTAAGTGCTCGTAATATATTAATTAAATATAATTATTACACAAATGAATATGACAAGAAAATGTATATATATTCGATATGGGTGCCAGCAATCGCCACCAACTTCTAAAGCTCCCTGGAAACCGCATCAACTGATTTAACAAGGAACTTTTTATTTTTTTCTTCTTTTTTTTTTTTTTTTTTTTTACTAATGAGTCAACGCTTATCAAGGCTAAAAGCCTGCTCGCAGATTAGTGTCAACAAGATGGATAGATTGACAGATGAATGGTGATGAATACTATGAGAGTATTGAACACAGCAGCCGACCCAGAAAACAGCATTTTTCCTCAATTGTCAAAAACATCGCTTGTGGAATGTGAGGACTAATGGAAAAACTGACGCATAATTCATAATCTTTCTCCCCCCCCATTCATTTCTTGTAAGAATTATATTTCAAATATAGGCCGTTACTTTTCAATCACCCCGTATATGCGGATGTAAGGTACAGTATAAGGATAGTATTCTACAGAATATGTCGATAAAATAAAATGGAAAAAGAATATAAAAGACATCAGAAGGACAGACTATGGACTAATATTTCGCTACTTTTTATTTACTTGGATGCTTCATTTCTTGTAAGAATTATTATTTCAGTAATAACTTACAAGTTTAACTTACAAATATAAGGCGTTATTTTCCAATCGCCCTGTATATTACTAGTGTGTCCACTTGGTCAAAAAATATGGTATACTTTTTCATTGTTTCCCAACCATTACAATTTATAGAATTAAAAAATAGTTTTCATCTTGTTTATAAACAATAGTCAGTTGCTGATGTTAAAGTTCGGTTTAATATATACTGAATTACTTCCTTCCCTCTTTAAAAGAAAAGGAATATCTCTCCACACACACACATACATAAACACACACGCACACACACACACACACATATATATATATATATATATAAGGATGAGTCAACATCGTTACACAATTTTGCACAATTTGGCAACGACACGAGAAATATTTATGTTTCAAATGTTTTTGTGAAATGATACTTTGTGCTTTTCTTATTTTGCTGCATCATTGCAAACCACGAACTGCTTCGAGAATTGTATAGAGAAGGTTGACCGATCTTTAGTTTCCTTCTGTCAGAGATTACAACAAAAAAATAGTATAAATATGAAAACTTTTTTCTAGAAATAATTCACCCGACAAAAAATTTAACTGATAAGATTTGAAGTCGGTTTGGCTATTCTACGGTCTGCATCGGGTTTTTATTTGATCAACAACTCACACAAACGCCCTCCACCCGGCTGTAAGACCCCAATTTTGGAGTTTGAGGGGGGGGGGGGTGTTGAGTCATTTCTTTATTCCCAATTCCATTCTGATCCGTAGTTGTAGTTCTTGTCAGATCTATGGGTTAAATTCAATCTGTTTTGGGTATGACACAGAACTACACCCGGTGGTTAGTCCACCATTTTGAAAATGTGGGGAGTAGTCTCCCCTTAGTTTATATTACTCCAACTTCCGTTCTGATTGATAGTTATTGTCAGCGTCGCATCTACAGTGTAAATCGAATGTGTCTTTCGTATAACATCATGAATAAATAGTTAAAACAAACGCCATGATTAAATATTTGGCGATATTAAGAATTTAAGAGCTTCAAAAAAGTTTTACCCAAATGACTAGATTCGGCATTAAATAAGCTAGATAGGATTGACGTGCCGTAAAACAAGCAAACTAAATGAGGTCTTGCTTGGCTCTCTTGTAATCCAACTAAGAGGATCAGTCATAATTACAAACGACAACGAATTACAATGTCGCAAATAATAAATCTTATCTTCATCAGATCGCAAAGAACGTCTCGGTGTAATCGAAGATTATAACGTCTTGGAGGTTTGTTAGCGAATGCGTGTTTGTTTTTCGGCAAGAGGAGGAGGGGGTGTTACAATCTTGTCTGCTGCAGCTGTGTTTTTTTTAAGCAACCGATCATCTATTTCTCACAAAGGGGGGGGGCGGAAATTGCGAAAGAAGACGAAAAGCAGAGATTCTAAAAGTCTACGACAAAATACCAGACATAGATCCTCAAAATCGAGCAATGAAAACAAAATGACTTTAAAGGGATTTGGTTTCACTTTCTTTTCTTACTTTGGTATTCAGTTGTAATAGCAGCATCAGAAGTTGTATCTCTAAAAATGATGCTTATCAGAAAAAGAAATCAGTAGGGAAATACGCACACTTGAAAACACATACATGTGAGATATGTAATTCGAATGCCAGGCCACATCTAAACGTGATAAGCGTTATCAGCTGACTTATCTCCGGTGCCAGCAACCCACCCATTAACAGTAAAAAAATGTATAGCGCTATTTGTATTTTCTTTGTTTACATATTTTTCTACCCTATCGGTAACCTAAAAAGAAATCTATTCTTTCAAGACGATTATTAAATTATGCTAAAATCTACCAGAGCGCTCAACCTATGAGTAGGGAGCATATATATATATATATATATATATATATATATATATATATATATATATATATATATATATATATATATATATATATATATATATATATATACAGGGTGTTTCAAAGGTCTTGGGAACATTACAAATGCGTATATCTCATGAACTATTCCAGGTAGAAAAATGAAACTGGTGCCATTTTAAAGCTTGCTTAATCAAGTTTTTGGTCATACTAATGATTTTCGTGTTATCTTTCCAGCTGCAGTAATGGCGTTCTCTAAACAAGACAAGGCATTTTGCGTCCTCCAATTTGCAAAGACTGAATCGTGGACATGTGTTCAGCGTGCATTTCGCAGGAAATTTAAAAAAGAAGCCCCTGAAAGGAAATCCATTGTCAGATGGCATGCTAAATATGTGAAAGATGGGTGTTTGTGCCCAAGTAAGCGAACAGGTCGCCCTTCAACTTCAGAAGATGCAGTTGAGCAAGTTCGGACAGCCTTTCAGCGGAGCCCCCGTAAATCAGTGAGAAGAGCCAGCAGGGAACTTCAGCTTGCTCCAGCAACTGTCTGGCGTGTCTTAAGGAAACGACTGCAAATGGTACCTTACAAGCTCAAGTTGGTCCAAAAGTTGAAGGACACTGATAAGCCACTTCGCCGTGACTTTTGCATTGCAATGCAAGAGAAGTTGGAAGATAATGGCTTTGATGACCGGCTTGTTTTTAGCGATGAGGCGACCTTCCATCTGAATGGCAAAGTTAACAAGCATAACACTCGCATATGTGGTACTGAGAATCCTCATGAACTTCTTGAGCACGAGCGAGATTCACCAAAAGTGAACGTGTTTTGTGCAATTTCCAAGAAAGATGTCTATGGACTGTTCTTCTTTGAAGAGGCAACTATCACTGGTGAATCCTATCTCAACATGCTGCAAGACTGGTAAATGGCTCAGTTGGAACAAGCAGAATCTGATGACTTCATTTTTTAACAAGATGGTGCACCACCACACTGGAGTCTTAGAGTAAGGCAGTTTCTTAACACAAGGCTGCCTGGTAGATGGATTGGGAGATCTGGGCGAGGTGATGACGTTCTCATGCCCTGGCCTCCTAGGTCTCCAGATCTTACCCCGTGTGACTTTTTCCTTTGGGGCTTTGTCAAGCAACAAGTCTATGTGCCGCCCCTTCCAAGAGATATTGACGAACTAAAGGCTCGAGTAACGGCAGTTGTGGGAACCATTGACGTCAAGATGCTGGAACGCGTTTGGCAGGAAATGGACTATCGACTAGATGTCTGCCGTGTGACGAATGGTGCTCATATTGAGCAACTTTGAAGATTCCCCACAAAACTTGAAACTTTAACCTTTCCAATGGTACCAATTTCATTTTTCAACTCCTAATAGTTTTTGAGTTATTAAAAATCGTTATGTTCCCAAGACTTTTGAAACACCCTGTATAATAAGGAGAATATTTTAAAAAAATATTTTGAAACCTGAACAACGCAGATATTTGTTGTTTTTCTTAAATAAATTATTTATTTACTTTAAAAACTTTTTTTAGATACCCTTGTCAGAAGTATAAGCATATTTCTTCTTTTTTTTTCTTCTTTTTTATCCTTGACTGAGACATTTCTATCGCAGTCAAGTTGAAATTCGTCCTGTTGTTATCGACGACAAAGTTGAAATGTTCTTACGTGAATAATGTCGTTTGTAAAATCACACATTGAAACGTTGATAAAATATTGCCATTTCATCAACGTTTCAATGTGTGATTTTACAAACTATATATATATATCTATATATATATATATATATATATATATATATATATATATATATATAGAGAGAGAGAGAGAGAGAGAGAGAGAGAGAGAGAGAGAGAGAGAGAGAAAAATTGTTCCTCAGTGTACAAGCGTTGTGTAATTTGAAATTTTAGGAGGCAAAAACAACGCAGATATTTTTTTTAAATATATTTATTCATTTATTTAAAGTCAACGATGTACGTCTTCATCGGATTTTTCTAGTGACAACATTCCTACAAAAAAAGAAAATGACCTATATTCTACAAAGAGGCTTCCGTAGGGAATCGTCAGACTGAAATGCATAGAGTTGGTGTTGCTGGGTGTTTTATATATATATATATATATATATATATATATATATATATATATATATATATACGTGGTGTTTAGTCTAGCTAGTTAAACAATCAGATTATTTGATATTTTCTCCCACTGTTTTAGTTAATATTAAAAAATATCTGCGTTGTTTTAGCTTCTAAAATTACAAATTATATATACATATAAATATATATACATATATATACCTATGTATATATATATGTATATATATGTGTATATGTATGTATGTATTATATGGATATATGTATATATGTATATGTATATATGTATATATATATGTATATATATAGGTATATATACGTATATATGTATATGTATGTACGTATATATGTATATATATATGTATATATGTATGTACATATATATATGTATATATATGTATATATATATAGGTATATGTATATATATATATGTATATGTATATATGTATATATATATGCATATACATGCATATATATGTATATATATGTATATATACATATATATGTATATATATACATATATAAGTATATATATGTATATATATATACATATATAAGTATATATATGTATATATATACATATATGTATATATATATATATATATATATATATATATATATATATATATATATATATATATATATATATATATATATATATGAAGTAGAGAACTGAAAGCGAACTTTTAGGAAAGGTAACACCTATTGTGAAAAGTATACAGCTCAATATACCAGATAGAGCAGATAGATAGAAGGATGAAAAGGAATTAGAAAAGACGCTGGTTTCTGGAGTTTAACTTTGAAACCTTTCAATTTATTTCTCGTGCTTTCTAGCGGCCTTCCTACAAACAAACCACATTCTCCGCTGGACTTTTTGACACCGGACCTTTTTACAATCGGACACTTGCTTGCATTCGGGTAGCGTTTTGCCTTGTTTTCTCCCCCACAATCTTTGTTTTACTTTTTCAGATGTTAAATCTTGGCTCTTCGCCAACTTACCTATCCTCTGATGATAAGAGTTTGATCTTTGAAAAGCCTGGCTTAAGGAAAAAAAAATTTAATAAATTGCTTTTTTGCGGAATATACCTTGCATTGAGCAACTGAATTGAGAAATGATCTGCCTCTGTCGCTTTTCTAATTTCTTTTTCATCCTTCTTTATATATATATATATATATATATATATATATATATATATATATATATATATATATATATATATATATATATATATATATATATATATATAAATATATTAAGAAGTCTTAAGGCAATGCAGAGAGACGGATTGATAAAATACTGGAAATAACAAAAATAAAAATCGAAGGAGACGATTTACAACTATCCATTTATTTTTCCTTTCAACATTACGTAAACGGCAAGTATGGTGTTAGCTGTGTGTGATGTCCGGATGATGATTAGAAATCATTTGATATTTCGGGAAAATCTTCCCTTTATCAAAATTGGGTACAAAAGAAAAGTCTGACTGTGTGGAATTCACTAAGATGGATGCTAGAAAGTAGAATTGGAAAGAAGACACCCCCGAAGAATATGAGATTCTGAAGAAAATAATCAATCAATACATTTTTTAAATTTTCTTAAAATTACATCCTACACATAGATATAGTGTTCAAAAAATTAGTGTGTGATATTAAATTTATTAACTGGTTGACAATCAACTGTTTGTTGTAATGATATTATTTTATTTGTTTTTATATTATTCTTTTTGTTTTGTTTTTTAATATAAATAAATATATATATATATGTATATATATATATATGTATATATATGTGTGTATATATACGTATATTTATATATATATATATATGTATATACTTAAATAAATATATATGTATATGAAATTAAAATTGTAGTTTGCTTGAAGCATTGCTGGTAAATATAAATGTAAGTTCGTAATCCGAGACAGGAGCAATGCGATATAGGTACCGGAAGGTGGAACAGATGAACAAAAATAAATGAGAAGAGAAAATATGAATGGAATCTCAAATCAATTTATTAATATTTCACGGTTAAATACCAGAACAGTAAATAGAAAGAAAGTTTACAATCAAGCAATTTAAAAAGGTCCGGAAAAGGTAAACTTTAATTTTCAAGAGTGGAACCTCTCATTAAAAAAGGCGAGATGGACACAACTGTTGACGAAATGCCATGCATATGTATATATATATATGTATATATGTATATATATATGTATATATGTATATATATAGGTATATATATGTATATATATGTAAATATATGTATATGTATATATGTATAAATATGCATATATGTATGTATATATATGTATATATATACATGTATATATGTATATATACATGTATATATGTATATATAATATGTACGTATGTATATATGTGTATATGTATGTAGGTACGTATGTACATATATATATGTATATATATATGTATATGTGTATATATATATGTATATATGTATTTATATGTATATATATGTATATGTGTATATATATGTGAATATATGTATATGGATGTGTATACATACATATATATATATATATATATATATATATATATATATATATATATATATATATATATATATATATATATATATATATATATATATATGCATTGACAAAGACGTATTCACTGAAAAATCTCAAGTTTTCCGAATTAATAAATAATTTATTTTAAAAGACAAAAAAATTACGTTGTTCTGGTTTTTCGAAATATTTTTATTATTACCTTCCATCAACGTTTCTAGTGGGGGTTATGTATTATATATATATATATATATATATATATATATATATATATATATATATATATATATATATATATATATATATATATGTATATATATATATGTATATATGTATATGTATATATATATGTATATATGTATATGTATATATATATGTATATGTATATATATATGTATGTATATGTGTGTATATATATGTATATGTGTATATAAGTATATGTATATATATATGCATATGTGTATATATATATATGCATGTGTAAATGTTTTTTTATGTTTATGTGTATATATATATGCATATGTGTACATGTATATATGTATATTTATATGTATGTATATGTATATATGTATATGTATATATATTTATATGAATATATATAGATATGTATGTATATATGCATATATATATGTATATGTATGTATACGTGTATATATATGTACATGTTTATGTATATATATATGTATATGTATGTGTGTATATATATGAATGTATATATATGTATATATATATATGTGTGTTTGTATGTATATATATATGCATATATGTATATATATGTGTATACATGTCTATATATGTATATATATATCTGTATATATATATATATATATCTGTATATATATAGGTGTATGTACATGTATATATGTATATATATAGGTGTATATATATGTATATATGTATATGTATATGTATATGCGTGTATATATGTGTATATACATGCATATGTATATATATATATATATATATATATATATATATATATATATATATATATCTACTTAACTTCGAGGTAAATTATACTCTATTACATCGAAAATAGCGGATAGGTTTTCCTAATAACTTCCGGGTCAATCACTAATTTACCTAAGTCTTAATTATGAGGAAGATAGCTAGAGTGATAGAGAGGGAAAATGAACGAAACACAGGGAACACCCTTATGTCACTAATTGTAAAAAATAAAAAAGTTAAAAAACAAACGAACATGATCTGCTCTGTTAATTATGTCATCTCATGTGAGACGAGAACGTCGATACGGAAGTTCTGCTTACAACCAATTATTTTCACGACAAATTTGAATTATTCATCTTCCCTCCTTCGAGTTTTTGTTCATGTTTTCTTGTAGTCGTGTTCTGATTGGTCCATTTCAAACAAACTATCATTGCGTAAATGATTACTCGTGACATTAGCGTGGCATCTGTCTCTGAAAAGAAAAAGGACTAAATTCTAGCCTTTTCATCTGTATCATGTTTTTGCTTGCTTCTTTGTTTGGTTGCATATTGAATGTTTTAGGGAAAGCTGAATGAGACGAAATGTGGTTATTATTTTCGTGTTATTGACTAGAGTTTGTCTTAAATCAACAATCAATCATCTTTTAGGAATGTTTGTATACATACACACACACACACACACACACACATATATATATATATATATATATATATATATATATATATATATATATATATATATATATATATATATATATATTAAAATTTATAGACGTCCGCACAACTTTTAGCATGTACTAGCTTTGAACGAAAAATTCAAAATGGCGTATTAGTAGGTTCCCCCACGTGTGAGTTTGCTCTTTTTCTTTGTTTTTTGTTTGGTTTCACCCAAAAATGAAGCACTGTATAGTGTAGGTTTTTCAATACACTTTAATCCAAGAACTTTTTACTCTTTGTGAATTTTTCTGATGATTTTGTAATGTTGCAGAGACGATATTGACATAAAAATGTTGTTTGGCACAAGACAAATGAGACGGACCGTAAAAAATATATCTCACAGTAATCTTATGTTTTTTGGAAATGTGAAAAAATAAAAATAATACAAGAAAACCATGGTTATTGGAATATAATATGAACTGACTATATATATATATATATATCCATGTTTTGGGGAATTTAGGGGATTTTGATAACATAGATAATATTTAAACTTATCAAAATGCGGCAAAACTTGAACCCCTTGAATATAAATGCTTCTTACTTGACTAGCAAAAATTGCTACCTCCGGTTGCATATTTTTGATAGGCTGGGAGCATCATATAATTGTCAAATAACCACTTACAATACGTAGTAAAAGAAAAATAATTTTCTTTTTTTTTGGGGGGGGGGGGCTATTGAAATTATTTTCAACGCTATTGATAATGTTTACCCATTCATTTATTTTTGTTATTATCACTTGAATTCAGGTTTTGAAACATGACGTAAATCATAAATCACGCCAAAACTATAATTATTTTGTTAAGTTCAGCTCTATTTATGAGAAGGTCTAAATAGTTCAGTTTCTAGAACCTCAGACTGAAGATCTCAAGGTTCCGGTTTCGATTTCGATTTCCGGTTATGTCATCCGATTTATTTGTTCTGCAATCTTCTCCATTTCTAAAAGTAGTTAAGATCTCTGATATTATGAAATGAGACAAATTTATTACGTTAAAAAATATTGATTGTTGAAAAACAAAATTGCATATTTTAAAACCGGGATCTCAAACTCAAATGGAACTCTACCCTTTTGTGTGTCCCTTTGTTTGAGACGCCGGTTTTAAGATATGCAATTTTCTCTGTAAAAACTTTATTCAAAAAATAAAAAAACGTTCATTATTTCACGTTTCATTATTTTAGTTCCAGTGGCCTTACACGCCGTTGATACGCTCAAAGCTGCAAATATTAATACAATTAACATTGCAGACAGTCCTGGGCCGGTCGTTGTGATCTGCGCCTATCAGACACTGACCGGCAGTAAAAGATCAAATTCAGAAAATTTTTAACCTCATTTAATGAGAAATGGATCCCATGAACTTTGGGGGAAAATCGACCATTGTATACGATTCTGGGCACAATTTGATATTTAACCCATCGCTAGTTAAAATAAGGGGGGGGGGGGGCTTTTATGGGCTTCCCAATGGGATTAGTGCCGACTTGAGCACAATAGCAAATTCCATAGTCTACGATAGTATCCATTACGTCGATCACGTCACATCCAGAACTTTATGAGCAACGTGTGTGTGTGTGTGGGGTGGGGGGGGGGTAACTCTAAAAAATGAGAAGCCCAGTAGAGTTGACTTACAAAACTCTAAGTTTTTCTCATTGCCATAATATATATATATGTATATATATATATATATATATATGTCATCCAACAGAGCTGTTTTGTCGTGTCGCGGCTCTTCAATGTGGCTAGACGTTGCGAATGTTTCACGCTAAGATTCGACAACTATATATATATATATATATATATATATATATATATATATATATATATATATATATATATTAAATATATATTTTAAATATATATTATATATATATTAAAAATATTATGTATATATTCCTCCCTCCCTCCGGCCTCAAGAAATTTCATACTTGACCACAACAAAAATCTCCCCTCTCCCCTCTAACCCTCTTCCACTCTTTGACTATTTCCTTCACACTCTTACCCCCTGCCCATTTTCAAGTTATCTTCATTTCTT
>OY744528.1:125284297-125294297 GCA_963556195.1 Sepiola atlantica | reverse complement strand
ACTATATTAAAAAGATCTAATTCCTACACTCCAGGATCCGCTTTCTGCGAACAGTATACTAGAAACATTTATGATAGCCACAGCATCTAAAAGCTTAAACATTATTAACACTAAAACTGAGCTCATCTCAAATTACAGGCACAAACGAAAATTTAAATACATTAATTTCATTACTCCCTCTGACACCCTTCCTCCCAGCCAACAACCCCCTTTCTAGTATCAGACAATTTTTTAAATTCTATAATTTGGTAATTGTTGATCTTTAATTCTTAACTCCTCCAACCTTACAAATAACCATCCCAACAACATAACATATCCTCCCTAATACACCTAATAACTATATTAACCCATAGCATTTCTTGTAAATTGAAAACTAACATTTCTCTTTTTACACCTCACCGACCCTTAACCGCCCTAACTTCAATACCATTATTCCTACTCTACACTATAAATCCTTTTCATTTTTCTTTTTTCTTCTATTTGCCAACCTACACATACACTCTTCCATTTCTTTTTATGCTTTTTATTTTCATCTCCCCTGTATCGACTCCATCAACCCTGTATATGCTCCTATCCACCGACAATATCTTCATCGTAAATTCCATCTATCTCACCTTTAACTACGCTCCTAGGTTACTCCTTCAATTGGTCCATTTGCTTCCCCTTATAAAGCTATTCATAACTTCAACGCACTAGTAATACATTTAAATTTCACATGATTCAACACAACATTACCCCATAATACTTATAACAGAAATCAATTGTTACAAGCGGTCTAACTTTATCCTCAACTTTATCCCCAACCCTAAATTTTAATTTGATTGAGTGGGACAGGCTTAATGTTTAACTATACATTGAGCTTATCTTACTTATTTATTTATTTTTATTTAATTATTTAATTATACTTTTGCGCTTGTCTTATTTCATTATATTCTTAACCAACTGGGAATCCCTTTTAAACTCTTTAGTACTTTTAACTTTTTTGACTATGTAACACTATGTCTTTGTCCGGCTTAGTACATTTTCAACATTTAAACTACAGATTTCCATTCATTAGAACCCCAACTTTCCCATCGGAAACTCTTTTAAACTTTCGAAATTATTCTGTCTTTCGCTCAAAACCCGTTTTAATCACGCCCCCTCTCTTCTTTTTCAAATAATATATACACTCAATGACCAATCCCTACTCGCATCGGATCTAGTATATACCCAAACTAACCTTATCACTAGAACCCCTCCTCCACTCTCCCTATTCCCTTCCAGCAGCAGCCATGGCTATTTCAACTAACCATCCCACCTTCTGCCTTACCTTCCTTCTCTCCAACCCACCTCCTAATTTGACCTTGTTTTTAACTTAAGGACTACTTCTCAGAACTGCCTCAATATTTCACTGCTAATCTCATTCGTTTACGATTCTAATCCGGCACAGGAAATATTGTTTAGAATGGCCCGATTTCTTCATATTAATTCCGTTTAAGTGCGCTCCATCTATGATTTGAACTCAACATCTCACTATTCAATTTACTCCATTTTTGAACGCTTTCCTATGCTGCCTTCACGAAACTTTTTCTTCTCCATCTAAATCTCCTTCCATTGGACACCTTATCAACGGACAATTACCATCTGGACAAACCCAATATCTTTTTTACACGAACTTTTTTTCACCCTCCATTTTCTCAATAATATTTTTTCAAATGTTGAATTTTGGCTTTCCTACTGCCAACTTATCTATCTGTATAATTCCTCTGATGATAAGATCTCGATCTTTGAAAAGCCTTGGCTTAAGGAAAGAATAATAAACATAATTTTATTACAGAATATACCTTGCATTGAACAATCGAAGTTTGAAATAAATATGGACATTCGTACATGTTTATCACTCTTTGTTTATATATATATATATATATATATATATATATATATATATATATACCCAAAGATAGCGTAATAATTCAACTGTTGATAAGCAGTGTTTTCATTATCATCTGTTTTAACAGATGTCAAATTGACTATTAGTCATGTTAAGACACTGCATCTCCTTTCACGAAATATTAAGGATGAGAGTGTTGTTTTTAATATTAATTAAAACGATCACTTCTATTCCACTTTCCCTTGGTAAGTCGCATGATCAAACATTTCCTTTAAAATTACGATTCTCGATGGAGACCATACAACCCTCTGAAATCTCAGAGGCCTTCGTAGATGTGAAGGGCATGTAGGCTGGTAAGTGCGAGAAACGAATGATCGGGACATTTATTTCCCTTTTTACATGTGAACGAATCATTGGGGCATTCGGGTTCCATTAAACAAGATACCCGACTGAAAACAAGAAACGGATATTTTTAATGGAAATTCTAGATTGACTTTTAAACACGCAGATTAGTGAATGAAACAAGTCGGTAAAAAGAAAGTTGTAATCCTCTGCGTGTGTTCGGCTAAAAGTCAGAAACTACACAAGGTACAGTTAGTAACCTTACATCATCAGATTCAGTGTGACCCCGACTAGGTTATGGTAAAAAACATTCTGTAATATTAATTCCATTCGGGTTACCAGGGATCAAATTACTGCATGAGGCTAAAAATGGTTGTTTCTAAAAACAACTCTGAAATTAAGTCAGTGATTTTTCTTTTTCTTCTTTGTTTTCTTTTTCTTTTTTGTTTTCTTTTTCTTCTTTGTTTCTTTAATTATATTGAATTAGTTACGAGAAAGAGAGAGAGGGAGAGAGAGAGAGAGGTTTTTTAAAGAAAGATATTACTCACATTTTTAACTCTTCTTTTTAGTTATCTATGTTCCCAGGCAACGCCGACTATCTCGGTTAATTCTACCTCGAGGTTATGCGTTCAATTCCTGGGTAAGGCACTAAAGAAAGTAATATTTTGGTAACGCATTTCTTCTAACCCCGACTGATTACTAAAAAGACACGTACAATTTTCTGAATTGAATTTCGTTTTTTTTTAGGTTAACCTCGTTTAATTAGAAATGAAGTTTTGTAATTCATTAATTCATTTGTAATTAATATTTTTAAATTTGAGATTTTGACAGTTTATGTTGAGCTTTTTCAATTTAAATTTGTTTTTTTTTTAATTTGAGCTTTATTTTTTTAAGTTGAACATTTTTATTTGAGGTTGATATTTTTCAATTTAAGGTTTTCAAGGTTTTTCAATTTGAAGTCGAGTTTTTAATTTGATTTAGAGCTTTTTCCATTTTAAACTAAGGTGTTTCAATTTGAGTCTGAGCTATTTATCTTAATTTGAAGTTGACTATTTTTAATTAAAAGTCAAACATTTGTTTTAATTTGAGGCTGAGCTTTCTTTAATGTGAATTTGAGAGTGTTCAATTTGAGGTTGAGATTTTTTAATTTGAAGTTGAAGTTTTTCAATTTGAAGTTGAACTTTTTTAATCTTAGGTTTATCTTTCTTCAATTCGACGTTGGTGTTTTTCAATTTGAGTTTCAACTTTTTTTCAATTTGAGGTTGAACTTGTTTAATAACAAGTTACGTCTTTTCTAATTTTAGGCTGAACTTTTTAATTTCAGGTTCAAACTTAAAAATTTAAGAACTTTTTGACATTTTACGTCGAGCTTTCTCACAGTTTGAGCTTTTTCTAGTTTCTGGTTTAAAACGTTTAATTAGAATTTCTGTTTTTAATTGAGATTTTTTTAAACTTTAGGTTGAGCTTTTTTCGGTTTTAGGTTGATCTTTCTTCAAATTTAATTTGATTTTTTTTAATGTGAGGTTGAATCTTTTTCAATTTAAGTTAAGGTTTTTCAATTTGAGGTTGAGATTTTTTGGAAGTTCAGCTTTTGTAATTTGATGTCGATCATCTATAGTTTGAATTTAGGCTTCTTTAACTTGAAGTTGATCTTTTTTAATTTAAGGGTGATATTTTTTTAATTTGAGGTTACAGATGTGTAGAATCCTAGTCTACCTCATTGAAATTCTACCACTAATGTCATAGTAAACAAAAAACAACAACAAGCAAATTAATAAACAAACACCCAAGTAAAAAAAAGAGAGACACTTAAACGTACACTAAATTTACCAAGTAGAAGTCCTTAAATTAATCATTACTTCAACATCGCCTGTCTTCGAATGACGTCACTCGAGCTCAAGCGTATTTTCTTATTTTCATATCTTGTTCACCTAGACTAATAAATAAAACAAACAGTTTAGCGTACGTTAGTGTCAAGTTCTTGTTAAAAAAGAATGGTTCTCCTGCCAATGCATGGCGGGTTTTAGTAAGTCAATATTTTAGTAGACACTCGTATGACTCGAACCCTTAAACTAATCTACACATTAACATCTTATACTTAGCGACGTCTGTAATCTGATGCTGGCTTAACTAATAACTAATAAAGTCTCGCGTTTTTCAGTCTTCGAACAACCGACAGAGACTAATAGAACAGGCAACTAATACTGACACATTATCATCTACGATCCTTTATTTTATAAATCGGTCTTTTATAGTTATTGAAGTATAATTTTTCTCCATCTCTCTAGACAACCAACCCAGTCTAATAATATTCCTACACGTATTTTTTTTACGAAAATCAAGCAAGTTTACTCTAAAGTTATGCAACAAGGTAACAACACTTTGACAAATTCATACTACGATGTTGCAACAACACGGTGACAGTTGTATACAACACGACAAAAATAATTAAAAAAAAAACGTATACAAAAACATGACAACACGGTGACAGTGAATATATGAAAACGCTATAAAAAACTTAAATAATAATGTCGCTGCAGCAAATCGAACTTATATGACAATGTAACAACACTGTAACAAACTTATACAAACCCGTGAAAACATCGTAACAGACTTATACAATTCCGTTCAAACACTGTAACAACATTGTAACAACATTGTAACAACACTGTAACAACACTGTAACAAACTCATACAAAACCGTGAAAACATCGTAACAAACTTATACAATTCCGTTCAAACACTGTAACAACATTGTAACAACATTGTAACAACACTGTAACAACATTGTAACAACACTGTAACAAACTCATACAAAACCGTGAAAACATCGTAACAAACTTATACAATTCCGTTCAAACACTGTAACAACACTGTAACAACACTGTAACAACATTGTAACAACACTGTAACAAACTTATACAAAACCGTGAAAACATCGTAACAGACTTATACAATTCCGTTCAAACACTGTAACAACACTGTAACAACACTGTAACGACACTGTAACAACATTGTAACAACACTGTAACAACATTGTAACAACACTGTAACAAACTTATACAAAACCGTAGAAAACATCGTAACACACTTATACAACTCCGTTCAAACACTGTAACAACACTGTAACAACACTGTAACAACATTGTAACAACACTGTAACAACACTGTAACAAACTTATACAAAACCGTGAAAACATTGTAACAAACTTATACAATTCCGTTCAAACACTGTAACAACACTGTAACAACACTGTAACAACATTGTAACAACACTGTAACAAACTTATACAAAACCGTGAAAACATCGTAACAGACTTATACAATTCCGTTCAAACACTGTAACAACACTGTAACAACATTGTAACAACACTGTAACAAACTTATACAAAACCGTGAAAACATCGTAACAGACTTATACAATTCCGTTCAAACACTGTAACAACACTGTAACAACACTGTAACAACATTGTAACAACATTGTAACAACACTGTAACAACACTGTAACAACATTGTAACAACACTGTAACAACATTGTAACAACACTGTAACAAACTTATACAAAACCGTGAAAACATCGTAACAGACTTATACAATTCCGTTCAAACACTGTAACAACACTGTAACAACACTGTAACAACATTGTAACAACACTGTAACAAACTTATACAAAACCGTGAAAACATCGTAACAGACTTATACAATTCCGTTCAAACACTGTAACAACACTGTAACAACATTGTAACGACACTGTAACAAACTTATACAAAACCGTAGAAAACATCGTAACACACTTATACAACTCCGTTCAAACACTGTAACAACACTGTAACAACACTGTAACAACACTGTAACAACATTGTAACAACACTGTAACACACTTATACAAAACCGTGAAAACATCGTAACAGACTTATACAATTCCGTTCAAACACTGTTACAACACTGTAACAACATTGTAACAACACTGTAACAAACGTATACAAAACCGTGAAAACATCGTAACAGATTTATACAATTCCGTTCAAACACTGTAACAACACTGTAACAACACTGTAACAACATTGTAACAACACTGTAACAACACTGTAACAACATTGTAACAACACTGTAACAACATTGTAACAACACTGTAACAAACTTATACAAAACCGTGAAAACACCGTAACAGACTTATACAATTCCGTTTAAACACTGTAACAACACTGTAACAACACTGTAACAACATTGTAACAATATTGTAACAACACTGTAACAATATTGTAACAACACTGTAATAAACTTATACAATTCCGTTTAAACACTGTAACAACACTGTAACAACACTGTAACAACATTGTAACAACACTGTAACAACACTGTAACAATATTGTAACAACACTGTAATAAACTTATACAACAAAGTGAAATAAGCATAACAAACTTACTAAGCACCGTGACAACACTGTTACAAACATATTATTATGGGGTTATGGTGATCTACCCTATTTCGGGACTATATGGACTCTTCTAGACATTATGTATAGAGACGCCTATGACGAAGGACGAACAGTCTTTCTATAACATTCTATTCTGTACTTATTTATTATCGACCATCCAAAGCCACAACACTGGCGACGAGGAACTCGGACATATTCGGACGCAACCTTACTCTGACTTATGAGATAGAAGTAAAAAATACATTGTGTAACGCCATTAGGGAGCTTCCAATAACACTCGAAGAAATAAAAAAAAGAGTTAGACATTTTTCTTAAAGCATGAATAATTAAAGAAATGAAGAACATCAACAAATCGCGGAAGTGTATTCAATCTGTGATGAAGTAGTTTTGTACGGCGATCGAGTGGTTATTCCTACAGTATTACAGAAAAGAATACTAAAAGAATGCCATGTCGGTCATCCGGCAATTACTTACGGGAAGGACCACGTGAAGGTTGCCAACATCCAAAGTGAAAGTGTTTCTGTGGAACAAACCGGATTCGAACTTGGCACACCAGGTTGTCAGTCCGTGTCGTTAACCACTTAGCCATCGTCACTTCCCAGAAAACGATTGATACAGCGTAACAATGTGGCGAGACAAGCAACTGCCTCAAGTCGGGATCGAAACTCGGCCGTCGGCGCTTTAATGTCTAGGCCATTTGGCTGCTGCTAAGAGATGCTAAACATTGTCAAATGCCGAAAGCTTAATCTGACAACAACGTTATCCTTTATATAACAACAATGTGACAACATATAAACAAACTTAGATGACAATAATGCACAACAAATGATGCACAACAAACATATACAATAATGTCGCAACAATCCTATACAGATACTGCACTTTACTCCTAGCAAAAGGCAAAATCCGGTTGTTGTATTTTTGACAAAATGTCAGCCAATAAGGATATAAAGATAAAAAATAAATATTCATATAAAAAACTCACCCACCGACAGGTAATTCGTCTCATTCTTTTATATATATATTTTTTAATGTAACTTTTCGGGTATCTAGCACCAAAAGGGTTGATATGCCGCAAATCTGTTTATTTGCGTTCAAGTTACATGAAGTTGACGACTTTTGATATCTGAGAATCGGATTACTTATCTGGCACATCCTGAGTGGGGTCTATCATACCAGTCGAATATACGTCCTCGGCAATCAGTCCAACATAGGGTGTGCCGTTTTAGTTTTTTCTGACCCTGCTCTGTCAGGCTGAGGTATTGTCCTGGGTAGTCCTAGAAAGTCCACCCTCCCAGGATTTACCTTCTCTAGGGCGGTGGTTTATGGCCAATCGCCTAAGGCGCCCCTTCCGATGAATGCCGACGGGGCTGCTGGAACATTTTATGCGGGGCCAGAGTGCACTACTTTTTATTGGTTGGCCTACCATCCCCACCATCCGGACTTGTGCCACAATTTCCAGCGGTGAGTGGAGAGGGGGGGGGTAGATTCCTACTTCCTGTGATGAGAATAGCTGAGAATCTTCTCGTTAGGCGATTTTGTTTCATCAGTTGAAGTGATAAGCCAAATTGAAAGGCCACAGGTAGACATGTTGACTTTGTAGCTGGAGATGGTTCAAAAGTGTTAAGTCGTTTAAGTCGCTTCAACAGATTTGTTCAAATTGAACCGTGCGCACATGTGCTCAAATGAGAGACGCTGTGGTGGATCAATGAGTATCCAAACTGCACAAAAGTGTCTTCAAACAGTAAAACAATGTTTCAATCTTTGCTTATCTGGCTTTGGGTCAGAAAGCTATCGGTAATTTTTTAGTATCTCACCCGGCGCAGTTTACCTCCTAAAAAAGTTCAAATTCTACTTTTTTGTGTTTTTTTTTTTTGGGGGGGGGGGGGGGGATTTATTTCATAAAAACGTAGAGACTTAGGCAATTTAGATTTTGTGGAGGGATTTTTTTTTTACTTAATAAAAATACGTAGAAATTTAGCCAATTTATTATTTAGGGGGTTACTTAATAGGGGGTTACTTAATAAACACTAACCCTACACCCCCCCCCAAAAAAAAATTAAATTGGCTAAATTTTTACGTGTCTTTATTTTAAAAAATTCCCCTCGCCAACGAAATTAAAAACTCAAGTCGGTTACATGTCTCGTTTCACGCTAAGTGGCCAGGAAATGGGTGCTCATTTTACGTTACATTTATAAAGGAAAGTGATCCCCCACTCTAAAATATTAAATATTTAAAAAAATTAATTCCTGTTTTGCGGATATTTTTTTAGTCTGTTTAAATGTATTTGCACAAAAAAAGTAGAATTTGAACTTTTTTAGAGGGTAAACTGCGCCGGGTGAGATAGTAACAAAAATACCAAGCTATCCCGGTCAGCGATACAGGGGTAAATCTCACGTTACTTTAAATATGAGACTAATTGTTTTTGTTTTGTAATATTAGTTTAGCGCCGCTTTTTAATTTTCTTACAAAAAAAAAACAAAGTTGATCGACGACACTGATCGACTGGTCGGTGTGATAAGGCTTACAAACAAACGCTTTGCCATAAAACATTCAAACTTTCAATGTTTAGTATAGCATTGGAAATATACTAAACATTGAAAGTTTGAATTCCCTCAACGCTTTTTACCTGCGATTGGTGAACTGTTCGAAACATAAATAATCAAGCTTCATCGATTAGGGAATAAACGACCCCCCCCAATATTTTTTTTCCGAGCGCCAACTCTGAAACTTTTTATCAAGGCCAAAAGCCACTCGAAGATAACGGTTAATGATATGGACGGATTTGAGTTGAATGATGAAGAATATGATAAGAGGATTGAATAATTTTTAACTTACGTTGAACAATTGCTTTAATATTTAAATATTCGTTACTCGGGAAAACTTGAGAAACTACTTCAGAAACTACTGCACCCAACCCTGAACCCCATATTTATTTTGTTATTTTGTAATAACTTTAAGTTTTTCTGGGGGATTTTATATGGTACTACGGAGCCCTTTGGGCGAAATGAAGGCCTATGATGTAAAAAGACAAAAAAAATGTTTAAAAGATATGAAACTTTTTTACTTTGCGGTGATATGCTGTGATATGGATTGAAGTGTAGATATTGTTTGCTAACTAATGATGTCGGATTATCATGAGTTTGTCCCCTAGATTCGCTCGTCGTCCCCTATACAGGAAGTAGGTCTGAGTAGTTGGATCAGTCATGTGACATAGAGGGGATTTGAAGTTAGATTTCAGTTGCCGAAGATACATTAGTGAGATCACACGTAATAATGTAAATGTCCGGATAGATAGGGGTCTTTAGCACCTTATGTGGGGTGGTCCAGTCAGAAGAAACTCACAGT
>OY744528.1:125251797-125279297 GCA_963556195.1 Sepiola atlantica | reverse complement strand
ATATACCATTTTAGGTTGTATTGTATGTTTTTGCTATTTAGTTCTCTTACATGCTTAGCTAAAGTCGTAGGAATCTTTTTTGAATTTGTATTAGGTTCTTTAAAAGGGTGTATATGGTTTCTATATCGGTCCTTAAAACTACAGCCCATCGAACCAATGTACGTTTTAATTCTGTTTTCCTCTATAACGTTATACTTATATACTATATCTGAAGTTAAACATTTCCCCTCTAAAGGGCATTCGCTAATATTTCTGCAGTTACATTGGGAGCTATTATTCTGATTCTGAACTGTGCTGGTATCTAAGTTACTATTCTTTTTGATTTTTGAGTTATTTGAACTTACTATAGTAGATGTTAAGTTTATCGATGTTGAAAAATATAGCTTAACTGTATTTTTATTTATAACTTTGCCTAGTCTACTATCTCTAGGAAAATTTCTCTCGATAATTTGGTAAAATTGTCTAGGTATGTTAGTGAGAATGTTTAAGCCATAAGGAGATTGAACCAGAGTGAATTTCTACGTCTGTTTTTCTTCCCAGTGGTATTTACTACGGATGGTGGATTTGTTGATCCTCTAGTGTTAAGTTTAGTACTAGGTGCAGTAATCCGTGTATTATTATCATTTATTCTCCTATTGATTTTTCTGGGATTCCCCATAGCCATGTTGTATGATATTATGTGAGGTGCATTTTTATGAGTCCCAGAATTCATATTATGCTTCAACGGGCTTTCCTTTGTGTAGCTTATTTTCTCAGTGTATCCAGATCTAGCTAATATTTTATTTTTTATTGAATAGTGATTCGTTAGATGATAGCTTTGATATTCTCTTAGAGATACTAGGGATTATGGCTTTCTTAATGGGTCTCGGGTGAGTAGAATTAAAATCTACATAATAGAGAGTTTGGTTTGGTTTATGATATGATTCATGTTCTATTGTTTAGGTCTAAGCAAATGTCTAGGCAGTTAACTATCATATGGTTTAAGTCTATTGTTACCTTTAAAGAAATTGTGTATATCCTTAGTATTCTCTAACTTTCTATTGCCAGAGTTGACGAAGAATAGAGCGTCATCTCTGTATAAACCGCCCCTAAGTTGTGGTAATTCTGTATGGAGCTCCTTCAATATGTAAAGGCCTACCAAATAAGTCACCTGCGCAGAGTCCGGTGACCCATAGTAATGTCGAAGTTATTCTCTCTATTTTTTCTTGTCAATATATATATATATATATATATATATATATATATATAGAGAGAGAGAGAGAGAGAGAGAGAGAGAGAGAGAGAAAGTAAGAGAAAGAGATGAGGTTCTGTTCGCAACAGGCCGATTAATGGAAGTACGCGACGTAGAAAGACGAAGCGAGTGAATGAACGAGAGAAGAGGGGGGATAAGAAAGAGAATGGTAAAGAAATATACAAATAATTAGATAGATAGAGAGACAGAGAGAGAGAGGGGGAGAGATAGGGCGAGAGAGAAAAGGGGGAACAGAGACGGCGATTGATATTAATATTATTATTATTTTTGTAAAAGAGAGAGAAAGGGGGTGAGAGAGCGGGAGTATGAGATAGCAAAAGGCCAAGAAATAGATAGATAGATTAAGAGAGAGATAGGGAACGAGATAGATAGATAAATAGATAGATAGATAGATAGATAGATAGATTAAGAGAGAGAGAGAGGGACGAGATAGATAGATAGATAGATAGATAGATAGATAGATAGATAGATAGATAGATAGATAGATAGATAGATAGAGGGGGAGAAAAGAGAGAGGAGGGGGAAAGAGAGCAAACGAGTTTAAGTGAGAGAAAGTTCGAGACAGTAATGACAAGCATTCGGATCAGAAGTTAACAGACGACGTAGGAAGATATATATATATATATATATATATATATATATATATATATATATATATATATATATATATATATATATATATATATATATATATATATATATAGAGAGAGAGAGAGAGAGAGAGAGAGAGAGAGAACACTTGTTAGCATGATAGGGAGAAAGAGAGAGAGAGTTAGGGAGAGGGAGGGGGGAGAGGGGGCATGGTCAGTGCGCAAGTGATTCGTTATCGGACGTTACCCTCTCCCCGGGGATGATGCAATACGAGATCGAGTCTGGGTAGAGACAAGTGAGAAGAAGAAGAAGAAGAAGAAGAAGAAGAAGAAGAAGAAGAAGAAGAAGAAGAAGGGGTCGACTATGGATGCGAGTCGTAAACCCCGAAGATGACTAAGTTCTTTGCTTAATTGATCACACGTTGCGTCTACGACGAATGGTGTCCCCCAAAGGATGGTCTGCCCTAACGACCGGAAAATGGTTTTGGTGGGTAAAATAAATAAATAAATAAATAAATAAAAAGACGACAAATACAAACAGGAAAGAAAAACGAAAGACAAAACAACTGAGAAGAAAAGGCGAAAAAGAATATTAAGAAGATTTAAGGGAGAAAGAAGGAGAGGAAAACAGAAAGGAGAGAGAAAAGGGGTGAAAGAAATAGAAAGAAATGCGATAACAAAAAATAAATAAAGAATTAGAAAGTGAGAAAGTAAAAGAGAGAAAAGATAGAATAAAAATCAATAAAATAGGAGCGAAAGAAACAAGAAGAAAACTCTGGGAAACGAGGGGAAAGAGAAAAGAGGAAAAAGATAAAGAAAGAGAAACAGAGTGGGCTGGGGGGAGAAAGAAAAAACGATAAAAAGAAAGAAGATGAATAACAGAAAAAAAGAAAGAAAAAAGAAAGAAAAAAAAGAAAGAAAGAAAGAAAGAAAAAAAGAAAGAAAGAAAAGAAAGTAAAAAAGAAAGAAAGAAAGAAAAAGAAAGAAAGAAAAAAAGAAAAAAGAAAAAAGAAAGGAAGAAAGAAAAAAAGAAAGAAAGAAAAGAAAGAAAAAAGTAAAAACGATAAAAAAAGAAGATGAATAACAGAAAAAAGGAAGAAAAAAAGAAAGAAAAAAGAAAAAAAAGAAAGAAAAAAAGAAAGGAAGAAAGAAAAAAGAAAGAAAGAAAAAAGAAAGAAAGAAAAAAGAAAGAAAAAAGAAAGAAAAAAGAAAGGAGGAAAAACAAATAAGAATAATGTGCCATTTTTTAAAGGATTTTTTGAGTTAGTAATTTTTTAGTAGTGATTAAAAAAAATAATAAGTACATTACGTCAGCTTATTTGAAACCGGAAGTGACCTTGTGTTTTTGTAAATGTGACTGTTTTGTAATTAGCAAAGATAATTAAAATTAAAATAAATATTTATTTAAAAAATATCTCATGTCGATTTATTAGCATCATCGACGTTCGTTCGTTAAGATTCATTTGTTTAAAATGAAGCATGAAAAATTAAAGTTCATAAAGAAAATCGACTGATTATTTGTGCGTGTAATTTTTAAACGTGTATCGTTTACTGCATCATGGATTTCGCTTAACTTGTTTGCCGTAAACTACATCAAACTGGAGCGACTTTCATAACAAAATTTTTCTGGTCGACTTGAACGTCTTGTCATTGGACTTAGGCAACAGACCAAGAGACGCACGGTTACGGATTACGTAACCCTTGCTTCATTATAAACTCTTAATGTTGCAGGACTAATTTTAGAAGGTATTCTGTGTCTATTCAGACGGAAGGAAGCCAGTCAGTCAGTAAATTGCATTATTTGTATTTTACGCCTTTTCAAAGAAATGTTCTATTTTCCAGCGGCGCTGAAGTAAATAGTTCCGAGTGCTTACTCATACATTTCGAGTGCCCTAGTGTATTTTGGAGCCACCTTATTCACAGCATAAATGTCTAATCTGAACAAATCACTCGTTCTGTTCCTTCCTGCGTCCGCAACATCAAAGAGATCCCTGTTAAGGTCTAATCTCGATAAGCACTGATGTATCCGGCTATTTATAGCGTCCGATTTCCGACAGGTATCTGTGAGGCGGATATGCCCTGATGGCAACGGCGATAGCTACTTTTGTTAGGAGATTGCCAAACAAGGGTGGCGTTTGATTTCAATTGAAATCTGCATTGAAAAAGGCGTAATGAGAAACCCTAGTAAAATTGAAAGCTTTCCAAAAAATCATCAAAGGCGATACTTGAATAGCTTATCATCTATCAACATTTATTTCGTCTCAAATAGTGTGGGGGGGGGGAGAAAAAGATTCTTGGCGATTTACCGATTCTCTTTAAATGCGGAGAGGACATGACCGATACACATATATCGAAATACATATCTATTTATATATCTATCACATATACATAAACATCTATCTATTGTAAGCATAGTGTTGTGAAGTTGTCCCACAGTAAATAATAAATAAAGGAAGTCAAGTCGAGGGTTGGTTTAACAAGTGTATTAACAAAGTAAGAAACTGACTAGCTCTTGGCTAGACAGTTACAAGACTGTGCTTTGTCTTCCGTGTCTCTGGTGACTCGCACTATTTATAGTGACAACCGGTGTTGTTTCTCCTGTGTAAGAACGGCCGGTGTAACACATAGTATGCTCTGAAGAAGATAAAAAAATACTGCTCATATCTATGTCTCACCAAGCAGAGTACTTTCTCTGCATCTGGATGTGACAAAAATACAATTTTCTCCTAATCTGATCGAAGACAGAACAAATACTACACTTTGATCCCAGCCCGAGTTTATTTTGAATGAAATCTAACTCGGTGTTAATGGGGATAGTGTTATTATGATTATGTTAAAATCAGACAATGATATGACGTAATATCTGAGAATAGTTTACGTAGTTTAAATTACAAACTGACACGAAATCACCATTATAATAAAGGTTGATAGATTGAAAGATATCCCCCAAAACTTTTTGAATCTCCGTTGTATAGTTCTTTAATGGGTCAGTATGGATGTTGTTATTCGTTTATCGGGGCCAACCAATGACATTTCTAACTCACATTTCTACGTCATATGACTAAGCTCAACAATGAAATTTCTTCGTACCATGATCAAGCTCAACCAATAAGATTTCTACATAATTAGGCTCAACCAATGAGATTTCTATGCAACATGACTAAGCTCAACCAATTAGATTTCTACGTCACATGATTACGCTCAACCAATGAGATTCTTACCATCGCACACGTTAACCAATCTCAACCACTATTAACAATGTGAAGCCAATGATCTGATCAATCATACCAAAGTACCCTTTTTTTTAATCTGACATTTCTAACTCACATTTCTACGTCATATGACTAAGCTCAACAATTTGCAAATTAACGTTAAATTGTAGTAACTGTTGTGATACTATGATCAATGTTTTCTCTCATCGGTCGCTGAAGAACAAGTCCTTCTGCAATTGCTGCAATCCGAAGTGCCCTTTTTTGAGAGAGATGGATTTTGCCTACACTAAAAACTGACCTTGTGTCTAACTCTGCCATCCATTTTCATAATTGCCGATTATAGAAGGATTTATCCATCACTGACTGAGGAGAGAAAAGAAAGTCAAAATATAAATGAAAACACCAAGTTAGTTTGATACTCTGATATTTACTAAATAATTCTTTTCTATTTTCCCCGGGCAACGCCGAGACACAGGTCCTGCTAGTATGTGATATCATGAAAGTATTAAAACGAGTAAAAAATGTGTCAGTGTAATGCATGCGCGCGTGTGTGTTTTATTTCACTTTAGTTATGGGAGTGTGTGAAAGTCGGGGGGAGGGAAAGACTGGACGTTGTTGAATGAATTGTTTGTCCGGTCGGCCGAATATCTGTCTGACCGTTGGGAAGTAAACATTCAAGTGTTAACCTCTTTCTTCCTCTCCATTCTTGAAATCCTAGGAGATGGCAGAATCGAATAGCTGAAATTCCTCACTCACTAAACCTACGATGTTTCGCACGACGGCCTAACAATATTTGATTCTGGTAAGAAAAAAAAAAGAAGCGGTTTTCCTTTGGAATGAGTTATCGTAGGCTATTTCGGAATCGAGTGATGTGTGGGGTGTGACGTCACCAGTGGGTGTGCGAGCCGTGTATTTCGAGCACCTTTTTGGCCAAATGCCGAATATATATATATATATATATATATATATATATATATATATATATATATATATTATTTGATATAGAAAATCAGTACAATCGATATATCTGTACCAAATAATAAATAAATATTGCGTTCTTAATTTCGATTTTGTCAATTAATCGAGCACTCTGCTAGGATTTTTCCTACCATTAAAAACAGAAGTTATAACACCATACAATGCATTTTAGTTTTATTGGTTAACTTTTGTTTTCCAATTAAATTTTCAAAGATATACTTCCTCATCAGAATTTCAAATAAAGATACATTAAAATACATTTTCTTTCTTAATCTCGTTTTTTTTTTTTTGGTGTGTATTCAATCCGTGTGTAAAAGAATTTGGGATGAGAGTCTCTCTAGTCAAGAACGTGGCACGTGGCAGTGCAAATTGAATAAGAAATGTTCTTGGTTTAGAAAGCATTGTTTATACGGTAATGTGAATCATGAAAAATAATAATGAGCAATTAGAACGCTATACAACGCATTTTAGTTCTATTTATTAACTTTGTTTTCCAATTTAATTTTCGAGCATCTGCGTGATTCATACATTCCTTTTAGTAAAGACTTGATACAAAAGCTTAAAATTACTTCTATCCTAAAAAAAAATAGTAATCGTTTTTGCTTGGCTTTAAAAATTATAAAAAAAGAAATATATTGTAAAGGAAGGAATCTTAGTATTAATTACAATACCCATTAATATGGATAAAACAACAAAAATATTTTTTTACAAATTACGTTAAACATTTCCGGATCGTCGAACTTGTTTTCTCGAATGTCTCCCTTAATCTGGATAAGCACTTTTTTCGAATGTCTCTCTTAATCTGGATAAGCACCTGAAATTTTAACCTTTTAAATTTGTAATGCTTATGACGTTTTAACATTTAAATTTTTTGCAAGTGCTATTAGTCGTAAATTATCGATGCATATTTGTGCTGTTCAAAAATGTTCAAAAATGTTCAACATGTTCAAAAATGTTCAAAATGTTCAAAAATGTTTAAAAAAATGTTCAAAAATATTCAAAATGTTCAAAAATGTTCAAAATGTTCAAAAATTTCAAAAATGTTCAAAAATGTTCAAAATGTTCAAAAATGTTCAAAATGTTCAAAAATTTCAAAAATGTTCAAAAATGTTTCATTTCTTTTGTTTAAATATTCAAATTGTTTCTTAAAGAATATTTTTTGTTTGTTTAATAATTTTTTTGTTTTATCAAAAGCAAACTTGGCTGCGAGCGATTATAATTATGTGCTGCTTGGCTTAAAAACAATTTTTAAAAAGAAATTCGGTAAAGGAAAGAATCTTGGTATTAATTACAAGACCCATCAATATGGATAGAAACGAAATAAAACCAAAAACATGTTTAAAAGTGTGTGTAAAAGTATGTGTAAAAGTGTGTGTAAAAGTGTGTGTAAAAGTGTGTGTAAAAGTGTGTGTAAAAGTATGTGTAAAAGTGTGTGTAAAAGTGTGTGTAAAAGTGTGTGCAAAAGTGTGTGTAAAAGTATGTGTAAAAGTATGTGTAAAAGTGTGTGTAAAAGTATGTGTAAAAGTGTGTGTAAAAGTGTGTGTAAAAGTGTGTGTAAAAGTGTGTGTAAAAGTATGTGTAAAAGTGAGTGTAAAAGTGTGTGTAAAAGTGTGTGTAAAAGTGTGTGTAAAAGTGAGTGTAAAAGTATGTGTAAAGTGTGTGTAAAAGTGTGTGTAAAAGTGTGTGTAAAAGTATGTCTAAAAGTGTGTGCAAAAGTGTGTGCAAAAGTGTGTGTAAAAGTATGTGTAAAAGTGTGTGTAAAAGTGTGTGTAAAAGTGTGTGTAAAAGTGTGTGTAAAAGTGTGTGTAAAAGTGTGTGTAAAAGTGTGTGTAAAAGTGTGTGTAAAAGTATGTGTAAAAGTGTGTGTAAAAGTATGTCTAAAAGTGTGTGCAAAAGTGTGTGCAAAAGTGTGTGTAAAAGTATGTGTAAAAGTGTGTGTAAAAGTGTGTGTAAAAGTGTGTGTAAAAGTGTGTGTAAAAGTATGTGTAAAAGTGTGTGTAAAAGTGTGTGTATTAATAAAAACATTTACGTTAGTTTTTAACGCACAAAAGTCTAGAACTTTAATTGTCCTTTGCTAGGAAGGAATCATCTGTGAATCATTGTGTGTTCGATGGAGTCTGTTAGTTTCTTGGCGTTGTATTATGTTATCATTATTCCGCGCACGTCGATAGGCGAGCTGATCCTGAACACAGTAAGTGGGAGAAAAAGTTTGTTTCGTCGATGTCTAATTGATATCTGATTCTTTTTCTTCCGTGAACCTGCATTTGTGTGTGTTCGCTGCACAGGTCGTGGTCGCCCGCTCGTTGTCTTCATCCGAATTCGATACTTAATTCCGACACCAGTCGCAGTGTCAATCATGTTGTCTTTGTCACTGCTGTAACAAAAGAATTATCCCCCCCCCTCAAAATAAAAACGCAACTCCAGTTTAAAATAATTAACGACGTTTTATTTTGAGAAGTTACAATGATACTTGTTGTCTTATTTGGAACTACAGACCTGCAAATAAAGACAAACATATCTTCAAACCGAACACAGCTTAAAACCCAAACGCCTATCTGTCTCTGAGAGCCACAGAAACCTAACCCACCTTCATTGCCCGTCTTACTGGAATATATTGGTTGCACCACACCGCGAGACTACGCGCGATTTATCAGCCGTTCATCTATGGACACAAAAGTTACTGCCTATGGTGTTTCGTATCTGGAATCGATATGATTTCAAGTGCTTTCATTCCTCTGCATGAACCCCCGTTTAAAAAGCGCATAACTTTTCCGCATGGAGAAATCGAATTTTGGGTTTTCAAATCCAGAGCCAGAAACTTTTCCAATCACACATTCAAACTATGCACCCACTAAACACGCAGCATTACGCGTGTTTACACGTTGACAAAAGGATGTAAGAAGTTCGCCAGAGGGTCACTACGTTGAGCCGCGCGATTGGTCGACACTTTACTAATTTCAACTGAGCATAACGACTTTGCAAAAACGGAAAATGGTTCGTTACGGCTACAATGGTTCGTTACGACCACAATGGTTCGTTACGGCTACAATGGTTCGTTACGGCTACAATGCTTCGTTACGGCTACAATGTTTCGTTACGGCCACAATGGTTCGTTACGGCTACAATGGTTCGTTACGGCTACAATGTTTCGTTACGGCCACAATGGTTCGTTACGGCTACAATGGTTCGTTACGGCCACAATGGTTCGTTACGGCTACAATGGTTCGTTACGGCTACAATGGTTCGTTACGGCTACAATGGTTCGTTACGGCTACAATAGTTCGTTACGACCACAATGGTTCGTTACGGCTACAATGGTTCGTTACGGCCACAATGGTTCGTTACGGCTACAATGGTTCGTTACGGCTACAATGGTTCGTTACGGCCACAATGGTTCGTTACAGCCACAATGGTCGCATCGAGTTTGTTTGTAATTTCTCTGTTTATCATTATGTGAATAGTTAGTTTAAAATGATGAGTTTGGGTTTCGCTTTTTCTGTTTTACGGCAAATCAAAGTTTTGCGATTGTTTTATGCAGAAACACAATACCCATTGATTGATTGTATACCATTCATTGAACACATGTTGCTATTTACCGATAGATTTTGAAACATTGCGTCAATGTGTAAAGTACAGGGTAGACTAACCTCCCAAGCATTTGGTAAGGAAACTTGTTTAAGAAAAAAAACCCAGCGAAATAACAGCAGTCTTTCTCCGCTTATTTCAGAATTACTTCGTTTGGATATCTCCTTGGCATTGGACACAAGCAATGCCGAACCAGGAGAGATGCGATTGGGGATCGTATAAACTAACTAGAAAATTCTTACCCCGCAGGAACCCTTTCAGTAGAGGGATATCAATTTTCCCTCGGAAGGAGGAGGGCAGGCAGTCACTCGTAAAATGGGGTGCAATATTCTTAGGTATTTAGAAAGAAAACAAAAAAAAACAGACTTCAGCGTTTCATTTCACGCGACACAGTCGAAGAATTCACAATGTTTATGCTAAAACCGTCGGAAATGTTCGTCTTCGTAACGATTGTGAAATTTATCCGTGAACTTTTCACGTGCAACCAATTTTTTTTTCTTAAAAAAAAGAAAGAAAAAGACCTCCACGACTGCATCGGGACGTCTAAAACACAGCGTACAATTTCAGTGTTAAATAGCATCGTTTTACGGGGTGGATGGATAATTATTTGCGACAGTGAAACTATTTTTCGAATTCTTCTTTTTCTGAACCTGAGTTTTCAGAGGCTCATATATCCAATATATAAAGTAAAGTCAGTCTCAGCGTTGGAGTTTTGTGTATTATAGGTTAGAGTATACAAGATGAATAGTTAATTCTGTTTCGATATAAACATCTGGTTTTTATCCGACTATGTTCTTTAAAAGAAAATTGCATTTACAATCGATTTGATCGATTACATACTGTCATTTTCCGTGTTGATATTTCAAATAAATAGGGAGGAAATTTCTCCCTCGAAGAATAATCTATTAAAATTAACATTCATAAAGAACCAGGAACAAATTTCGTAATAGACCTTTTGCTGATTCACCGGTATTATTTCATATTTCAAGAGTTTTGATTGCCTAATCGACATACATTTAACTAATCACTAATTACCTATACAGTACTCAGGGGATTTATTCCATTTATTTTTACATAATACCGGTAAGTTTATCTTTAAAAAAATAACTGTCGAAATCTTTTTAAAAATTGTACATTAATTATTTAACCCGGGGCTTTTCACGTTTTCATCTTTATATATAAAAAGAAATTGTGAGATGAAATTAGTTGAATATTGTAATATTTTGAAATCCGAAGTGACAGGTAAATACTTTTTATGGATTTGAAGTAAATAATTATTTACATTTTTGTCTCATATAATTACGAGTTTCATACACTCCCTCTAAAAAAAGTTTTTTTGCAAACCACGTTCCACCCTTCGATTTTACCAAAAATGACTTTAAAAGTTCGGTTACTTTGTTAACAAATCGTCGATTCTAATCTTTTGTCAATAGTTTAAAAACTGAATTACTTTATTTGAAAGTTGAAAGGAATTTGAAAGCATTTAAAATGTTGAATAGAAAGTTATTTCTTATTTTTTAAATCTACGCAAATCCTTATGTATTAAAGATCGAATGTATTAAGCATAATTTTGTGAATAGCGATTAAAAAACATTAAACAAACAGTAATTATAGTTTCATAAACATTTTATGAAATTAATAATACCGTAATGATAAAATGTAACTTTTAAAATCCGACCTAGTAGTAAGTAATTCTACTTGATTTGATTAATAATTTGATAAATAAGGTATTACAAATAATGTACAACAAAATGAAAGTAAAAGACTCCCGAATAACGCCGGATATATATATACAGGGTGGGCCAAAATAAGGGTCCTATCTTTAAATTTGAATAACTTGAATTTGAATAACTTCCACAAAATAAAAGTTAAACTCACCAAACTTTATGTGTGTGTAGACTGACCCTTCCGAGATTTTTTGAAATAAACAAAACAAATTTTAGCCGAAAAACACTTCTTAAAACTTACAAAAACTAAAGTATTGTTTTTTACACTGTTTTGAGTTTTTTAAGCAAAAATAATGTTTTCTAAATGAGGGTACGTTCCTTAGGGCTAATACGGCTCATGCTTGCTTCGGAAGGGGTCCTTTACTTATTCTAAAAAAAAAAAAAAAATCAATAAATAAAAAAGTTATGAATTTTTAAAAATAGGACCCTTATTTTTGCCCACCCTGTATATATATATATATATATATATATATATAAAATATAATAAAATATAATAACACGAAATCACATAGCATCGACAATTATGTGATTTCGTGTTATTATATTTTATGTTATTCTTGCTCTGTTTACTACATTGAGCTCTCATACCCAAGTTTTCTCCTGGAATTATCCCATTATAACACAAATATATATATATATATATATATATATATATATATATATATATATATATACATATATATATATATATATATATATATATAGTGTGTGTGCAGGTTCGAATCATTTCGATGGGAATCCGGAGCTAAATGTACATTTAAACAGAGCATGAATACATTTTAAAGAGGAGGTAAATAAAAAACTAGACACACATTCGGGTTGTACACATTATAACTTATTTCGACCTAGATCGGTCTCATCAGATGTATAACCAACCGCATTTAGAACATGAATGATGAGAAACTGTTACCACCGTTTTTAAAGTAAAGGAAAAAAATTCTAGTTGATGATTGGTCGTTATAATGAAGCGGAACTGGGGGAATGGTAAAAGTCTATGGTGACTAATTATAATTAACTATTGTGCTATTCATAATAGAAAAGGGGGGGGGGCAAAGGCAAAAAATGAATTCCCCAATTTAAAAAAAAAAATGAATTCCGTTTGAAATGTAGAAACGGAATTAAAAATGTTCACGATTAAAAAATTAGCAGATATAATTTTTAAAATTTGTGGTGTATGAAATGCGGATATTCGGATTAGATTTACGAGTATTTACGCTTAAAAGTTTAATTGATTACAATTCTAAAAATGCAAGGTATGTTACAGTGCAGAGATTACGAAAAAAATTACGAGTTATCACGATTAAAATTAGGATTAAAACTTAATGGATTATAAAACGGAAAATGCAGTGCCGAGATTAAAAGTGCAACGAAATTTACACAAGGTTTATTTACAAATTTAACAACAAAACAATTGCTGGGGTTTTCTTGTGTATACGTAGAGAATTTAGAATTTACGAATACTATTATATTTTTTATAACTCTAATTCCTACCATTAATATTTATATTTACAACAAATTAACGAAATAGACTTTTTCATTTAATAATTTTAAATCTATGTCGGTGCCTGCACTTGGCCATTAATTCGTCTCTTTTGTTTAAAATGTTATTATCTACGTGTTTTAAGATTGATTTTTTCTACAAGGCATAGTTTACATCTATGTCTGAATCCTTTAGGAGTAGTTGAATTACACAAAATTGACCACAAAATAATTGGTGTTAAGTTTTTGTTCTTTAAAGACCACCAATATTTAGTCAATTCCGTTTTGTTGATAATATCCGGGTTAGAGAATGAATGTTTTTGGAGATGAAAACGTTGTTTCCACTTACCAGCGGATATTCGTATATATATTTTTCTTATTAGTAATGTTTAATTGTGGATAAATTATGGCCTTGTATACGACACTTTCTACATTACAATTTCCCTTAAGTGGACAATTACTTTTAACTTGGCAATTACATTTTTTTCTCTTTAGGTTTAATCACGTTGATCGGTGTGTCTAATATTTTGTTATTGTGTGGGTTGATTATATAACTTTTGTACAACAAATATGGACAGTATAATCAACACATACAATAAAAAATAGAAGATATATATATATATATATATATATATATATATATATATATATATATATATATATACATATATATATAGTGTTATTGTTTTAAAACCGTAACGATGGTTTTACGCACTCCTGCGATCATAGGGCAACGTAATTTATGAGTTTTCAATCAAATTCACAATTAACAAATCGTGATATATATATATATATATATATATATATATATATATATAGAGAGAGAGAGAGAGAGAGAGATATATATATAAGCAAACATTGTTACAAATAACAGAATTCTACTGCTTAATTATACTTTTTTTTAAAATTTTAATGATCTTTTTGTGTTAAAATCAGAAAAAGTTAATTTATGTTCCATGAACGTTTTTGATTCTTCGTCGAATCAGCTTCAGGTTAAAAAAAAGCTGGAGAAAAGAAGAGAAAGATAGCAAGAGAAGGCGCACATGTATTCAGATAGACGCCAAACGAATGGAACCGCACACTTCCAGGAAAGACGTTAACAATTTAAATTCTGTGACGCTAGTAATGTGTTCCATATATGAGAAGTTTTGGGAAAGTCTGCTATTATTTTGATTTTCACGGAATGTTGAATTAAGTAATGATGACCAAGAACTCGATTCTTCCAGTGACAATTATGGTTTGTATCGCTGAGGGGGGGGGGGGGCACCAACGTAACAATTTTTTTCAAATATCTCGAATTTCTTTAATTAGTTTTTTTGCTAGAAATCCACCATAAGTTAGGATTCATTTTTATTTACGTAGGAGAAATACTGGTAACTCCGATGTGATCTCTTGTGATCTAGTGAGCCAAGGAAAAGTCTGTTTTGAACTTCAAAAATGCTCAGCAAGTCGGCAAACATGGCCACCAATTTGTCGCAAATAACTAGATATTGTTGCCCCGAAATTCAACGAAAGTTTCGCTAAATGGTTGTAATGTGATAAAGCAATACTGAAAACAGAGGGGACACACATACTTAACTTTTCTTGGTTTTAGTTTCAGACTCGCAATACACTTCGCCCTACTTAAGAAAAATAATCATCTGTGAGCGCTAATAATCTTCTTGTGTTCCTTACGAGCGAAGGCCGTGACATTTTTTTTTAATTTCCCGTAGACACGCCAAATGAATCCTCATCACACATTTACGTATACTATCCTTTATGTCAAGCTCATCTCTTGCCTCATACACACACGACAACGTAAGCAAGTTGTACATGTGCGAAACATCAGCAGACGCCACTCGATCTTTCAACTTACTCAAGCAATGAGAATCTTGTTTAAATATCTAGTTTTTTTGTGTGTGTTTCTCACGTGCAAGCCGTATGGTCCATCAATATCTGTACGCTATTAGAGTGTATAGGTTATGATAAAAAATATAAGTAACGCATGAGTTGTCTCCCCCTGTTAGCACTACTATTTGAAAAACGCTAATTAATTAAAACGATTCTGGGAACAACACTTAACATATTTGTGGAAGAATGCAATTTTTGCTGATCGGGGAGGTATATAATGATAACAGATGAATGATATCCGTTCTTCATTGTAATTAAAGTAGGCGATGATAGTAAGATCATACGACTCCATTTGTTGAGCGAATAAACATCGCTCGTCTTTTGGGCTCGTTTTTTTTGACTCGCTTCAAAGTGTTCGGTAGAATTCGCAGGTAATAGTAAGTATTACTTGACATTGATCGCGACGGCAACGTTTCTACCTTGATCCTCGGACGGCTGGAGAATTCCCTCCTCCTACTGACATGGAGCCCCCTCCCCCTTCTGAGGTCCTCCCTCCCGGTTCAGAGGCAGCCTGGCACCAGTGAACCGGAGTGTCTGAAATAGCGGGTGGATATCTTGCATCTCGTAGGATGCTTCATCCCTAACAAAAAAACAAAAAGATAAGAAAATTAAATTTAAAAAATAGAGAGAGAGATGCACTGACTTTCTGTGATTTTACATGGCTTGTTGCACTTTTACATGGCTTGTTGCACTTTTACATGGCTTGTTGCACTTTACATGGCTTGTTGCACTTTTACATGGCTTGTTGCACTTTACATGGCTTGTTGCACTTTACATGGCTTGTTTCACTTTTACATGGCTTGTTGCACTTTTACATGGCTTGTTGCACTTTTACATGGCTTGTTGCACTGATTGCTGATTGATCATGAGCGGATTGAAACTGATGAATTAGTTATGTTGCGTGGTTAGGTTATGACACGTATTTGTTGACATTCGATTTGAAAATGTTTATGTTGTAGTCTTCAGGGAAGCAGTCCAGTCGTACGATGTTCCATAGATTGGAAGTTCGCGTAAAGCAACTGTGTTCCTAGAATTGCGTTTGTTGTTAAGCACACAAAGCAAGAAAGGAAAGTTCTTTACAATGGTGGTATCAAGGCGAGTTCTGATAGAATAACAATGACACAAAATAGAAGTCCTCTGCGAGTCAGATCGTGCACCAAAAAGTCTGCTTGTAAGTCATAAAATATTTGGATCCATTTTTAGCAATTACCAAAATAGAATACAGACGCCCTTTTTATTCTGGGGTAAAAAAAGCAAAATTCTTTGGGAATTTCTGATCGTGAGGCAGACTCAGTGGATTACGCTGAATTTGAAATGGTTTTCGTTTTCCCGCGTCGTCTCCCTTGTGATTTTGCTCAACAACCGTCCTTGCTGCTTTCATGTTGGATGGAGGAGAGGAGTATTCTTATATTTAGACATTTTTCCGTGTCGTCAGTAAATTCCTCTCCGGGTTTATCTCCCTTTCTTCCCCATGGTCGTCATCAATTTTGGTTACTTACCTTTTTCTTTATATTTTTTTGTTATTTGTTATAATTTTACACATTTTCTGTTATAATTTTACACATTTTCTGTTATAATTTTATAAATTTTCTGTTATAATTTTACACATTTTTTATTTTAATTTTACACATTTTTTGTTATATCTTTACACATTTTTTGTTTTAATTAGACACATTTTCTGTTTAAATTTTACACATTTTTTGTTATAATTTCACACATTTTTTGTTATAATTTTACACATTTTTTGTTATAATTTGACACATTTTTTGTTATAATTTTACACATTTTTTGTTTTAATTTGACACATATTTTATTTTAATTTGACACATTTTTATTCAATTAACGTAATGTCCTAACAATACTGTAAGAAATTCAATTAAAATTCACAAAATCCGATTCAAAAAAGAAAGTCCGGCTTGCTAGTGCTTATAACACCGGAGAAATTTTCCGTATTTAATTACGCTAATCGGTTTCCGTAAAGTATTACATTCTATTCAGGGACGAATCTCACTCATTGGCTTCGGTACAAACCGTCTTTTTCTTAAAGTTCTCTTCCCTAGGAGAGCAAATAACTATATAAATAAATCCACAGTCACGTGCTTCGTCTTTTGAAGGCTCATAAGCGTGGCGTTATCCTACCAACGTATCGATCACAAGTTACCAGTGACGGAAGGTCCAATGTCTTAGCTGTTTCGATGGGTTTGCTAGAACATATTTACTGTATTGAAATATGTTAATCGGTTTCCATAAAGGATTCAATTACGTTCAAGGAAGAATCTCGCATATTAGCTCCCCCCCCCCCAAATAGGAAAGTGAATGTATATTGTATAAATATCAACCAAAAAAGAGCTAAGTCGTGGTAAGAAAGTCGATACCAGTGGCCGTGGTTGGTATAAACCTGGCTTCCGGGTTTCGAATCTCGCGCTGATGGGTTCGCTACGTCGACGCACACTGATGAGTCGTGAAACGACAAAAAGAGCTGTCTGTAGCTGACATATATATATATATATATATATATATATATATATATATATATATATATATATATATATAAAGTGGTGTACTAAAAGCGAATTTTGATCTTTGAAAAGCCTGGCTTAAGGAAAATTTAACTTGAATAAATTGCCTTTTGCGGAATATACCTTGCTCTGAGCAATTGAATTGAATTTTGATTTGGCTTTTGCTTCTCTAATTCCTTTCCATTCTTCTTCATATATATATATATATATATATATATATATATATATATATATATATATATATATATATATATATATATATATATATATATATACATACGACGCCTGTCTAAAAATTATCCAACCGTTGACCAGAAAATCCCCTTCAAAGTAGGTCCCTTGTGCTTGCACACAATTAGCTTACCGGTCCATCCACTGCCAGAAACACATCTGGAAGTCTTCTTTTGGAATGGTGTTCATCTCCGCCGTCGCGTTCCGCATAATCTCTTCTCTAATGGAACGCTTCAGTGGCGTCTTCAATTTTCGAAACAACCAGAAGTCGCAAGGAGCCATGTCTGGTGAGTAGGGAGGTTGACGAACGACTGAAATTTCATCTTTGGCCAAGAAATGTTGGATGAATTGGGATAAATGTGCGGGGGCGTTGTCGAGATGGAGTTGCCAGTTTTTCGCCGTCCACATGTCTTGTCTTTTACGCCAACCTGCGTCACGGATACGCCGGAGACCATCTTGATAGTACTCCTTTGTCACTGTTTGTCCTTCCGGTGCGTATTCGTGATGCACAATTCCATGGATATCAAAGAAGACAGCATCACCTTTGTTTTGCTTCGCACCTGTCGCGCTTTTTTTTGGCCTTGGAGACTCGGGATGCTTCTATTGCGACGACTGTCTTTTCATTTCTGGGTTGTACCCGTACACCCATGACTCATCTTCAGTTATCACGGTGTTCAGAAACCCAGGATCAGTGTTGGCACCCTTTCAACATCAGCTGCACTCCAAGCAGTTTAGGGCCAGCCAGAACACTGGTCACTCTCCGCTGATATGCGGACATTTTTGAATCGGGTGAACCACTCCCTAATTTGTGTTACACCCATCGCATTTTCTCCAAACATCTACTAAATCTTACGATTTTTTTTGCTTTGAGAATCACAAAGCTTTGAACAAAGTTTGATGCTGTACCTTTGCTCAACATGTTCAGTCATCTTGAGCGAATCGGTAATCCGACGAACACGTTGTGTAGCACCTAACTCAGCGACCGACAGGCAGCGACTAACGCGCAGGAAGGCGGTGATAAAATTCACACATGCGCATGAAGGTGTCTTCCTTCACTGAGTAGAGTGGCGCCGCCTTATCGTCTCTATTTCGCACGGAAAAAATAACGGTCGGATACTTTTTAGACACGCTACGTATATGCGCGCATCTCTAAGATCGAGTGTCGTAATCGAGAGAGCTTTTATTTTAGATGAAATTCGGTGCTATTCAAAGATATTAACTTCGATACAAACCCAGTATTATTCTATTTAGCGCTGTGTCTGGAGTACGTTGTAATTCTTTGACAAATTACATTTATCTAAATTGTTGTCCAAACAGGATTCTACTTCCAATAACAACACCAAATCTAAGAATAACAAATACTTAAGTATGTTGATTCAAATAAAATTTGGTATTCGTACAGATTCGATAAACACATTTTTAATCTCTTTGATTATGTCTTATCTGATACAGACAAATTAGTGTTGTCCAGTTGTCTTGATTTTTGTATTCCTCCCTCAAAAATCCATAAGATGGAATCTTTAGTGAATTTGAATCAGTTGAAAATCCTTACAACTTCGTCTATTCACTCTGTTGGCCACCTTAAAGCTCGTCTCAATGAACTTGCCCATTCTTTTGCTAATTCTTCTGTTCGCTTCGAAGAATCATTTTGGCAAAATAATCATTATCAGGCGACTAAATTGGAATGATATTTACATCACCAAACCCGATAAAAGGGTCTGGTATCGTAATTCTTACCGACGATCCCCTTGAAAAGAGTCGGTCGGGGAGATAAAGTAGAAGCCCATTCTTTGTTTAATTTTATTTGTGGAAAGGGCTAAGAGTGCAGATTCAATTAGTCGACGTGTTGATTTATTACGTATTATCTTGATTAAAGTAGATTTATAAAAGTCAAAACAATGCCCATACTCCATAGTGTGAGCATATAAGGCGTTAAGCGTGTTGTTGGTTTTAATCGCTCTTTTATGCTCATAAATCCGCTTGTCCAAACTACACTGCGTCTCCTTTATGTAGATCTTATTACAATCTTGACAAGGGATGGAGTATATGCCAGCTTTGACATTAGGGGTAGTGTTAAGTTTAGATGTTTTGATTAAATCTACAATACTTGCTGAAGTTAATTATGTTATGTCTATGCCTAGTTTATTAAGTTTTGTGTAACTGGAGTTGTTATTAGAGTTAGTAGGTAGAGCTATATGTCTATTTATTATAGGGCTTAACGCCTTATATGCTCACACTATAGAGTATGGGCATTGTGTTGACTTTCATAAATCTACTTTAATCAAGATAATACATAATAAATCAACACGTCGACTAATTGAATCTGCACTCATAGCCCTTTCCACAAATAAAATTAAACAAAGAATGGGCTTTTACTTTATCTCTCCTAACCTATCAAAAGCAATTATTCATGAAAACAAGATGTATCTAGACACCGGTTGATTCCCTGAGTTTTGAATTATTCTTCCTTTGGACCCCCTTTCTACTCTTTATTCTTTTTTTTTCTTTCCCGTTAGTAATTTTTTTTTTTTGCTATGTATTTATCTTTGACTCTATACATATTTACATATCTTCCCTCTCTACATGAACCCTACCACTATATATATTTCTCAGAATTTATAGACTTTCTCGTCTTTTGTCATTTTTTGCATTTTTTTTGTTCGGTTTTGACAAAGCCCATATAACATTTGGGCAAAACGTTGAGCTTTTTAGGTCTTCCGCTTATTCCATTTTAATTTCATACCGTCGGGTTATTTTATCCTTTCATCTATTCATGTATATATATATATATATATATATATATATATATATATATATATATATATATATATATATATATATATATATATATATATATATATGTGCGTGCGTGTGTGTGTGTGTGTGTATGAATAGATGAAAAAGGAAAAACCAAAATGATTTATATATTCCTCAACGTTTCGTCTTGATAACATACAAGTACAATATTTAAAACAGTTGGTGCGTTTGTGACGTGAAAAGAATGTTTTCTGTTGTTTTTGATTTTACCTTTGTTTTTGTTTATTTTAAGCGAAACATATTCGTTAGAATTTTTAAAAATAGGGCGCGATTATGACGTGAAAGATTGATTTTTGTTCTTTTTTACAAACAACCACAGCCGTTTGAATTCAAAATGTGTGATGCGTTTATGAAATAGAATGAGTTTATTTTTGTTGTTGTTGTTGTTGTTTTTGTTTAGTTTATTTATATCGATGTTATATACAGAGTTTTGTTGGGTGTGTTGTGTAAAATCGCTAACCTAATTCAAGTTCTGTTTGGTGATAAATTGTAGAAGTCGGTACGTTGTTTAATTGTGTTAAAGTTTATAATGAGTGATGATTCAAGAAATCTTCACTGAGATGTATTTAAAATAAATTTAATGAGTCTAACTTGTTTAAAGTTAAAAGAATGATCATGTTCTAATGCATGAGAGAATAGTGCATTTAGATAATTGTTATTTTTCAGATCTCTTTCATGTTCTGTAGATTCTGTTGAGTTTGTCCAACGTATATCTGATGGCAATTATTGCATGGAACAGTATATATATATATATATATATATATATATATATATATATATATATATATATATATATATATATATATATATATATATATATATATATATATTAGAGGAAGCATTATTTTAATCAATGAAACAGACGAGTGGAAAAAAAAGGAATATTGTTAAAATTACCTTAAGGCCTTATCGTCTGACCCTCTGAGAGGAAACGTCAGAATGGTAAATTAAAAACTAAAAGTCGAATGAGATATGAGGGGAAAAACTTATTTCAGTTGGAGGAAACGATTGAGAGGAAGAAAAATAAAGGATAAATCTCTCAACGTTATGTTTTTTTTTTGGGGGGGGGGTTTAAATCCTATATTCATATTTTACATCTTTATACGATGCCAAAATATATTCTCTTTCGTTTTTGAAAGTATTCCATAATCTCTATCTCGTTCTCTCTCTTTCTCTCTCTCTCTCTCTCTCTCTCTCTCTCTCTCTCTCTCTCTATATATATATATATATATATATATATATATATATATATATATATATATATATATATATATATAGTCTCGGAAGTTTCTCAACCATTAAAACTATATTTAAAAAAAAACTTATAGTCCCAAGTCTTTCAGTGGAAAATCACTCATGTAAGTCAATTTATTTTTTACAGTTATTATATTAGTTTGTTTCTAACACTATTTTAAGGGATCATCAGTTGTTTACCATGAAAAACTGTTTCGGGAATTTAAAAACAAGACAGTATTTAATTTCATGGCTTCCCAGCAGAGTTGATCAGACCCCACTTCCCTTAAAAGACAAAAACATAAACGTTCCTTATACTAAATCTACGTTTTACTCCATATAAATGTTATGCTAAATTATATTAGTTATTTAAAAAAAAAATTTCTTTACCTGTGCTGTTCGTCTTTCTAATAAAATGTATCCGTTACTTACAAAAATGTTGCTGCATTTTAAAGTGTTTGGACGAATCCATTACATATTATTTAGGTGATAAATGTATTATTTGTATTGTATTTATATTATAAATATAAAAAATATCAACACATCAAAAAAAAAAAAAAAATAAATAAATATGTATATATATATATATATATATATATATATATATATATATATACATACATACATACATACATATGTATACCTTTAGTCCCTCCTTCTCTCCCTATTCCTCCTCCTTTGTTGTCCATCTCCCCGTTGTCGTCAACCTCAAATAAATATTAATCTTCCTTGTTCACTTACAGTTTTTCTAATCTGCGTTCACAACTGTCGATTTTTTCTCCCTTTCTCAGTGTTTCAAATCGGCGTTTATAAGTTAACCGTTAATTTTTTCTCTTTTTCTTATCCCCTCTCTCTTTTTACTTTCTTCTGGAACACATCAATTTCCTCTTCTTCATCATCATCGTCATCTTAACGACGGGAGAGTTCCCTCCCCATCTTTTATGCGCCCCAAGAAGGCAAACAAACACTGATCCCCAACGCCCGCTTCAAAAAATGGCGTCGAAACATCGTTTTAATCTCTAGCTTCCATCCTGCGTTTATCTTCGAGATTGGTCAGATGTCGCACTGATCCGTGACACCAAACAGATAATCGTCCCAGATGAGACACGTTGATTTAAATAACAAAAAACAAATTCATCAAAGATAACAGCAAATTTCAGAGAACGAAGGTATCTTGGCATTTTTTTCTCATTTCGTCAGGGAACGACGAAAGCTGAAAAAAATGTTTTCTTTAACAATTTTAACCAACATAATAACGAACGATAACAAGCCGCGCATGCGTGGTCCCCCTCTGTATGTGACTCGATGTGGTGAGTGTAAAATGCAATAAATTTGGGCAATTTGGGGCATTTTTGACCCCAATTGTACCCCCTGGGGGCGCGAACCAGAATTTTTCTGAGGTCAAGGATGCTCATTTTATATCCAGAACAATTGCCTCTACATTTTGGCCAAGTTTCAGAAAAATTGAATGGATGGATCAAACGTTATGGGAGAAAAGGGTGATTTTTTGCCATTTCGGGGGCTTTTGACCCCATGGGGGCGCGAACCAGATTTTTTTCCGATGTCAGCGATACTTTTTTTCTATTAGGAACAATTGCCTCCATATTTTGCCCAAGTTTCAGAGAAATTGAATGGATGGATGAAAAGTTATGGGGCAAAAAATGTCATTTTTTGCCATTTTGGGGCCTTTTGACCCCCTGGAGGGGGCTAACCAGATTTTTTTCAAAACTCGGAGAATGTCACTTTCTAACCTGCCAAAAGTTACAACTTCATGCAAATTTTCAGAGAAATTCAATGGATGGTTGCGGAGAAAAATAACGACGGATGGACGGACGGACGGACGGACGGACGGAAATGCCTCAAAACATAGGTATCTCGATTTTATAAATCGGGGGACCAAAAAACGAGTTGGAATAAATTAAAAGTGTATTGGAGTTATCGTTAAACTACGACCAACAGTCCAAATCTGACCTACCTTTTGGTACTTTGGTTAGGGTTAGTTAACAGGTTAGGATATTCGTACCACCCGGTCATTCAATTTACTTGTTTAGCGATGAAAATGCTATTTCAAACTTAAGCGTTTTAGACAAATGAAAATGATATTTTAAACTTAAGCGTGGCAGATCAAGGAAAATGATTTAAATATTTTAAATGATTTAAATATTTTAAATTTAAGCATGACAGTCTAATGAAAATGTTATTTCAAGTTGAATGGTGACAGACCAATGAAAATGATATTTCAAACTGAAGCGTGACAGACCAACGAAAATAACACTGTAACATGGTTAGGCCCATTTTTTCGCTGAGCCCACTTGACATCAAATATGAAACACTTATTTGTCGGACAATTCTCCTAGCATTACTGCAAACATCTTTCCCTCGTCCAAGGCTAATTTGCAAATGAAGACTCGAAACACACAACTTTTATCACAATGTTTTTTCACACTCTTCTATTTCATATACCGTGGGGTGGAGGAGCTCCAAGCCGACCCCCATAGTGAGAGTCAACGCAGAAGACGTCTTCTCCGTTCAGTCACAAATAATCGCTCTGACGTTTTCCATTGCCTAGCTTTTCAATTGTTGTGTTTTTGTATTCATTCAATTGGTTGTTTCTCTGTCTACCTGAACTAACCCAAAAATCATTTTTGTCTATTTATTAAAATATCTCATAATACTGTATTTGCATTCCATCAACGCATTCTGCCCCAAATTCCCAAACTTGACCTAACGTGCCCTACGTCCCCAAGGGCAATCTCGTTATAACATTTCAAACTTAAGCGTGACAAACTGACGAACATGCTCTTTCAAAATTGAGTGTGACAGACTGACGAACATGCTCTTTTAAAATTGAGCGTGACAGACTGACGAACATTCTATTTCAAACTTGTTTGCATCTCCCTTCTTTCTGATATGCGGGTGGCCTGGATAGAGAAACACCTTGTTGCTCGTCTACCCCCGTCGATCAAAAGAGAACGTCTCATCTAGTTCTTGTCTGACGTCATAGTCTCGGGCCTCACGCTAACCCCCCCCCCCCCCCGCACCTTTAATTGTTGTATTGTAGCGGCACACCTTTCGTATAGAAATGCGTGTAGATGATGGATCGAGCGGCATTAGAATTCAATAGCGCCTCTTCAAACAAAGATGGCAGCATTCAAATAATTCCAGCCAGGTTATATTATATGAGCGATTCATCATTCGGTAGTCTCGCGTTCTATGCGCGTCAGAGCAACATATTGGAACAATGGTATATTCCTTCTCCGGTGGCTCCAGAGTTTATAGGAGGAGGAGGCGAGGAGGAGGGGGCAGAGGAGAAGGAGGAGGAGGGGGGTCACTCTTTTGCTAAATTCACCTTCGCATTTGTTTGGAAAAGATACACACGATGGTTGCGTCTTCGGATGTTCTAAGACCCACGAAAACAATTCATATTCAATAAATGGACACAAATGGTTGTTGTGAATGAAAGTGATTAAATTATGATAAAGGAAAGAACCATAATTTATATCCAGTAAAACTCCTACGCTATCAACTTTTGATCTGTTCATAGCGAAGGGGTTGGTCATGGCGTAGGATAAATCAGATTACCTTGAAAAATATTTCTCAATTAAAAGATACAGAAAAGTTGTCTAAGTTTGGTCAACTATTGTAATATTTTATGAGAATAATTTAAAAAATGGGTTTATTAGAAAAAAATGGGTTTATTAGGAAAATGACTATTGATCAACACAACTAGACATTAAATGTCGAAATATCAAAAAAAAAACATTGTTAATAGATACTGCATGGATCACTGCACTAAAATGATTGAATATCCTCATTATTTTCAAAATAATTCCCGTTCAATGATTTCATTTAGTTTTTTATGCTTTGTCGAAATTTGGATACTTTGTTCAGTTCCATTTTCTTAATGAACATTTTTGTTTGTAGAGCACGAACTATTTGTATATCGTAGTTATTAAAGCAACGTTTTTATTCTAAGAATGTTAAGTGATTGTGTATTTAAAAAGGGTGCACGTTCGTTTGTATATCGACACAAATATCTTCAAATATATTAATTTATAGAAATATATCAATTAAGTTTGTAATTTGCTTTTTTTAATTGATAAGCTTAGTTCATAGCGTAGGGAGTTTTACTGAATTTACAAATGTACACATGTGTTAAAGATATGTGAGAAAATTGTTTTTATTTGTGTTGAACAGTAAAATTTTCGAAGTAAGTTCGAAGTAAGGAGAAGGTACGAGCGTTAGAAATATGGACGTGTTTGTTTAGAGTCCCACTTGTGTGTGTGTTTACCTTTGGGCTGTAATTGTAGAAGAGAGGCATATTAGTATTATTATTATTATTAGTAGTAGTAGTAGTAGTAGTAGTAGTAGTAGTAGTACCCGTTAATGAATCCCAGTGTGGTATATAATTAGTGGTTTTAGTTGCGTCCTCTACCCTCGCCGTGGATGCTTCAGATGTGAGACGGGAACTTGCCAACCAAGTCGAGATCACAAAGGCTATCAGTGATGAACGCCAACCACTTCATGGACGTGAACCAACGATCCAACGACTGAAGTCAAGGAGAAGCTTCCTCAGCCATGTCCAACCCCTAACAACATCTCAGGAAGAGACCAGACTACAGCTGGTGACCAGACAGCTAGAAGATACCCCCCTCATAACGACATAACTTTGATTCTGACTGGCCAATTGTCATTTGTTATTGTTGTACCATCTTATTTGCAATAGACTAACGTACTTCGCTTTTATTTAAATACTTTATCTGTTTCTGTAGTCCGGTAATATGTAGACACTCTTAAATAATGACCTTAAAAGAAAAATCAGTTAAGGGGAATAACTCTTATTCTTTTAGTGGGAACTGGCGTTCCTTATTTTTTTTTCACGGTTTACTTAAAATTACGTTTATTTCATTCTTTTCCTTTATAAACAAAAGTAAAGTTTCAATTTATTTATTTTTTCTTACTTGCGTCTTGTTTCGTTCTTATTAAATCAAAACGAGGCTGACTTTTAGCTTAAATAATGAACAACATAAAAGTGGGTTAGGGTTAGGGTTAGGGTTAGGGTTAGGGTTAGGGTTAGGGGTTATAGAACACAGACATATTTACAAAAATAATTTGGACGTAATGGATCCCGGGCAACACCGAATCGGTACAGCTAGGTTTATATAACTTGTTTCCAAGAAGTTCAATACATAAATATTTGCTGAACATGTTCGTATTGTCTTTTAGAAATACTTACGTGATCACGTCTATGCGTGATTTGAACTGACTGACGCCATACGATGTCTTTCAATTTCAATTGTTTTTTTGTTTTTCGTTCAACGTTGGAAAAATTTTCTTTTCATCTGTGATTTGCCGATTTGATCGAGCTATTTGCATATGTATATAATCCTTTAAGAGGATGACTTTAAAAATTAGTCGAAAACTCTAGAAATTAGACGAAAAGTACAAACGTTGGAAACGGCAACGTAGTTTTTACAGTCTAACTTGCGTAAGTTTGTTAGCATTTTGAAAAGAATGACCAACAGATCAAATAGACACACAATGTCGATCTTATTCGATGGCCTATGGTTGATGGGTAATGCAGATATCAGAATACGTGTAACGTATTGGCATTTATGTTCTTAGCGGGATCCACATACAAAAGTCTATAAAGTTCCTCAAATAATTATGCATGACGTTGATTCTCATAGTTATGTGTCACAGAGCCAATATATTCAGTGAGGGTGCCAAATTACGTAAGATTGAAAAGAAACCCTTGTTTTCCTTTCAGTTGGTAAAATAATTCTCCTTCCGCAGGTTTATTCATAAATAAAGTCTCGAAACGCAGAACACGGCGTACTATTATTGCTGGTATATGTCGGCATTATCTTATTATCACGCACGTGGGTGTCTCGCTGGGTCCTACCAGAGGAGCGAGCTCATGACGTCATCGCGACTTGATAACAATTCTTTGTTCTTTTGTTTTTAGATCGCTGATATCATTTTAC
>OY744528.1:125229297-125239297 GCA_963556195.1 Sepiola atlantica | reverse complement strand
TTTGAGGCACCCAATCAATTTGAGGCACCCAATCAACTTGAGGCACCCAATCAACTTGAGGTACCCAATCAACTTGAGGCACCCAATCAACTTGAGGCACCGAATCAACTTGAGGCACCCAATCAACTTGAGGTACCCAATCAACTTGAGGCACCCAATCAATTTGAGGCACCCAATCAATTTGAGGCACCCAATCAACTTGAGGCACCCAATCAATTTGAGGCACCCAATCAATTTGAGGCACCCAATCAACTTGAGGCACCCAATCAACTTGAGGTACCCAATCAACTTGAGGCACCCAATCAATTTGAGGCACCCAATCAATTTGAGGCACCCAATCAACTTGAGGCACCCAATCAACTTGAGGTACCCAATCAACTTGAGGCACCCAATCAATTTGAGGCACCCAATCAATTTGAGGCACCCAATCAATTTGAGGCACCCAATCAACTTGAGGCACCCAATCAACTTGAGGTACCCAATCAACTTGAGGCACCCAATCAATTTGAGGCACCCAATCAATTTGAGGCACCCAATCAACTTGAGGTACCCAATCAACTTGAGGCACCCAATCAATTTGAGGCACCCAATCAACTTGAGGCACCCAATCAATTTGAGGCACCCAATCAATTTGAGGCACCCAACTAATTTGAGGCACCCAATCAACTTGAGGCACCCAATCAACTTGAGGCACCCAATCAATTTGAGGCACCCAATCAACTTGAGGCACCCAATCAATTTAAGGCACCCAATCAATTTGAGACACCCAATCAATTTGAGGCACCCAATCAATTTGAGGCACCCAATCAATTTGAGGCACCCAATCAATTTGAGGCACACAATCAACTTGAGGCACCCATTCAATTTGAGGCACCCAATCAATTTGAGGCACCCAATCAATTTGAGGCACCCAATCAACTTGAGGCACCCAATCAATTTGAGGCACCCAATCAATTTGAGGCACCCAATCAACTTGAGGCACCCAATCAATTTGAGGCACCCAATCAATTTGAGGCACCCAATCAATTTGAGGCACCCAATCAATTTGAGGCACCCAATCAATTTGAGGCACCCAATCAACTTGAGGCACCCAATCAACTTGAGGCACCCAATCAACTTGAGGTACCCAATCAACTTGAGGCACCCAATCAATTTGAGGCACCCAATCAATTTGAGGCACCCAATCAATTTGAGGCACCCAATCAATTTGAGGCACCCAATCAATTTGAGGTACCCAATCAACTTGAGGCACCCAATCAACTTGAGGTACCCAACCAACTTGAGGCACCCAATCAATTTGAGGCACCCAATCAACTTGAGGTACCCAATCAATTTGAGGCACCCAATCAACTTGAGGCACCCAATCAACTTGAGGCACCCAATCAACTTGAGGTACCCAATCAACTTGAGGCACCCAATCAATTTGAGGCACCCAATCAATTTGAGGCACCCAATCAATTTGAGGTACCCAATCAACTTGAGGCACCCAATCAACTTGAGGCACCCAATCAACTTGAGGTACCCAATCAACTTGAGGCACCCAATCAATTTGAGGCACCCAATCAACTTGAGGTACCCAATCAATTTGAGGCACCCGATCAACTTGAGGCACCCAATCAACTTGAGGCACCCAATCAACTTGAGGTACCCAATCAACTTGAGGCACCCAATCAATTTGAGGCACCCAATCAATTTGAGGCACCCAATCAATTTGAGGCACCCAATCAATTTGAGGCACCCAATCAATTTGAGGCACCCAATCAACTTGAGGCACCCAATCAATTTGAGGCACCCAATCAACTTGAGGCACCCAATCAACTTGAGGCACCCAATCAACTTGAGGTACCCAATCAACTTGAGGTACCCAATCAACTTGAGGCACCCAATCAATTTGAGGCACCCAATCAACTTGAGGCACCCAATCAACTTGAGGCACCCAATCAACTTGAGGTACCCAATCAACTTGAGGCACCCAATCAATTTGAGGCACCCAATCAATTTGAGGCACCCAATCAATTTGAGGTACCCAATCAATTTGAGGCACCCGATCAACTTGAGGCACCCAATCAACTTGAGGTACCCAATCAACTTGAGGTACCCAATCAACTTGAGGCACCCAATCAATTTGAGGCACCCAATCAATTTGAGGCACCCAATCAATTTGAGGCACCCAATCAATTTGAGGCACCCAATCAATTTGAGGCACCCAATCAATTTGAGGCACCCAATCAACTTGAGGCACCCAATCAACTTGAGGCACCCAATCAACTTGAGGCACCCAATCAATTTGAGGCACCCAATCAATTTGAGGCACCCAATCAACTTGAGGCACCCAATCAATTTGAGGCACCCAATCAATTTGAGGCACCCAATCAATTTGAGGCACCCAATCAACTTGAGGCACCCAATCAACTTGAGGTACCCAATCAACTTGAGGCACCCAATCAATTTGAGGCACCCAATCAATTTGAGGCACCCAATCAATTTGAGGCACCCAATCAACTTGAGGCACCCAATCAACTTGAGGTACCCAATCAACTTGAGGCACCCAATCAATTTGAGGCACCCAATCAATTTGAGGCACCCAATCAATTTGAGGCACCCAATCAACTTGAGGCACCCAATCAACTTGAGGTACCCAATCAACTTGAGGCACCCAATCAATTTGAGGCACCCAATCAATTTGAGGCACCCAATCAATTTGAGGCACCCAATCAACTTGAGGTACCCAATCAACTTGAGGCACCCAATCAATTTGAGGCACCCAATCAACTTGAGGCACCCAATCAATTTGAGGCACCCAATCAATTTGAGGCACCCAATCAATTTGAGGCACCCAATCAACTTGAGGCACCCAATCAATTTGAGGCACCCAATCAACTTGAGGCACCCAATCAATTTGAGGCACCCAATCAATTTGAGGCACCCAATCAATTTGAGGCACCCAATCAACTTGAGGCACCCAATCAACTTGAGGCACCCAATCAATTTGAGGCACCCAATCAATTTGAGGCACCCAATCAACTTGAGGCACCCAATCAACTTGAGGCACCCAATCAATTTGAGGCACCCAATCAACTTGAGGCACCCAATCAATTCGAGGCACCCAATCAATTTGAGGCACCCAATCAATTTGAGGCACCCAATCAACTTGAGGCACCCAATCAATTTGAGGCACCCAATCAATTTGAGGCACCCAATCAACTTGAGGCACCCAATCAACTTGAGGCACCCAATCAATTTGAGGCACCCAATCAATTTGAGGCACCCAATCAACTTGAGGCACCCAATCAACTTGAGGCACCCAATCAATTTGAGGCACCCAATCAACTTGAGGCACCCAATCGATTTGAGGCACCCAATCAATTTGAGGCACCCAATCAATTTGAGGCACCCAATCAATTTGAGGCACCCAATCAATTTGAGGCACCCAATCAATTTGAGGCACCCAATCAACTTGAGGCACCCAATCAACTTGAGGCACCCAATCAATTTGAGGCACCCAATCAATTTGAGGCACCCAATCAATTTGAGGCACCCAATCAACTTGAGGCACCCAATCAACTTGAGGCACCCAATCAACTTGAGGCACCCAATCAATTTGAGGTACCCAATCAACTTGAGGCACCCAATCAATTTGAGGCACCCAATCAACTTGAGGCACCCAAAAAGGAGCAACAACCAAGAAGACACAAGTTGCCTTAGCACTGATTTCTTTTGCTTCCGGTTGAATTATTTTTTTACTTCCGGTAATTGATATTATTAACAAAACAATAGTAACTTTGCTTTCGCAGATATTTTATTAAAAAAAAAGATTTTATTTACAAAAGAAATTACTAATTGCCTACAAAATACATAGTTTTATATTCAAACACATTTTAGTACGCGCAAATGTTGAAGTAAAAAAAAACGTTTTGTTTAGTAAACTTTGAAGATTTATAAAAAATATTTTTAATTACATAGTTTCATTTACGAAATTTTTTATTTCAGCAAGATGTCTAAACAAACGAAACGAAACAAATAAATATTAACAAGAACATTTAAATAAAAGAATGAAAAATTTTTTTTTTTAAATATTGGATTGTATTTAAAATTATTTGTTTACATATTGGATTTTTTTCGCTATAAAAATAAATAATAAATGCATGTAAAGTTTCATAATATTAAGAAAAAGTGTGTCTTTCTTCTTCCGTAAAAATAACTGTGAATCTCAATTATTTATTAACACATTTTTTGAATGGGACGTTTTTTTTATTGCTCTAGATCTGGCTGGGTCTGGGGTTCGGCCCTTTTCATCAATTATTGTTTTAAAAATTGCATTTATCAATGCTTAGCTTAAAGCCGTATTCTTTAATAATTTTATTAAATACTACTTTTACATATTCAGTTTCGAGCTTCACTAGGCAACTACAAAATTAAACTCACTCAACATGGCGTCCATTAGTTGATGAAATATTCCTGGTGATACTTTTATATAAAAGGTTCTTTTCTAACTGGTGTACACTGATTAAATGAAATACATCAATTAAAGGAATATATATATATATATATGTGTGTGTGTGGGTGTGTGTGTGGGTGGGTGTGTGTGGGTGTGGGTGTAAAATGAAAAAAGAAAGCCAAATCCTATGTGATTTATGTATTCATCAACGTTTCGTCTTTATTGAAAGACTTCCTCGGGATTAAGAAAGTCATGTAGAAAAATCGTACAGAATATTAATTTTGATAAGTCAGAAAGTGACAAAAGATCAATACTCTGCATGATTTTTCTACATTGCTTTCTTAATCCTGAGGAAGTCTTTCAATAAAGACGAAACATTGATGAATACATAAATCACATAGGTTTTGGCTTTCCTTTTTTCATTTTACATTACGTCAAATCATTTTATTTAGTATTTTTTTGCAGTTTAATTTTTTTATTTCGTGAAAATTATGATCCAAAAACTATACAATATAAGGTTTCTCCCTTTTTTGTTTCATTTTATTTCAGTAAAAGTTCTCACAATTCATCCTAGGGTTAACATTTGAACTCCATATGAGATACATAGATATTCGAATATTTTATTTTTGTGTGTTTATAGTGAACAATTCTGTACATTTTTCTTCTAATAGCATTTGAAGGTAGGCACCCAATAAACCGAGTTTTTAGAATATTTTCTCTCCCATTTTACTTCGAAACTATATCTTCAGGACAAGGTAATTGTAAGATGTGACACAATCGGTCAGCCAGATGAAGTGTGTTCTGTTTATCACATTATAGTCTGTTTTACTTAGCATTTTGAAACGATCTTTTTTCAATTCTTCTCTTTTATACTTTCTTCTGACAGAACGATTCTGTCGCTTTGTCTTTGTAGCCAGCAATAAGACAATACTTTCTCTTTGTAGCCAGCAATAAGACAATACTTCCGTTCCTCGGAGCTGATTGTGAAGACATCTTATTTATCTACCTCCCACAGAGTAAAATGTGACACAAGGTCGGAAAGTGAGATTAGATAAGTCAGCACTCTAGAGGAAGAGCACTTATGACCTTCAAAAAATGCCTAGGCATCCCGTCGGAATTCCCCGGCAAAGGGTGAGAAGGCAAAGCCTGGGAGGGTGGACCTGCACAAAACAAACCCACAGACCGGCGTCATCAAGCCCCGAAGGTCAAGACAATACCGGTCTATTCATCGGAACAGATACCACACTTTGATGCTGGCCAAAAGGCCAAAAATTGGAAAAGATGTCGTTAACGTTTTTATAGAAGACTAAGAGTTTCATTACTAAGGTCATTTCATTGGCTCAAAGTGATTCGAATTCTGCGCACGTGGTATCTTTTTGGGCGCGCAAAAATTCTTTTATTTGCGATAAATTCGGGTGTTTTTTGCTCGATTGCTTTGTGTTATTATTTTTAATAAGGTTAATTTTTTTACCAAACATTTTATGTTGATATTTCGCCCCCCTTTTTTTAGATGCGTACGCATATCACTTTAAGAGGCGCTGTCGGTCAGTCTCTCGCGCTTCAGGTTGAAAATAGCATTTTCAGCGCTAAACGCGTAGATTGAATAGACACAAACATCTCGATAAGACGCGCTGTCCGTCGGTTTGTCTGTCATTCTTTAAAAGTATTTTCATTGGTCTGTCAGGATCAAATTTGAAAAATAATTTTCATTGGTCTGTCAGGATTAAGTTTGAGATATTATTTTCCTTGGTCTGTAATTATTAAGTTTGAAAAAGTTTTTCATTTGTCTGTTAGGAAAAAGTTTTAAATATCATTTTCTTTGGTCTGTCATGATTAATTTTCAAATATCATTTTCGTTGGTCTGTCAGAATTAAGTTTGAAATATAATTTTTATCGTTAAACGCGCAGATTGAATGGACGTATGTTTGTTTTTATTGGCGTTTAAACACAGTGATTGAAATCACATGCAACAGACTAGCGTGTTTGAAGAGATTAATTCTTTAGTAAATATATATATATATATATATATATATATATATATATATATATATATATATATATATATATACAACACAGGTAAGGAGGAATTTTTTCATTTATTTATATATATATATATATATATATATATATATATATATATATATATATATATATATATTTAAATTTATTTATTTATTTATTTATATATATATATTTAAATTTATTTATTTATTTATATATATATATATATATATATATATATATATATATATATATATATATATATATATATATATATATATATATATTTAATAACTAATATAAGTTAGCAAAACATTTATACGGAACAAAACTTAGATTTAGTATATGGAACGTTTATGTTTTTGCCTTTTAAGGGAAGTGGGGTCTGATCAACTCTTCTGGGAAGCCATGAAATTAAATACTGTCTTGTTTTTAAATTCCCGAAACAGTTTTTCATGGTAAACAACTGATGATCCCTTAAATAATGTTAGAAGCAAACTAATATAATAACTGTAAAAACTAAATTGACTTACGTGAGTGATTTTCCACTGAACGACTTTGGACTTAGGGTTGTTGTTGTTTTTTTGTTGTTTTTTTTGGGTTTTTTTATAGTTTTAATGGTTGAGAAACTTCCGAGACTATATATATATATATATATATATATAAATATATATATATATATATATATATATATATATATATATATATATATATATATATATATATATATATACGAGACAAGTAAAATTATTTTAAAATGCTTAGCCTAGTTTAGTGATATCAACCGGTGTCGCCTAATTCAATTAAAAAAATAGGGACATCTTATTAAAATTACTTACTCCCTATCTCCTCCATTTTCCTTCTCCATAATTATTAGACGAGACAAAATTAAATCAGCCACTATTTTAAATTAAAAATGATAATAAGAATAATAAATAAAATCAATAAATAAACGAAGAACTGTTTCAATTGTCACATTTTAAAATGTAGACGTCCGTATTTTACGCGAACGGTTTGCCGGCGTACTTTTTAAGAAATTCCATTCTTTCACTCGCTTTGTATTCATTTTTGCCATTAAAGACCTGAAGATGATTCCGGAGAGAATCGAAAACGTTAGTCAAACACATGGATCCTTCATCAATTCATTCCATCTACACGTCAAAAAGATCATTCGACGAATGGAAAAAATAAAAAAAGGAATCACTAAACAGAAGATTTCTGTCGTCTTCAATAACACATGCATATATATATATATATATATATATATATATATATATATATATATATATATATATACATATATATATTATTATTATTTAACTAAATATTAATATATTTTACCTACATACGCCGGCGTTTCAAGCCTTCGCTATCATTAATGTAAGAGGTGATAATTTCCGACGGTCGCAAGATTCGATCCCAGTTACATTAGATTCCGCAAGCAGGCGTTCTAACCACACGCCCACGAAAAGTTACCACGTAAAGAAAGGGAATTAAGTTCTATTGATACTTTATGAAAGCGGGCACAGACAGTAGACTTATCGAGAGTGTTCAACAAACGTTGTCGTCACATACTATCTGTACCTTCCCGGCGTTGTCCGGGTGTCGTTTTTCTTTTTTCTTTGTTGTTATTTTTATGAAACTTTTTTTTTTAAATAGGATTTAAAAAAGTAAATGTAATTATTATTAATTGATCAAATTGTTGTAAAACTAATTTTGTGAACGTAATATTTTAAAAATCTCTATTTATTTATTGGACTGAACTCGCTTCCAAAACTTTCAGTTCTGTCAATACATGAGGATTTTCTCAAGATGTTAACGGAATAAATGTTTTTCGATTTATAGTGTAAATGCTCCCAAATTCCTTTCACCTTTAAAAAAGTATGCAATTAATTTTTTTTTAACTATTAACAAACGATTAAAATGGCTGACTTGTTTACTAATAATTAATTTTTTTTAACTATTAACAAACGATTAAAATGGCTGACTTGTTTACTAATAAATCAAAATTGGCCTTGGTCGAATTAATTTCGTAATTAAAATATTCTTTTTAAATATAACTTTTTAAAAGTTCGTTGTATTTTACGCTATTTCTATTTTTGATTTCAATAAATATTCAATTAATAGTAAAGTAAAAAAAATGATAATACAATGTTACGTTGATACGAGAACTACACAGACACGCACGAAAAATGATTTTTATTAATACAGAAACGACGCCTAGGTCTGTATTATTAAAGAAAAAAACATTTCTTAGTAGAAGTGAAAGGAAATATAATTGAAGTAATTAAGCGGCATTCTATCATTGCTCTTTTTACTTCAAATCTTATTAGTTTTGTTTCTATGAAAACATGTGCGCATGGCAAACACTTGGTTCTTCTCAACTAGTTCTATTTTCATTGAAAACATTCTATTTACTTAACCTTACAACTTGACATTGTAACTGGAACATTAGAATCAGTAGCAAATCTGGGCAGACATGACTCTTTCTACTTGACATAATACTGCATTCTAGCGACACCAAATTCAAATCATCATCGAGCATATATATATATATATATATATATATATATATATATATATATATATATATATATATATATATTATATATATATATATATATATATATATATATATATATAGTGGTAATAATCCAGGTGAAAAATATCCACAGGGTGGTAATCCAGAGAATTTTAACCGGGTTTATAAAAAGTGCTCAATATCAAAATAGAGCTTTATATGATAATTTTATTTACACAGACATGTACAAAATCTGCGACACTGACATGTCGATGTTATCGATCAACAGTTACTATAAACTGAGATCTCATCAGGCAGAGTTAGAATCCGATCTTAACCTCAGATCATATTTGGAGAGAATGAAGTGGAGGGATAGAGAAAGAGAAGAAGTAGGAAAGAAATTTAACATTTCAAAAATTAAAGCCGTTAAAAAATTAAAAATTAAAAATTAAAAATTAAAAAATCAAAAAAATCTAAGAAACAAAAACAGAACACAAAAAATCTAAAATCTAGAATCTGAAACAAACAGGGCAAATAAATAAATAAATAAATAAATAAATAAATAAGGTGGAAAGAGGAACAGATAATGATGAGGGGGGAGGTGGTGGGAAGGTAGGCACATAGAGGAAAAGAAGGAGAAAGAGTGGGCGTCTGTTGATTCAGATCGAGAGGGAAGGAGGGTAGTAGACATGCACGAATCAAGTGTCAAAAAAACAGTCGAGTTTATAAATGTATTTTTCCAAGTGAACTGTAATATTGTGTATATGTGTGTATGCGTGCGGGCAAACTGGTCTGATTGTTGTTGTGGTGGGGCGGTGATCAAATGTGTCGCGACTCTGGGTTTAAATTGATCTGATTAATATGATCTGAGGTTAAGATCGGATTCTAACTCTGCCTGATGAGATCTCAGTTTATAGTAACTGTTGATCGATAACATCGACATGCCAGTGTCGCAGATTTTGTACATGTCTGTGTAAATAAAATTATCATATATATATATATATATATATATATATATATATATATATATATATATATAT
>OY744528.1:125201797-125224297 GCA_963556195.1 Sepiola atlantica | reverse complement strand
TTCGCTATTCCCATCAACCTCCCTCACCGCCATCACACAGGACTATCATCGCACGCACACGTTCATATTTCCATAATTATATACAAACATAAGTACACAAAAATGCATGTACTTAAACACACACGTGTAATCACACACAAAACAGACACACGCATACTGTAAGAAACTAAAAACAATCCTTTTGTAGAACAATAAGGTCTCCACAACGGTCACAAAATTTGAGGGGAACTCTTATTCAGATAACACCGGAACAGTTCTTTCTAAACGACCCAAAACATTCTCCCAACTGCATGAATTTCTTTCTCGTCTTCTCATGTCTACCGCGTTTTTGCGTCTGTCTTGCTGTCGTCGCATCTTGTATTTAAACCGGGGTGGTGTTTACGTATGCAAGTTATCAACATCTACAAAAAACACAACTCTGAGCATGCGTCTTTTTCCTATTGCAAATGGCCGCCTAACAAGCCAAACATTGTGGTTGTTGCTCATCTATATCTACACGCATATATAGATGCACACTAATGTTTAAATAAGTAAAATAACAAAACCACTTAATCGCTTTTTCATAATACCTCAATCGAATGTGCAGAATTCTTTCATTCTTCTAATGTGGTGGACAAAGAAATAATAATGGCGATTATCTGACATAATAATGATGCCTGCTCTCCTAATTATCGCAAGTTTTTTTTCCTCGCCTTATCTACCACCCTCTTCATGTCTAGTACCCCAACGCAACCGTTATGTCACTCCAATTCTGTTTCATTTATCGGTGGGGGGTAAATGAAACAGTATGATGGCGGCTACTCCCATTTCATAACCGGAAGCTGCCATCAAGTAGATTGTTTCTCTTATACAAAACGGTCATAATTTACAAAATAGAAAAAGTCACATGAAATCTTTTTTTTTTTTTTTTCAGGTAAAATTTTATAATTAAAATTCATTGTCTGGTTTTATTTATTTAATGAAACTTTTTTATATTATAAACTTCATATTGAAGAAAAAATCGAATTTGTTACTATAAATAATTCGAAATTTAAAAAAATTTAATTTTTTAAATTTAATTTTTCTTGGTGTGTAATTATTTGTATCGGTTTGAAATCGTCTCCATTAAACTTAAAACGTTGTGTTTGATCGTTTGATAAAATAGAAAAAGTTATTTTGATGGCGACGTACAGTTTTAAATTCAGCCTCCATCGTTTTACTTTTACCGTTTTCTTTTTGTGTGTTTTGTCTTCATCTTCATCTTCGTCATCCGAGTTCCAATTTTCCAGCATCTGGTTCACACATTTCTGTTTTTCACATCTCAACTGATTCAAAGTGTGATTTTCATTCATGTATTCTTCGTCACACTCCGTTTTTACATATATCATACGTATTTTACATTGACCTAACATCTCACGAATATATAATATGACACAAAGTCATTTATGATATCGAAAACGAGGAGGGAAGAGGGTTTAGCGCCTTGCGACGGCCAGAGCCCCTTTTTTTTAATTACTTCTGTTTGAACTGTATTCCGCCCACTTGAAAGGTCATCGTCAGAAGATTCGACGCCATTAACTTTGAAGAAGTCTTCAAACTTCCTGGCGTCGTTTCTTCTAGCGACCGCTCAAGTAGGCGTTATACAGTGCAAATAGACGTTCTTATTTTTAGAAAAGGCCACGAGCGTTCATTTCAATTCTTATTTCCACAAATTCATCTTCGGTTTTAATATATTTCCTCCACCCTCTCAATATTCTACATCCTCTTACCTTTTTTTCGTGATGAGTTATTCCCCCTTGGATTTGGTATAATTGCTATATTTAGATGGAAGCAGATTTTATTATTATTTTAGACGGACAACCGGACAGAATCTTGAATGCATGAAACGCATTTTATATTCACAAAAGTTCAACTTCAGTGATGCTATATATATATATATATATATATATATATATATATATATATATATATATATATATATATATATATATATTTAGATTTTTCACTTATAAAATAGATCATTCAGTAAAGACCGGGGTTGTTCCAATAAAAACAAGCTCGATGATACTCGATTACAGAGTACAGAGCATTTATATGTGATTTTATGCTTACCAAAGCATTCCTTTCACGACACCAATGATCACCATTAAAGATATTTTTTCTTACAAATATTATTTATTCAAATTAAATGTGAAACACGTGTAGGAAAAACATTTAATTTGAATAAATAATATTTGTAAGAAAAAATATCTTTAATGGTGATCATTGGTGTCCTGAAAGGAATGCTTTGGTAAGCCTTCATAAAAATCACACACATATATATATATATATATATATATATATATATATATATATATATATATATATATATATATATATATATATATATATATATTGTTGAATATAAGAGACAACTTATGTCTAGATATCCTTTGGTAGATCCTTTCAATAGTCCGAATCAGGATCTTAGGGGAATTGGCTGATGAATTTGACATAGTTTTTATTTGTGTCCCAAGTACTTTTAGACTCATCCGGGTCCATCTTCAGGGGAATGAGGTTAATCAGGTACAGACCATGTGTTAGTATTATAGATGGTTTTGACGGGAATTATGTACTAAGTACGAAACTATAGTTAGAACTATAGACATTTTAGAATATTATTACTGACATTAAAGTTAATTCTATTAATTAGTTTTTTTTTAATTTTATATATAGGCCTTCTAATTTGGGAGACAAATCCAAACTATGGCAAATTCATTAGCCAATTCCCCTCCGAAACTAATATCCTGATTCGTACTATTTAAAGGATCTACCAAAGGATATCTAGACATGAGTTGTCTCTTCTCTTCAACAATACTTGCTTTCAAGAGAAGATGCTGCCTATATATATATATATATATATATATATATATATATATATATATATATATATAGAGAGAGAGAGAGAGAGAGAGAGAGAGAGAGAGAGAGTGAGAGAGAGAGAAATATGAAAGATAAGAATAAAAAAAGATACAATATTTATTAGAACATCAGAGGTTCAAAGCAAGGAGCTTCATATCCTTAATCCATGTTCAGCAAGAAGTTTCTCCCACTTTCAGCTAAAAATATCCATGGATTAAGATATGAAGCTCCTTGCTTTGAACTTCTGATGTTTTAATAAATATCGTATCTTTACAATTTTTTATTCTCATCTTTCATCTTTAGAATTGATTGCTCTATTCAATATATTGAGCTAGATAGATGATTATTAAACGATATATCGATTGTCTTTAATTTTATTCAACATTTAAATTTAAATATTACATATATATATATATATATATATATATATATATATATATATATATATATATATATATATATATATATATATATATTTATATATATATAGTATCGGAAGTTTCTCAACTATTAAAACTATATATTAAAAAAAAACAAAAAAACCCTTAAGTCCCAAGTCGTTCAGTGGAAAATCACTCATGTAAGTCGATTTAGTTTTTACAGTTATTATATTAGTTTGCTTCTAACATTATTTAAGGGATCATCAGTTGTTTACCATGAAAAACTGTTTCGGGAATTCATCAGACGTTTCCCGCTGAAAAGATCTTAGTTTCTAATAAGTAGCGATCGATAATATCGACATGCCAGTGTTGCGGCCTTTTTACATGTTTGTATAAATAAAAATATTAATATATATATATATTTTTAAAGCCAAATTCTATGCCAAGACTTCTTTATTTTTGTATAGAATGAAAATCAGACAGTGTTATTTTTTCTCCTTGTCGCTCGACTATGGTAATTTTTGCGGGTGCCCGTGGAGAATGCATCAGATGTTGATAGTTCTCTGTTTAATCTTCCATTTCAAGGTTTGAAATGCAAGCAAGAATTTAAGAACTCCTCTGCTCGGAGACTTATTGCATACTAACGTCAACATACTCTCTACATCAAATACAGGATTTGAAGAATAGAAATATAAGAGAATCTTTAGTAGGCCGGAAAAATTGCATTAAAAAAACGAACGAACTTTTGGGGCCATCCAATATGTTCTAATGATTGGTAATTTATTGGGACGCTTACGTAATATTGGTAATTGTTATTTATTAGGATGCTTACGTAATATTAATAATTGTTATTTATTAGGATGCTTACGTAATATTGGTAATTGTTATTTATTAGGATGCTTACGTAATATTGGTAATTGTTATTTATTAGGATGCTTACGTAATATTGTTAATTGTTATTTATTAGGATGCTTACGTAATATTGGTAATTGTTATTTATTAGGATGCTTACGTATATATTGGTAATTGTTATTTATTAGGATGCTTACGTAATATTGGTAATTGTTATTTATTATGATGCTTACGTATATATTGGTAAGTGTTATTTATTAGGATGCTTACGTAATATTGTTAATTGTTATTTATTAGGATGCTTACGTATATATTGGTAATTGTTATTTATTAGGATGCTTACGTATATATTGGTAAGTGTTATTTATTAGGATGCTTACGTAATATTGTTAATTGTTATTTATTAGGAAGCTTACGTAATATTGGTAATTGTTATTTATTAGGATGCTTACGTATATATTGGTAAGTGTTATTTATTAGGATGCTTACGTAATATTGGTAATTGTTATTTATTAGGATGCTTACGTAATATTGGTAATTGTTATTTATTAGGATGCTTACGTAATATTGTTAATTGTTATTTATTAGGATGCTTACGTATATATTGGTAATTGTTATTTATTAGGATGCTTACGTAATATTGGTAATTGTTATTTATTAGGATGCTTACGTATATATTGGTAATTGTTATTTATTAGGATGCTTACGTATATATTGGTAAGTGTTATTTATTAGGATGCTTACGTAATATTGTTAATTGTTATTTATTAGGATGCTTACGTATATATTGGTAATTGTTATTTATTAGGATGCTTACGTATATATTGGTAAGTGTTATTTATTAGGATGCTTACGTAATATTGGTAATTGTTATTTATTAGGATGCTTACGTAATATTGTTAATTGTTATTTATTAGGATGCTTACGTATATATTGGTAATTGTTATTTATTAGGATGCTTACGTAATATTGTTAAATGTTATTTATTAGGATGCTTACGTATATATTGGTAAGTGTTATTTATTAGGATGCTTACGTATATATTGGTAATTGTTATTTATTAGGATGCTTACGTAATATTGTTAAATGTTATTTATTAGGATGCTTACGTATATATTGGTAAGTGTTATTTATTAGGATGCTTACGTATATATTGGTAATTGTTATTTATTAGGATGCTTACGTAATATTGTTAAATGTTATTTATTAGGATGCTTACGTATATATTGGTAATTGTTATTTATTAGGATGCTTACGTATATATTGGTAAGTGTTATTTATTAGGATGCTTACGTAATATTGGTAATTGTTAGAATAGTAATGGTTCTTTTCGGAGGATAAATGGTTTGCAATCACGTTTGGCGACAGGACGTATACGACTCGAGTGAATCGTGTGAACTGACATCTTTGAATACAAGTGCTAAACACATGTGACACAAGAAATGAAAAATGCAGAGAATCTGTCAAAACAATGACAACTGAAAGACAGGTGGTCGCCAAGGGCTTCTCAATTGTAGAGTATTCGAATGAAAACTGAAAACGTCTTTTCGTCAACGTGTTCTATTTGGAGCGAGACACGGAAAGGATGTAAAGATTCCAATCTTGGGAGAAACAACGTTCATATGAGTCGTTTAATATATAAAGTAAAGTCAGTCCCCCCCCCCTCACATTTGTGCTCAATAGCTTTTTTAATAGATAAAAATATCTGTACGGTCAGTTATTATAGGCCTATATTGGTCTGTGTTACAACACAACAAATATTTTACTTTCGATACATTTATTCGATTTTAATATTTAATCCGGCACCAGTTTTTTTTATTACTAATTTCACAAAGGTTATTGGGGGAGATAACCCTCTCTCTTTTTCTTTCTTTCTCTCTCTATCTCTCTCTTTCTTTCTTTCTCTCTTTCTCTATTTCTTTGTTTCTTTCTCTCTTTTTTCTTTCTCTCTTTCTCTATTTCTTTCTTTCTTTCTCTCTCTTTCTCTCTCTCGTTGTTTCCGTAGCCCACTTCCTGCAATTCGATTCATCGGATACTAATTTGATAACACAATTTTTCGGTTGTCAATCATTTCCCACCGTATTTGTTTGAATGTGCTCGATCACGCAGGAAACACAAACCCGATTTGCTTTCATGGATCTTACTATTCACAATCTGAAGAAAAAAAATGGCTTCAACATTCGATAATATTTATGTATTTTAAAACTACAAATTACAAAAATCATTTTCGTAAATGCATCCATTTTTACCCAATTTGAAACCGTTAATTTACTGATATTTATTATTCTTATTTTTTTAAATTATTTTGCTTCTTTCAGTTTACTACTGCTTTTAACGCACTAATAAATATGTTACCATATTTGACCTCTAATTTGGTTGTAATATTCCAACAAACTACGATTACATCGACGACGACAACGACGACGACTACTAATTTGTCTTATATTTCATTTTACTACTGATTGAAAAGAAAATCTAATTTGTTGTCTTAAAAAAACTATTCCTATTATTTTCCCGTGTGCTAACGTGTATCATAACAGTGTGTCTAGAACCCCCATTATTTCTGCCTGTTTCATACGTATTTTCCTGATGACTTCATGGGCAACTACAAAGATGGCGACTATTAATACTGGTTTTAACGCTCAAACAACGACGACCACCACAACAACAATAACAACACTGATCTTGGCCTTTTGGCTAAGATCAAAGTGTAGTATCTGTTCCGATGAATACTGCACCCCATACTGGTATTGTCATGTCCTTCTGGGCTTCACTTACGCCGGTCAATGGGTCTGTCCTGTGCAGGTCCACCCTCCCAGGCTTTGTCTCCTCTCTTTGGGGAGGAGTAAGTTTATTGTTTACTGTCTGAGGCGCCCCTACCGGGGAATGCCGACGGGGCTGCCCAGGCAATTTTTAAATGGCCAGAGTGCTCACCTCTCGGATGCTGGCTTTTCAAACCCCACTTTCCCGACCCGATCTTGGGTCACATCTTACTTGTGGGAGTAGGATAAAAACTGGCCTTGTGCCTAACTCCTGGAGAGGAGTAAATCAATACTACTAATACTGATTGTAAGATGCCAATCCTGTGAAATAATCAATCCGCTAATCGTAGTTGGCAGATAAATTGAAATAAACATCCCGAGTAGATGATTTAGAATTCACTGAAACACATCGGATAATCGTAAGAACAACAGAACTGTGCATTATTAAATAACTTTTTTCTAGTTGAACAAGATTTAATTTATAAATAAATGATAATTAAAGATAATTCAGTCACATAAACGAAAAATCTCCAAACAATTCTAACTCATACGATTAATAAATGAAATGAATCTAATCTTATGAAATTCTAAAATGTTAATTTTTCTTCAAAAGTAGTTAGTTATTGATTATTTCTTTTAGAAATAGTTAATGGAAAATCTAACTTCAATCTATGACCACAGTTCAGTATTACTTATCTCCCCTTTAATCGAAACTCTTCTCGCTGAATTATGAATTCAAAATAAACATTTTATTCTGTTGAACGTACGATTTGAATCTACTGGTGCAGAAATCGAAAACTTCCCAAAATAAGTGGTGATTACAAACCTGGTTATTTATACTGAACAGCTAAAATACATAAACCTAATTCTCCTCTGCGATCTATCATATTCCAAATTACTACTCCAATATTCCTTAACAAAAGCCTTAAATTAACTTATTATCCCTATCTACCTAGTAAATATAAATACAAGAATTATTACAAATCTTAATACCCAAACAACCGGACAATAAAATCAGTGCTTCTCTTATTCACTAATGTACCTGTAAAATAAAAAATTGATATAATAATCAATAATATATACAATAACTCGTCTCTTCCTTTGGACCCCCTCCCTGCTCCCTGTTTCCCCGACTGTACAGACATGCACACATTTAAAACTCATGTGGACAAGTATCTCGCTGCACAGCTCCCAATTTAGATTGACCCCCCCCCTAAAACTTTCACCCTAATTCTCAGTATCTCCTTACGTCTACAGTAGCAGCTTGCCTTATTTGGGGTGAACTGTGAAAATAAAATATCTGGATTAGTGCAAACAATTTGGCAAGATTTCTTATTTCTTATTAGTTAAATCATATTTTGACATTATTATTAAATAAGATTCAAGAGTGCATAGATTACGTTTTTTAAAATCTTACCAGGTGAGTATTTATTTGCTTTACCTAGTATAGACCATTTCAATTCGAATTTGACGTTATTTTCTCGCAATTCTCTTACACTAATGTTATCGGGATCTCTTTAGGATCCAAGTTAGGCCTTACTTTGAAAGAGAATGTATGGTTTGTATAACAACTTTGAAACTGAACCCACTTGATCCAATGTACGCCCTAGTTTTAGATCTCTCTACAATGTTGCATTTATACCCTATATATATATATTAGAAGTTAGACACTTACCTTCTAGAGGACATTCATCTACATTTCTGCAATTGCATCTGCAGGGTTTGCGCTATTATTCAATCCACTAATTTTATTTTACGGTTTATTTTAGTAGTATCCTATAATACTAGAAGCTATAATAGTTGAGGCTAGGTTTATTGATGTGGAGAATGACAAACGTCAGTTGGTAAATAATTTGCATTGCATTGAATAATACTTATGGTTCGTCGATAGGTCAACATCTCATAAATAACCGCACCTGTGCCTCTAAAATCAGTGTCGACTTATTCTCCATTCTTAGTAAGTCGCACTCCCCTTATCATCTCAAGATCCTAGAAACAATTTATATTAAGTCCTTGAGACCTTCTCTTTGCAAACAAAGAGAAAATCTCCTCGGGCTTAATGTTGTTTCTATTTGATTGAACTTTTTTTTTTCTATATTTTTCTATATTTAAAAAAAATATTTTTTTTACCCCTTTCCCTCGCTATAATTCTCATAGCATCTTTTTTTTTTATATACATTACCTCGATATTTGGCTCTGTTGAGCGAGGTACGAAACCGGTCAGCTGCCCTTTCATCTTTTTAATTTCTTAATTCATTATGAATAATAAATATTGTCTCTTCAACGCCATTTTAAAGTTTTGTACGACAAAGAATATATATATATATATATATATATATATATATATATATATATATATATATATATATATATATATTACCTAATAATGTTATGTGACTACACATATTCAATCACATTTTCACCTCATACCTCGCCAGGACATTAGTTTATTTGTTCGAGGGAGACAACATTATATGAGTTTTGAATTCTCTTGTTAACCCGTTGTTATCCCTCCTTTTTTTTTTCGTTACAGACAAATGGAAGCTGTGTGTGAAACTGATATGCGGTTACAACAACCCGATCACGTGTCAAGCTGGCACGGTGATTCTCATCTACAACGTGAAGACCGCCAACAACAAAAGCTTCAGTCGGAGGGCGTTTCAAATGTTTAAGAATGCATGTATGGGCCGGACAGTCTGCGAAGTGGAAAGTATATGTGGACGGCTGCCCTTGCTTGTCAGTTATACTTGCGTAAAAGGTGAGTGTTTATTTAACTTCTCTCCGGCTCAAGGTCAGGGTCAGGGTTAGGGTCAGGGTCAGGGTCAGGGTTAGGGTTAGGGTTAGGGTTAGGATTAGGGTCAGGGTCAGGGTCAGGGTTAGGGTCAGGGTTAGGGTTAGGGTGGAGGTTAAGTGTAGGGTTAGGGTTAGGGTCAGGGTCAGGGTCAGAGTTAAGGTCAGGGTTAGAGTTAGGGTTAGGGTCAGGGTCAGGTTCAGGGTAAGGGTTAGAGTCAGGGTTAAGGTCAGGGTCAGGGTCAGGTTCAGGGTAAGGGTTAGAGTCAGGGTTAAGGTCAGGGTCAGGGTCAGGGTCAGGGTAAGGGTAAGGGTCAGGGTCAGGGTCAGGGTCAGGGTTAGGGTTAAAAAAAACAGCGTACTAGGAGAAGTACACTCTGAATGACAAAATCTTCCTGGGCTGCCCCGTCGGCATTCTCCGGTAGGGGCGTCTCGTGCAATTCGCATTAAACAAAACCCCTTTCAAAAAGGGAAGGTAAAATCTGAGAATGTAGACCTCATAGGACTAAACAAAATTATCCCTCAGCTCGACAGCAAAAAAGTCACTTTCGCGCTGATTGTCAAGGACGTGACTTGTATGAACAACACCTACTCAACCTGCGCCATTAGGTAAATGAGTAATATTTAGATTTAAACTGGTTAAAACAAGGATTGTCTCCCCAGATATTTACCTACATGTTTCCATGAAAGAATTCCTGAAATATGATATACCCATTTTCCTCTGAGCTACGAATTGTTTCTAGTTCCGACACAAGGGTTCTAGCGCCCCTGTCTAGCAAGAACACTTTTAATAAATTGTTAAATCCATCAGAGTATTGATTTACTCCTCTCCAGGAGTTAGGCACAAGGTCAGTTTTTATCTTACTCCCACAAGTAAGATGTGACCCAAGGTCGGGTCGGGAAAGTGGGGTTTAGAAATTGCCTGGGCAGCCCCGTCGGCATTCCCCGGTAGGGGAGCCTCGGGCAGTAAGCAATAAACTTACTCCTCCCCAAAGAAGGGAGGCAAAGCCTGGGAAGGTGGACCTCCCAGAACTGCACAGGACAGACCCATTGACCGGCGTAAATCAAGACCCGAAGGCCAAGACAACACTAGTATGATGTGAAGTATCCATCGGAACATATACTACACTTTGATCTTAGCCAAAAGGCCAAGAAAATCCATCAGAGTATTGATTTACTCCTCTCCGGGAGTTAGGCACAAGGCCAGTTTTTATCTTACTCCCACAAGTAAGATGTGACCCAAGGTCGGGTCAGGAAAGTGGGGTTTGAAAAGCCAGCGCCCGAGAGGTGAGCACTATGGCCATTAAAAATTGCCTGGGCAGCCCCGTCGGCATTCCCCGGTAGGGGCGCCTCAGGCAGTAAGCAATAAACTTACTCCTCCCCAAAGAGGGAAGGCGAAGCCTGGGAGGGTGGACCTCCTAGAACTGCACAGGACCGGCAACCCCCTATACACTGGCGTAAATCAAGCCCCGAAGGCCAAGACAATACCAGTCTATGGAGTGCAGTATCCATCGGAACAGATACTACACTTTGATCTTAGCCAAAAGGCCAAGTTATTTATCTACCTCCCACAAGGTAAGATGTGACACAGAACTGCATCTGACCGGCAACCCCCTATACACCGGCGTAAATCCAGACCCAAAGTCCCGGACGATACCGGTTTATTAGGCGGGGTAAAACACCCTGGTTGAATGTAAACATATACAACGAAATCTCTGCAATATCCGTAGAAGATTTATAGAATAAACAAATTATTTCTAATTACATAACGAAGATTGTCGACAAGAAATCGCTTGTAAAAACATTTGATCAAAAAGACAAACGAGCAAATGATATATTTTAAAGGAATCATCCGCACAGGCATGATTATTCATGTTTACTTATAAAAGAAAATACGCAGTACGGAGATAAGCAATATGTATGGCATTAGGGTTAAATTTTCTTCTAGGTCGGGTAAGGGTTAAGCTTTTGGGGGGTAGGGTAGGGCGAGGGTTTAAAGAAACACGCCCTAAATGGTAAAGTTTTAATAATAATAATAATAATAATAATAATAATAATAATAATAATAATAATAATAATAATAATAATACGTTACCCACCATGTTAGCTAGAAAATGTCATTCAAAATGATACGTTTATTCATTTAGGAGTTTATCCAGCACATGCATACTATTGACGCTCAATCGCGAGCTCAAAAAATCCGGTGAATATTTTATTATATAATATAACGCAAAATTTGATGTACTGCAATTTTTTTTTTACATTAATATCCAAGTTTCCAGCTGTTTCCAGACGATGTTTATTTTTAGTCATACAAAATAACATATCTCTATTTATATGAAGTTAAGTATGTGTATATGTTTATATATTTGTATTATAGGTTCACTCCTAAACTAATCAAATGATCATTATGAATTTTGGAACATCTGTTTAGCGTTAGGGTGGGTAATGTGGTAATATTTAGTTTAATTTAGTGGGTGGAAACCTTTCGTGAAAAATGAGATAACTCAGATTGTTGAGTAATTTTAACAGTAGCTATTAGATTGCAATAAATAAATGTTCTCTCAATTTCAGTTTATTTGGAGTATTTTAAAGGGTGTTTAGGGGGACATTTGAAAAATCATTAAATCTGATCCATAGTTATTAGGCACCAATCAAGCAAGATCCCCTTAATTTCAATTTCCTCTTAAGCCCCCTTAAGGTTAAGCCTTAATTTTTAGACAGTTTCTAGAATCAAAATCATGTAATCGATTTTGATCAAAATTGGAATAAGGATTCTAGACATAAGGTTTAGTAGCATTATATATTGATTTTAATCTTCGTTAGGGAACATGAAAGTGGTACAAAACTGTTCGGGGAATTAATTTTACCTGTTCTCGGACGGGTGTTCTGCTAGTATATATTGAACAAACAGACAGACAGTTTCTACAACTTTATATATAGAGCGAGAGATAGTTTAGACGTTCGAACAATATGCTTTTTTCTATCAGGTGCTGTATCTCTTAATATTTTTAATGGAAATTGCTCCAGACAAAGCATGAAGCCACTTGAGCTAACAAGAACGAAATATGATTATCGCAAAGACAGGAGATGCCTATTGGCCTTAGTCTCGAAAAGACCACGGCTATATGTAGGAGGAAAACAGTCAGCAGGAAGAGAGTTCCACAAGACTGCAGTTCTTGGAAATAAACTACTGGAATAGGAAGCTGTTACAATGAGGTATCAAAACAGCGAATTGATGGAGACCACTAGACCAACGAGTCAAACGAGCTGGAACAAAAGAAGCGGAGAATAGATCACACAATTCTGAAGAACACATGCACTATTAGAAAAGACTGAGACTAGCAACATCACTTCTGTGAGAGAGAGGGTGTAGAGAAGAAGAAAGGGTAGGGCCAATCAAATTACAGATACGTTTCTGCACCTTATCAAGAAACCTCAAATGGGACAGAGATTCACCAACTTAAATATGACAACACTATTTATATATGCACAATATTTAGCTCCGCCGGGGAGCTTGTATCTTAGTTCACATTTGTCTGTCTGTTTGTTTGTCTGTCTGTCTCGGATTACATTTTTACCAAAGTTTAATCTTTAGATCAGGAAGTTCTTGTTGTTTTGTAGAACTCATCAGGGTTTCGAGTCCAATATAAATGTATGAATTTGTTTTTTGTTAATTTTTTTTAGCTGTCATCATCATATTCGAATACTATTTATGTAAAAGAATTTTATTTCTTGTTATTGTTTTCGTTTATACGTATGACAAAGCTAAAATAGTCTGCAGAGCTAATTGATTTTTTTATATCAGCCTTGGCGGAGGTATGCGCTCTCCAAGTGTTCCTGTCATTTACCTTATTCTATATTTTCCCGTTACAGAAACCCGTATAATGAAGACTTGTGAAAAAGAGCCGTTGCAGCAAAAGGGCGGTTTTATTCAGAGTTTAAAATACCCTTCGATGTCGAGATACACGTCGTGCGAATGGAAGATTTCGGTTCCGCCGGGGGAGTACGTGTTTTTACGCCTGCACGACACGACGTTGAACGCCCAGAGTGGCAAGACGTGCAAAAGCGGCCTCAAGGTGGAGACGGACGCCCGGTGCGAAGGGCTCAACTTCACCAGTGGAATCATCTGTAACAACCAGGACGACTCGAAACCGCAGAATATCGTCGCCTGTGGAAATGTCAGCCTGAAACAAGTCTACGATAAATATATGAACAGAGATTTCAGATTTTGGATTTCGTTTGAAGGTATGGGACTCACTTTGTAATGTCTCCTCTCGTGGAGATATTTCAGAACCTATTTTTTTTCTGATTTAGAACAAATTGCCTAACAAGTATTAGGCTAGGAAATTCTATGTATAAACTGGATAGATCTAGAAATAATGGTAAAAGACTGAATGTACAAAGATATTCTCCGTGTCTATGATATCATAGAATGTGATCTGTATATGCCTATTACTGTGAAATTGTATATATATATATATATATATATATATATATATATATATATATATATATATCCTGAATATTCCCCCCCGGGGATGAAACGCGGGAGCCTCTGTGTAGCTTAATTGCCATAAATATATTTTAATAGCTTACTATATACATATATATATATATATATATATATATATATATATATATATATATATATGTGTGTGTTTGTGTGTGAGTGTGTGTGTGTGTGTGTGTGTGTGTGTGTGTGTGTGTGTGTGTGTGTGTGTGTGTGTGTGTAAAGGAGTAAGGCTACCAACATTTGTAAAACACTTACTTATTATTTTGTTATTTTTTCATGTTATATAACGCGTTTCAAGCGGTGGTCCGCGTTAATCAGATATGTAAATCCATTTGAAAGACATTTCTTCAAATGGATTTACATATCTGATGAGAGCGAACCACCGCTTGAAACGCGTTATATAAAATGATAAAATGATAAAATAACAAAATAATAAATGTTGAAAAAACTTTTTACAAATGTTGGTAGCCTTACTCCTTTACACATATACTTTTCTCTCCTTGGAACTGCACTAATACTGCACTACTCCCTTTTGTATATATATATATATATATATATATATATATATATATATATATATATATATATATATATATATATATATATATATATATATATTCAGCATTTGCTCGAAATACCCTCTTTTCTCTCTCTCTCTCTCTCTCTCTCTCTATCTATCTATCTATCTATATATATATATATATATATATATATATATATATATATATATATATATATATATATAGAGAGAGAGAGAGAGAGAGAGAGAGAGAGAGAAGAAAAAAGAGTGATAAATATGCGACGATTGTCCAAATTTATTTCAAATTTCAATTGTTCAATGCAAGGTGTATTCAGTAAAAACTAGTGTTTATTATTCTTTCCTTAAGCCAAGGCTTTTCAAAGATCGAAATCTTATCATCAGAGGAGAAATACAGATGGATAAGTTGGCTTTCGAAAAAAACAAAGTTTAAAGCCACTACACCCCAGACCCCTGCTCTCTAGCTAGTTGCCCCATCCCCAACTCTGGCCTCTGCCTCCGCACATACACAGTATACAACCTGCAATGCTCTAAGTGCCAAAAGTTCTACATCGGTAGTACCGTTAGGCCTCTACACCAACGTATTAAAGAGCATCTAAACACCCACATTTCCTCCTTCCATAAACACTTAATTTCATGTGGCAACACACATCGCTCCATTAGTGTCCGCATCCTCAACTCTGTCCGCAATATAGGCCAGCTTCGAATTTCGGAAGCTATCCTAATCTCTAAATTTCGCCCTGCCTTGAATAACAGATTCGAGTTGTCATCTCCCTTCATCCTCTGATTCTTACATCCTCACACTCCCACCTCCTCTCACTCCCACCCACTACTTACTTACCTTACCTTTTTTTTTTTTTTTTTATAATCCTCTCTCTTCTTATCCCCCCCCTTCCCCTGCTAATAAAAAAAAAAAAAAGGTCCCATCCTTGACTATTATCCACTTCACAACTCAAATTCCTTCTCAAGTTTCCAATCTCATTTCTAAAGTCTGAATATATTATTTAGAATAAGTTATCTCCCTTTGACAGTAAATTTAAATTTAGATTTGAAGAGAATAAATGAAAAAAAAATAAAATAAAATAAAATAAATAAATAAATAAAGATTGATGAGTCATGTAAAATGAAACATAATAAAATTTAAAAAATTGGTATATTACTAAACTAATGTTTATAATGTTTTAACCTTAGTTATATGATTGCTTAATTGAATTTTGACGTTTTCTGCGTTCCTACTGCCAATTGTTTTCCCCTGTAATACGATGATCTGACACCGGTTTTTTCACGTTTTTCCGACCCTCTCGGTCTTCTATTGTTGTCTTCTGATAATGAAAGTTGTTCTTTCGAAAATTTAAGATTACCCTTTGCCGATCTGTTACTTACCAAAAAAAAAAAAATACTATTTGGTATTTAATCAGTTTTCGTGAAATTATTAATAAATCGTTTTGAGTTTCACTCTCTCCCTGCGTTTATTTCTTTTCACTTTTCCATCTCACGGCAACCACATCGCATTGCTATAGCCTTGGACGACTAATTTACACTTACATTTACCAGCAATGCTTCAAGCAAACTACAATCTCCTTTTATATATATATATATATATATATATATATATATATATATATATATATATATATATATATATATATATATATATATACAGGGTGTCTCAAAAAAATGTACTCACTCTTAGAATGACGAGAAAACCTTTATTTATGAACATAGAGAGAAATGAAATAGCTTCAATTACATCTGTCTCATGTATTCGATGCTATTTCATTTCACTCTATGTTCATAAATAAAAGTTTTCTCGTCATTCTACGAGTGAGTACATTTTTTGAGACACCCTGTATATATATATATATATATATATATATATATATATATATATATATATATATATATATAAGTCTCTTTACTTCTATATTGTTTCTACTGTTTCTTATTTTATCACACCGGTATATATGCCAGTACGTTTACATCCACACGGTAATGTACTACTTGTTTGTTTTCCTTCGGTCGAAGTTCTCAGAAATCAAGGGGCCCCTTACTGGGGCTAACACTTGATCTGTATATGAGATACATAGATATTCGAATATTCCATTAAATTTCTCCTTTACATCAAAAGCGTTGAGTTAGTAAAAAAGTTTGAACTCCCCGGTTAACTATGTTATCGTATATCTTTCTTGTAGTCCTAGTGGATTCCAAGACAAAAATTCATCTAGTCTGGTGGAGTATCTAGCTTAGTGATGTTACTATGGACAACATCACTTAGAGAAGGTGCACTATTTGTCGTATAGCCGTGTCGAGGGGATATTATTTGTGCTTCGAATACTATGTTATTTGGAATATTTGGTCATGGTTTACTTGTAAGGTTAAATATCCTTATGCCAAGTTGTCCTGACAAACCCTGTACAAAGAGACCTTAGACACTCGAGGGCAGTATCTAGTAGGCATTCAAGTTTTCTTGTTTAATTTTTAGTTTAATGGCGTCAATTATTTACAGTGAAATCAGTTTCGGTATTTTAATCCTAACCGACAATTTATTTTTACTTAAAATCATGTTTTACTCAAATTAATCAATAAGTTAGTTATATAGCAAGTCGAATCGTTACGTTAACCGACGAATTAAAAAATAGCCATCTTGGAAAAATACAATATGGCTTCCAGTAACATTCAACAATAAAAGAAGGGAGATAACTCTGAATTCATAGTATGTAACCAAGAGTCCAGCAGCACGAGAAAAGAAGCTTTTGGAGTAGAAAGCTCTTTGGCATCTGGGGACCTCCACAGTGAATGGATTGGATTTGGCAGATTGTCGGGTTGGTCTAGTGAATTTACGTCGTGGGGGTACCAGAGCAGCAAGCTCATCAGAGCACAATCCATTGAAGTACTTGTAAAACAGGCACAAGGAAGCAACATTGTGGCGATGGGACAAGGGCTGGAGCTTGGTGGATAGTGAGGGACCTATTAAGTTGGTGACTCTTTTTTGGACCTTGTCTAAGAGGAAGAGACTAGTGGATGATGCACCAGCCCAGATGTGGCAACAATACTCCATGCATGGGCGAATGGTGGCTTTGTAGAGATATAGGATAATGTCAGGTGTGAGAAGTTTACTAGCACGATAGAAGGAGTCCACCTTCTTTGCAGCAGGCTTGGCAATTTCTTCAATGTATTTATTCCAATTCATGTTATCTGTGAACGTTAAGCCGAGGAGTTTGAATGATGAACTCTAAGACAGGGTGCTATTTGCCATGACAATCGATGGTTGAAAAGGTTTCTTGTAGTTATTGAAGGAAAGGAGCTTTGTCTTAGCAGCATTAAACGTTACCATCTATTTTTGACCCTATTCTACTACAGACTGGAGGTCACTTTCTAAGGATTCAGCCATTGCTTCAGATATGTGCGCGTCGGTTTTGCCCACATGACGAGAGTAGAGTGTGGTGTCGTCAGCAAATATTCCTATCTCAGTCGCAATGACATCAGGGAGGTCATTTATGAAAATCAGGAACAATAGTGGTCCAAGAATAGATCCCTGAGTTACACCAGCATTTATGTCGTTGTTGCTGATTTATGTCGTTGTTGCTGATTTATGTCGTTGTTGCTGATTTATGTCGTTGTTGCTGATTTATGTCGTTGTTGCTGATAGAAAAACGAGAACTGAGGGTAAACTATCTGTCAAAATGACAACTGCGAGAATTGACGAAATACGACGAAATTTGATGATGAAAGACAACAGTAATGGAGGGAGAAAAAAAACAGCACAATTATAAACAGTTGAAGCAACAAACATATCGTCTTATGCAAGATAATTCTCTTGTTTCTATCATTATGGGAATCGAATTCATCAGTCAACACTTATGTGTTCACACATGGTTTTACATATTCGTAAATATACTAACACATCCGCGAAATATGTCAACGTCTGTCTGTACAGGAAAAGGATCAGACTATCTCTCTCTCCCTTCTCTCCCTCTCTTTCTTTCTCTTTCTCTCTTTCTTTCTCTCTCTCTCTCTCTCTCTTTCTCTCTCTCTCTCTTTCTCTCTCTCTCTCTCTCTTTCTCTCTCTCCTTCTCTCTCTCTTTCCCTCTCTCTTTCCCTCTCTCTTTCCCTCCCTTTCTCTCTCTTTCTCTCTCTTTCTCTCTCTCTCTTTCTCTCTCTCTCTTTCTCTCTCATTCTCTCTCTCTTTCTCTCTCTCTCTTTCTCTCTCTCTCTCTTTCTCTCTCTCTCTATTTCTCTCTCTCTCTCTTTCTCTCTCTATCTCTCTCTCTTTCTCTCTCTCTTTCCCTCTCTTTCTCTCTCTCTCTCCCTCTCTCTCTCTCTCTCTCTGATGAGTTGTTTCCGTTGTGTTTCAACGATAATGTGGGCGGAACGCAGACCCCATTCTCACGTTCTACAACCCTACCCTCGAACCCACTAAATGCAACCTAGGATTCTTCCGTTTCACCAACTCGACAATGATAGTAATTTCCGTTGGCCACAACCATCTGAACGATGCGTGAAGCATACGAAACAAACCCTAACCCTAACCCCAACCCTAACTCCAACCCTAACCCTAACCCTAACCCCCGTTCCCAAATATTCGTTTCGACGAAAGAATTACAATTTACTTCAAACAAGAACAGCAAAATATATAAACATAAGCAAATAAACCATCTCACCCTCAAACTGGTAATCTTGTCTCCTCTTGTCTCCAGGGTGGGGCTCACTGATTAGTTCCAGCTTTTCGACTACGAGTGACCTGGAACACAGACCGCAAACAAATGGAGAACTATTATAACTATGTTTTAATAATAATTAAAAACTGTGTATCGCCCCCCCCCCCTTCTGATCCGAGAGACAATGGACATCCTCTGACAGTTTATAGTGAAGCAATGGTTACGCAATGCACAACCGTACATCTACTCGTTCAATTTAGTAGCAGGGAGAAATCATATACGACTGGAAACAAGTCATCGCTTATCGAGGGGCAAAGGCCACTCGAGGATAAGGGTTAATAAGTTTGTTGGGGGGGGGGGGGTAAGACAAGAACGTTAGGAGTGTTAACAATGGTTGAGACTGGTCAGAATTAGATTATTTAAGAAGACGGACCAACAAAAATTTGTTAACATTGGACTTGAAACCCACCATGCTATAGTCAGCTGAGAAGCAGCCCCGTGCTATTGTGTTCCCAGATGGATAGTTCTTGGAAAGAAACTTTGCTCATGGAAGTTCCGTTTAGTCTTAGGTACACAGTGGTTGTAGCTAGACGAGTTTTTGTTGTAAATGTTTTACAGTGGTTGTAGCCATAGATTGGAGCTCATGAAAATTACGATATGGTAAAGAAAGATTAACAACGTCTCTTCTGCGAGAAAGAAGCTGTAAGGAAGAGAAGAGGAGTTGGGATAACCGGAGAGGCTTGGTGTTATTTTGGAGTTTTCCTTTTCCTAGACTGGTTGCCATAACGAGGTCTGTGAGCCTAGTTTAACCTACTGTCTCACGCATAGCTATGGAAAAAATATGTGAGTTCATACCTTTCCCCGACGGAACTCGAGTATGGTATGCACAGTCGGCGGTAGTAACTGTTACGTCAATCCACTCTCATTTCTATATTTCATTATATTAAACATGGAAGCATCTTCCACTCTATAATAAAGTTCAATGTGTGTGTATAAACAAAATAAAAAAGATGTCCAGTAAACGCCAGCCTTTGTTTGAGAGAAGCTCAGCCATTGGCTAATGAAAACATTAATCCGTGGGAGAGAAATAGCAACGAATTTGATTAATTAGTTAGCTAAACTAAACACCATGTGGATATTTAAAAAACAGTAACAAAAATATGTGCATTTAGCCTAACTATTCTCTGTGGTGATGAAACGCAGAAGCCTCTGTGTAGCTTGATTGCCATAAATATATTTTCATACTTTACTACTAAGCTCTACTCACGTATTGAGCACTGTTGAAGTAAATACTGAATACGATTCCTGTCTAAAACGTATCCGACCTTAGTCCAGAAAAAATATTTAGCCCACCGATCCATCCACTGCCGGAAACACCTCTGGAAGTTTTCTTTTGGAATGGTGTTCATCTCCGCTGCGCGTTCTGCATTATCTCTTTTTTCGCACCCTCTCAACAACAGCTGCACCCCGAGCAGTTTGGGGCCTGCCAGAACACTGGTAACTCTCCGCTGATGTGCGGCCATTTGGGAATCGGTTGAACCACTCCTAAATTTGTGTTATACTCATCGCGTCTTCTCCAAACACTTGCTGAGATAAACATCATTCCAAAAGAAGACTCCCAGAGGTGTTTCTGGCAGTGGATGGATCGGTGGGCTAAGTGTGTGCAAGCACAAGGGAAATATTTTTTCTGTCCTAATGTCGAATACGAGGCCTGTCTAAAAACTATATTATCTCCGAAAAGTACGAAAAGTGTATGAAAACATTGAACTACCAAATTTAATAATGAGTTCTAAAAATTATTTGAGGCATGCTAGAAATAAGCGTTTCCATTAAGGTGCGGGGGATGTTGCTCCAGCTTCTGAAGATGGCTTCACGAAGTTCATTTTTTGTTGAATATTGTTTGCCATTTCGATAAACATTTCTTGTCATCACTCCCCAAACATTTTCAATTGGGTTTAAGTCGGTGAGCATGCAGCATGTCCCAAGAGATGGACCCAATTTTCTTGTCGAAAGGTCAAGGTCCGTCGTGCAGCGTGGATTACATCATTATCTTGTTGGAATAACCATTCATCTCCACACAAACGATCGTCCTCCGTCATTAACGATACTTTTTGTAGCATGGTAACATAACCAGCCGCTGTCTGACGACCCTGCATCACCTGGAGCTCCATCGTCCCTCTGTAAGAAAATACACTCCATACCAATAGGGATCCTCCACCACTATGACGTGTGGAAAAAATTTAACGAGGCATGTTTTTGTTATACCAATATCGTTGGAAGCCATCAGGACCATCTAGATTGAATTTTTTCTCATCAGAAAACAGGACTTTCTTCGACTTTTCAACGTCCCATGTTTGGTATTCACGACCAAACCTTAAGCGGTCCATCTTGTGACGTGGAAGCAGTTGAGGAATTTCTGTACGCTTTTTATTTACCATGACTTTTTTGTCGTAAGTGTCGTCTGATGGTTACTGGACTGCAATCAGCATCTGTGACTACCTTAATTTGACTAGAACAAAGTCCACTGTCTTTCACAACAACCCGTCTCATTCTCCTACTCAATGCAGGAAATTTTAGGGGGCTTACCAGTTGATTTTGCTTTTCCATAATTCTTACCGTTCTTTAGAAAGTTGCAAATCACAGTTTTACTGCGATTTACTTTAGCTGCGATCGCCAGCTGTAACAAGCTTTGTTTATGGAAATCTAGAATTCGAGCACACTCAACTTCGGTAAGTTTGCTTGCTTCAGGCATGGTGACACTTTTACACAGTGATTGCTAATCTCTAACAGAACTAAAAACATTGGAATTACCATAAATCTAACAATTTATACCCCTGGTCTTATAATTTTGATCAAGTGTAAAATGCCTCATTTTATAAAAATGTAAATTTCTGAATAAAATGTTTGGAATGTAGCTTTTTGTTTCCATAACCTTTTAGGTTGTAGTATTGGTAACCTTAAGTGAGAGGAGTTTAAAATGTATCCTTAAAAAAAAGGTTTCTTTTAAAAGATTTTCAAGTGGTCTTAAATTTTTGATCAGTAGTGTATATATGAAATAGAGAGATGATAAAGATAACATTTTATCTTTAAATTAATCCTATCTTGAAAAGTCGATGCTCAATAT
>OY744528.1:125184297-125196797 GCA_963556195.1 Sepiola atlantica | reverse complement strand
GATACATCCGTTCTTGAAAGTGAACAAAACCAGAGACAACAAAAATACGATAAAACCAGCCGTTAGGACCGACGATTTCCGTGAGTAGATTGTTCTTTCTATCTTTACACACACACACATATATTTATATATATACACACACATACATACATACATACATACATACATACATACATACACACATAAATACATACATACATACATAAATACATGCATACATACACACATAAATACATACATACATACATACATAAATACATGCATACATACACACATAAATACATACATACATACATACATACATACATACATACATATACATATACATTTTTTCTTCGAAGGCTCACCTTACATCTTTCAGACTCAAGTTCAATCTGCCAGCATTTGAAGCAACATAACTCCCCCCCCATTCGCAATTCAGACATCTGTGAGTCAATAACACAAAAATTCTATACCACGACGACTCAAATTAAAAAAGACAGAAAATATTTAAGACCTTGTACATAAAGACCATAATAAACAACATTAGTCATGAATCGAGAAGGCTAAGAGAGAAAAAAACTCTGAATTCAGCCATCTTGAAATTCCGTAAACTTTAAATTTGTAATATTGTAAAAACAAGAAGAAGTTTTATTGTTCTTCTCAAGTATACATCATCATCCCTCACCCATCCCCATTGACATATCATATTTTATTGATATATTATATTCATATTTTGTTCACATATTATGTTTTGTTGACATATAATATTCATATTTTGTTCACATATTATATTCATATTTTAAGATACAATATTTATGTTAATATCGTACTGGTTAAAAAAGTTCTTTCTTTGTGAATAAATATTTCTATGCACAAAGATTTTGCTGCAACTATAAAATGAATAACGTATTAAAAAATGAATAACGTATTGAAATAAAATGAATAACGTATTAAAAAATGAATAACGTATTTAAATAAAATGAATAACGTATTAAAAAATGAATAACGTATTGAAATAAAATGAATAACGCATTGAAAAAATGAATAACGTATTGAAATAAAATGAATAACGCATTGAAAAAATGAATAACGTGTTGAAATAAAATGAATAACGTATTAAAAAATGAATAACGTATTGAAATAAAATGAATAACGCATTGAAAAAATGAATAACGTATTGAAATAAAATGAATAACGCATTGAAAAATGAATAACGTATTGAAATAAAATGAATAACGTATTGAAAAAATGAATAACGTATTAAAAAATGAATAACGTATTGAAATAAAATGAATAACGCATTGAAAAAATGAATAACGTATTGAAATAAAATGAATAACGTATTAAAAAATGAATAACGTATTGAAATAAAATGAATAACGCATTGAAAAAATGAATAACGTATTGAAATAAAATGAATAACGCATTGAAAAATGAATAACGTATTGAAATAAAATGAATAACGTATTGAAAAAATGAATAACGTATTGAAATAAAATGAATAACGTGTTGAAATAAAATGAATAACGTGTTGAAATAAAATGAATAACGTATTAAAAAATGAATAACGTATTTAAATAAAATGAATAACGTATTAAAAAATGAATTACGTATTGAAATAAAATGAATAACGCATTGAAAAAATGAATAACGTATTGAAATAAAATGAATAACGCATTGAAAAAATGAATAACGTGTTGAAATAAAATGAATAACGTATTGAAATAAAATGAATAACGTATTAAAAAATGAATAACGTATTGAAATAAAATGAATAACGCATTGAAAAAATGAATAACGTGTTGAAATAAAATGAATAACGTATTGAAATAAAATGAATAACGCATTGAAAAAATGAATAACGTATAGAAATAAAATGAATAACGCATTGAAAAAATGAATAACGTATTAAAATAAAATGAATAACGTATTGAAATAAAATGAATAACGCATTGAAAAAATGAATAACGTATTAAAATAAAATGAATAACGTATTAAAAAATAGATTACGTATTGAAATAATATTAATAACGTATTGAAAAAATGAATAACGTATTAAAAAATGAATAACGTATTTAAATAAAATGAATAACGTATTAAAAAATGAATAACGTATTGAAATAAAATGAATAACGCATTGAAAAAATGAATAACGTGTTGAAATAAAATGAATAACGTATTGAAATAAAATGAATAACGTATTAAAAAATGAATAACGTATTGAAATAAAATGAATAACGCATTGAAAAAATGAATAACGTGTTGAAATAAAATGAATAACGTATTGAAATAAAATGAATAACGCATTGAAAAAATGAATAACGTATAGAAATAAAATGAATAACGCATTGAAAAAATGAATAACGTATTAAAATAAAATGAATAACGTATTGAAATAAAATGAATAACGCATTGAAAAAATGAATAACGTATTAAAATAAAATGAATAACGTATTAAAAAATGAATAACGTATTGAAATAATATTAATAACGTATTGAAAAAATGAATAACGTATTGAACAAAATGAATAACGTATTGAAATAAAATAAATAACGTATTGGAAAAATGAATAACGTATTAAAAAAATGAATAACGTATTAAAAAAATGAATAACGTATTAAAAAAATGAATCACGTATTGAACAAAATGAATAACGTATTAAAAAAATGAATAACGTATTTAAATAAAATGAATAACGTATTTAAATAAAATGAATAACGTATTGAAAAAAATGAATAACGTATTTAAATAAAATGAATAACGTATTTAAATAAAATGAATAACGTATTGAAAAAAATGAATAACGTATTTAAATAAAATGAATAACGTATTGAAATAAAATGAATAACGTATTGAAAGAATGAATAACGTATTGAAAAAAATGAATAACGTATTAAAAAAATGAATAACGTATTTAAATAAAATGAATAACGTATTGAAATAAAATGAATAACGTATTGAAAGAATGAATAACGTATTGAAAAAAATGAATAACGTATTAAAAAAATGAATAACGTATTTAAATAAAATGAATAACGTATTTAAATAAAATGAATAACGCATTGAAAAAATGAATAACGTTTTTAAATAAAATGAATAACGTATTGAAAAAAATGAATAACGTATTTAAATAAAATGAATAACGTATTTAAATAAAATAAATAACGTATTAAAAAATGAATAACGTATTGAAAAAAATGAATAACGTATTTATATAAAATGAATAACGTATTAAAATAAAATGAATAACGTATTTAAATAAAATGAATATCGTATTGAAATAAAATTAATAACGTATTGATATAAAATGAATAACGTATTGAAATAAAATGAATATCGTATTGAAATAAAATGAATAACGTATTGAAATAAAATGAATAACGTATTGAAATAAAATTAATAACGTATTGAAATAAAATTAATAACGTATTAAATAAAATGTATATCGTATTGAAATAAAATTAATATCGTATTGAAATAAAATTAATAACGTATTGATATAAAATAAATATCGTATTTAAATAAAATGAATATCGTATTGAAATAAAATTAATATCGTATTGATATAAAATGAATATCGTATTGAAATAAAATGAATATCGTATTGAAATAAAATTAATGACGTATTGAAATAAAATGAATAACGTATTGAAATAAAATGAATAACGTATTGAAATAAAATGAATAACGTATTGAAATAAAATGAATAACGCATTGAAAAAATGAATAACGTATTGAAATAAAATGAATAACGTATTAAAAAATGAATAACGTATTGAAATAAAATGAATAACGCATTGAAAAAATGAATAACGTATTGAAATAAAATGAATAACGCATTGAAAAATGAATAACGTATTGAAATAAAATGAATAACGTATTGAAAAAATGAATAACGTATTGAAATAAAATGAATAACGTGTTGAAATAAAATGAATAACGTATTAAAAAATGAATAACGTATTTAAATAAAATGAATAACGTATTAAAAAATGAATTACGTATTGAAATAAAATGAATAACGCATTGAAAAAATGAATAACGTATTGAAATAAAATGAATAACGCATTGAAAAAATGAATAACGTGTTGAAATAAAATGAATAACGTATTGAAATAAAATGAATAACGCATTGAAAAAATGAATAACGTATAGAAATAAAATGAATAACGCATTGAAAAAATGAATAACGTGTTGAAATAAAATGAATAACGTATTGAAATAAAATGAATAACGTATTAAAAAATGAATAACGTATTGAAATAAAATGAATAACGCATTGAAAAAATGAATAACGTGTTGAAATAAAATGAATAACGTATTGAAATAAAATGAATAACGCATTGAAAAAATGAATAACGTATAGAAATAAAATGAATAACGCATTGAAAAAATGAATAACGTATTAAAATAAAATGAATAACGTATTGAAATAAAATGAATAACGCATTGAAAAAATGAATAACGTATTAAAATAAAATGAATAACGTATTAAAAAATAGATTACGTATTGAAATAATATTAATAACGTATTGAAAAAATGAATAACGTATTAAAAAATGAATAACGTATTTAAATAAAATGAATAACGTATTAAAAAATGAATAACGTATTGAAATAAAATGAATAACGCATTGAAAAAATGAATAACGTGTTGAAATAAAATGAATAACGTATTGAAATAAAATGAATAACGTATTAAAAAATGAATAACGTATTGAAATAAAATGAATAACGCATTGAAAAAATGAATAACGTGTTGAAATAAAATGAATAACGTATTGAAATAAAATGAATAACGCATTGAAAAAATGAATAACGTATAGAAATAAAATGAATAACGCATTGAAAAAATGAATAACGTATTAAAATAAAATGAATAACGTATTGAAATAAAATGAATAACGCATTGAAAAAATGAATAACGTATTAAAATAAAATGAATAACGTATTAAAAAATGAATAACGTATTGAAATAATATTAATAACGTATTGAAAAAATGAATAACGTATTGAACAAAATGAATAACGTATTGAAATAAAATAAATAACGTATTGGAAAAATGAATAACGTATTAAAAAAATGAATAACGTATTAAAAAAATGAATAACGTATTAAAAAAATGAATCACGTATTGAACAAAATGAATAACGTATTAAAAAAATGAATAACGTATTTAAATAAAATGAATAACGTATTTAAATAAAATGAATAACGTATTGAAAAAAATGAATAACGTATTTAAATAAAATGAATAACGTATTTAAATAAAATGAATAACGTATTGAAAAAAATGAATAACGTATTTAAATAAAATGAATAACGTATTGAAATAAAATGAATAACGTATTGAAAGAATGAATAACGTATTGAAAAAAATGAATAACGTATTAAAAAAATGAATAACGTATTTAAATAAAATGAATAACGTATTGAAATAAAATGAATAACGTATTGAAAGAATGAATAACGTATTGAAAAAAATGAATAACGTATTAAAAAAATGAATAACGTATTTAAATAAAATGAATAACGTATTTAAATAAAATGAATAACGTATTTAAATAAAATGAATAACGCATTGAAAAAATGAATAACGTTTTTAAATAAAATGAATAACGTATTGAAAAAAATGAATAACGTATTGAAATAAAATGAATAACGTATTGAAATAAAATTAATAACGTATTTAAATAAAATGAATAACGTATTTAAATAAAATAAATAACGTATTAAAAAATGAATAACGTATTGAAAAAAATGAATAACGTATTTATATAAAATGAATAACGTATTAAAATAAAATGAATAACGTATTGAAAAAAATGAATAACGTATTTAAATAAAATGAATAACGTATTGAAAAAAATGAATAACGTATTTAAATAAAATGAATATCGTATTGAAATAAAATTAATAACGTATTGATATAAAATGAATAACGTATTGAAATAAAATGAATATCGTATTGAAATAAAATGAATAACGTATTGAAATAAAATGAATAACGTATTGAAATAAAATTAATAACGTATTGAAATAAAATTAATAACGTATTAAATAAAATGAATATCGTATTGAAATAAAATTAATATCGTATTGAAATAAAATTAATAACGTATTGATATAAAATAAATATCGTATTTAAATAAAATGAATATCGTATTGAAATAAAATTAATATCGTATTGATATAAAATGAATATCGTATTGAAATAAAATGAATATCGTATTGAAATAAAATTAATGACGTATTTAAATAAAATGAATAACGTATTGAAATAAAATGAATAACGTATTGAAATAAAATGAATAACGTATTGAAATAAAATGAATAACGTATTGAAATAAAATGAATAACGTATTGAAATAAAATGAATAACGTATTGAAATAAAATGAATAACGTATTGAAATAAAATTAATAACGTATTGAAATAAAATGAATAACGTATTGAAATAAAATGAATAACGTATTGAAATAAAATTAATAACGTATTGAAATAAAATGAATAACGTATTGAAATAAAATGAATAACGTATTGAAATAAAATGAATAACGTATTGAAATAAAATTAATAACGTATTGAAATAAAATTAATAACGTATTGAAATAAAATGAATAACGTATTGAAATAAAATTAATAACGTATTGAAATAAAATGAATAACATATTGAAATAAAATGAATAACGTATTGAAATAAAATGAATAACGTATTGAAATAAAATGAATAACGTATTGAAATAAAATTAATAACGTATTGAAATAAAATTAATATCGTATTGATATAAAATGAATAACGTATTGAAATAAAATGAATAACGTATTGAAATAAAATGAATAACGTATTGAAATAAAATGAATAACGTATTGAAATAAAATGAATAACGTATTGAAATAAAATTAATAACGTATTGAAATAAAATTAATATCGTATTGATATAAAATGAATAACGTATTGAAATAAAATGAATAACGTATTGAAATAAAATGAATAACGTATTGAAATAAAATGAATAACGTATTGAAATAAAATGAATAACGTATTGAAATAAAATGAATAACATATTGAAATAAAATGAATAACGTATTGAAATAAAATGAATAACATATTGAAATAAAATGAATAACGTATTGAAATAAAATGAATAACGTATTGAAATAAAATTAATAACGTATTGAAATAAAATGAATAACGTATTGAAATAAAATGAATAACGTATTGAAATAAAATTAATAACGTATTGAAATAAAATGAATAACATATTGAAATAAAATGAATAACGTATTGAAATAAAATGAATAACGTATTGAAATAAAATGAATATCGTATTTATATAAAATGAATAACGTATTGAAATAAAATGAATAACGTATTGAAATAAAAGGAATAACATATTGAAATAAAATTAATAACGTATTGAAATAAAATGAATAACATATTGAAATAAAATGAATAACGTATTGAAATAAAATGAATATCGTATTGAAATAAAATGAATAACGTATTGAAATAAAATGAATATCGTATTGAAATAAAATGAATAACGTATTGAAATAAAATGAATATCGTATTGAAATAAAATGAATAACGTATTGAAATAAAATGAATATCGTATTTATATAAAATGAATAACGTATTGAAAAAATGAATAACGTATTGAAATAAACTTGACGTTATTTGAAGAGTGTATATCATATAAAACATCATGATTAACAATTTAAACATTGAATCATCTGAAAATTAGGTCAAAAACTTAATGGAATTGTGACGACAATAATTATGGCTTTTTGTTCACAGACACAGTATCTCCATTATAATCGTATACATAGTAGGAAGCTCTTTGAAAGAACCTTATAAAAATACATGCACCATATAAGCCTTAAAAATGCACCTTCTAAATCGTAAAAATACATTTGTTTTCAGTTATTTTATACATTATTAAAATTTATTATTTATTTTATACATTATTAAAAATACATTTGTTTTCAGTTATTTTATACATTATGCCAGTTTTCATGTTTGAATTATCAATGAATTTCTTTCTTCTTTTCAGAATTAATATTTGGTATCGTCGCTCCGTTATTGGCGATTATTCTTCTGATTCTTGTGGCAATCTTATATCGGTAAAGTATCACCTTTGAAATATAAGAACGTCTATGTCGTTCACTTCGTCTATCTAATTTAGCGATTTCCAATGATTAGAAAACATTGCTTTTGGGATTGACTCGCGTTTTCATAAATACTAATTCCACATAACTCCAGACAACTGACACCGAAAGGGCAGAGACCGAATTTCGGCTGTCACGGGGATCATAGTTCAAATGTTTAATGCATGGGCGAAAGACCCAAACCAGAAGAGTGGAACTATGTGATTTCATAGGCATGATGCTGAAGTTTTGAATGGGGGCTTTTTACAAGGGTGTAGGTAAGAGATTTGTTAAGGAAGGGACGATTAAATATAAAATCATTTAGGTCTAAAAAGGCTAATAAGTGAGCCCCCCTCCCCCCTCTCTCTCTCTCTCTCTCTCTCTCTCTCTCTCTATATATATATATATATATATATATATATATATATATATATATATATATATATATATATATATATTCTGCTATAATAAAAGAACTACATAACATATACTATCGATACAAATGTATTGGTGTTTAATCATTGTCGAGAACCAACAATTCGTGCACAGATATCCTATGAAGAATTTTAAGATGACAGTTCCCCCAACCGGCACAGCAGAACGATAGGCCAAAAAATGTTTTCAGATCAGATCATCTTCACAAGTTATTTATCTACCTCCCACAGCGGTAAGATGTGACACAAGGTCGGGAAAGTGGGATTAGATAAGCCAGCACTCGAGAGGTGAGCAATCTGGTCATTTAAAAATTGCCTGGGCAGCCCCGTCGGCATTCCCCGGTAGGGACGCCTCCGGCAGAAAGCAATAAGCTTACTCCTCCCCAAAGAGGGGAGGCAAAGCCTGGGAGGGTGGACCTCCTAGAACTGCACATATCAGTCTATGGGGTGCAGTATCCATCGGAAAAGATCTTCACAATATCCCCGTAGAAATCGAGGCGCGTATGCAACAAATACATATCATATCCAAATTGTATTTGATTTCTATACGAATGAAAACTTCCCGGCTTATTTCAAATCTCTTCAATTTACCTGAAGAGGGCGCTCTTGCCAATACCATATAATGTTTATGGTTCTTTAAATCGATAAAGCTCGAAGTAGATTCTTGCTTATTCTATCAAAAGAGTATGTCTAGTAAAATATCGGTGTTCAGTTTTGTTATTTAAATTATTGTAACTGTAAAAACTCAATTATCAATGCTTTGTGTGTGTGGGGGTGAATGTGTGTGTGGGGGGTCCGATGCTACGATGACCACATACGTTCTCGCTGGTTGTTCTGTCAATCTTTCTGCGCCGCATGATTTTGGTGTTGGCGAAACTTAGTGGGAGACTTGGGCAAGTGGCCGGTTCTGTCGACAACTCCAAAACAAAACTCGCCATAGACAATAACAAATATTTATTGGAACATGTTATGTTGCTCTTGTTGTTGGGGGAAAAAGAAAAGTCGAATGCAGAACTTTGTAATTTACTTCGTGTAGAATTTGTCTCTTAGAGGAGGGAGAATTGGAATGAATAATTCTTAGTCTTTCTTATTCTTGTATTCAATCGGTCGCCGACTTCTCTCTCTCTCTCTCTCTCTCTTTCTCTCTCTCTTTCTCTGTCTATATATATATATATATATATATATATATATATATATATATATATATATATATATATGTATATTTGAGTAGCATTTTAATATTGAATACATATTTGGTTAAAAAGAAGTGACAGTTCTCATAGTTCTTCGTGATGGCAAACCAACGATTTAATTTACTCGATGTAGAATTCATAGAACTGTAGGGGGGGGGGGGTATATTGAAATACTTTTAAAACGGTTTTAATCGACTTTCACAATAAATTCACCAATTCGCTTTTATGAAGCATTTATGGTTGTTGAGTTGAATTGAAAAGTTTTATAGTTCTGTTAATACGTGGCCAATGTATAATATATGTTTTGTGCGTAATACCATACAGTGAAAGGTTTGAATCGACATTAATTGATACCAGCGGTACTTGCTGACTCAGGACAAAGCTGGAGTTCTTTCTCATACAACAGGCCAAATTTTCCATACCTTCTAAATAGGGGAGAAATGTCTCAATAATTATATATATATATATATATATATATATATATATATATATATATATATATATATATATATATATATATATATATATATATATATATATATGTATTTAAAAAGACAACGGATTTCTTATCCTATTGGCAGACACATTTCGTATGAACTGACTTGAACGTTGAAAAATGGAATGAACGCTGCACGCTTTTGAAAATTCCAGTTTTCTCAACAGTTTCATTTTTCTTCATTTTCTTAATTTCGTATCATTCTTCGACAAAACAACATCGTTTTTATGCTTCATACATCACCAATCATCCTTAAAACACTATATATATATATATATATATATATATATATATATATATATATATATATATATATATATATATATATATATATATATATATATATATATCCTCTGAGGAGAAGATGTTCTTTGAAAACCCATTTACAGTACTTTTTGCGTGAACTTTGATATGTAATAAAGTTTGATTAATTTCTCATTTTATTCTTTCATTCGTTCCATTATATATATATATATATATATATATATATATATATATATATATATATATATATATATATATATATAATAGTTAAATAAGAGCGAAAATAAGCAAATATATTATTAAAGAGCAAAGGATAAATCTCACTTAAATGTAGACTTTACAAAGAAAAATATTCTTCTCATCAGAAGGTGAGGCCAATTTTGATAATGCTAAAAACTTTAGCTTGGATTATTTTTTGAAAAATTATATAAATGATTAGAGTTAGGTGTAAAAATCTTCTGCCAATAAATCCGTTGACTTGTGGACGCTTAAAAAAATGCACTCTTTCGGGACGAGATTGTTGCATTCATTTATGATGCGATTTTACCGTTTCATCTGCATAGAAAAGCGGATAGACAGAACACTTTTGTATCTAACATATAAAGTTATCTTGTGAGATTTTAAAAGTTGGAACGAGGTAGCATTTAAGATGACATATCAAACTTTGATTCTGACTAGCCAATTTTCATTTGTTGTTGTTGTACAATGTTATTGGCACTATAATAATGTACTTCGCTACAGTTTTTATTTTAACTTATGTCGTTCTGCCTGGACAACTGGTAATATGGAAACATTCAATTATGATCGTTGAATAAAATCAGCAAGGGGAATAACTAATTTTTTATTTAAAAATATAAATTAATTTTTTTCTCTATATTTTTTTTAAATGTACAAACAAATAAAAATTCAAAACTGAAACGACTTTACTGCATTCCTGACAGCACCGGGTTAAGGGGTTAGGGTTAGGTTATAGTTAGGTTAGGGTTAGGGTTAGGGTTAGGGTTAGGGTTAGGTTAGAGTTAGGTTAGGGTTAGGGTTAGGGTTAGGATAGGGTTAGGTTAATGGTTAGGGTTAGATTAGAGTAAGGGTTAGGCTTATGGTTAATGGTTAGGGTTAGGATAGTGTTAGGTTAATGGTTAGGGTTAGGTTAGGGTTAGGGTTGGGTTAGGGTTAGGTTAGGTTAGGTTAGGGTTGGGGTTAGGGTTAGGTTAATGGTTAGGGTTAGGTTAATGCTTAGGATATGGTTAATGGTTAGGGTTAGGTTAATGGTTAGGGTTAGGTTAATGGTTAGGGTTAGGGTTAGGGTTAGGTTAATGGTTAGGGTTAGGTTAGGGTTAGGGTTAGGTTAATGGTTAGGTTAATGGTTAGGGTTAGGTTAGGGTTGGGGTTAGGTTAGGGTTAGGATAAGATTAGGGGTTTGGTTAGGGTTAGGGTTAGGGTTAGGGGTTAGAGGTTAGAGGTTAGGGGTTAGGGTTAGGGTTAGGTTAGGGTAAGGGGTTACGGGTTTGGGTTAGGTTAGGGTTAGGTTAGGGGTAGGATTTATGGTTAGGGGTAGGAGTTATGGTTAGGGTAAGGGTTAGGTTAGGGTTAGGGTTAGAGTGAGGAGCTAGGGTAAGGAGTTAGGGTTAGGAGTTAGGAATTAGGAATTAGGGTTAGGTTATGGTTGGGATAGAGTAAAGGGGTTAGAGTTAGGGTGAGAAGTTAGGGTTGGGGTTAGAGTTGGGGTTAGGGTTGGGGTTAGGGTTTTATACAAAGAGAAATTCTTCAATAATGTTCTTGTCACACTTAATCGATATATTTATAGAATTTTTCTCTTTCTTTTTTATTTTGCAGACGTGTAAAAATTGTGAAGACGAAAGGCGTGTCAGCGAAAGACGCAGCCGTGCAGACCCCCGTCACTCGCCGGGTAGAGAGCGCACATCCAAGAGATCCAAATAGCATGGGGTCAATCCACGACCCTGACAATATGCATCCGACAA
>OY744528.1:125131797-125176797 GCA_963556195.1 Sepiola atlantica | reverse complement strand
CAATCAAATCTTGGAAACTGTTGGTCCAATCAAATCTTGGAAACTGTTGGTCCAATCAAATCTTGGAAACTGTTGGTCCAATCAAATCTTGGAAACTGTTGGTCCAATCAAATCTTGGAAACTGTTGGTCCAATCAAATCTTGGAAACTGTTGGTCCAATCAAATCTTGGAAACTGTTGGTCCAATCAAATCTTGGAAACTGTTGGTCCAATCAAATCTTGGAAACTGTTGGTCCAATCAAATCTTGGAAACTGTTGGTCCAATCAAATCTTGGAAACTGTTGGTCCAATCAAATCTTGGAAACTGTTGGTCCAATCAAATCTTGGAAACTGTTGGTCCAATCAAATCTTGGAAACTGTTGGTCCAATCAAATCTTGGAAACTGTTGGTCCAATCAAATCTTGGAAACTGTTGGTCCAATCAAATCTTGGAAACTGTTGGTCCAATCAAATCTTGGAAACTGTTGGTCCAATCAAATCTTGGAAACTGTTGGTCCAATCAAATCTTGGAAACTGTTGGTCCAATCAAATCTTGGAAACTGTTGGTCCAATCAAATCTTGGAAACTGTTGGTCCAATCAAATCTTGGAAACTGTTGGTCCAATCAAATCTTGGAAACTGTTGGTCCAATCAAATCTTGGAAACTGTTGGTCCAATCAAATCTTGGAAACTGTTGGTCCAATCAAATCTTGGAAACTGTTGGTCCAATCAAATCTTGGAAACTGTTGGTCCAATCAAATCTCGAAAACTGTTGGTCCAATCAAATCTTGGAAACTGTTGGTCCAATCAAATCTTGGAAACTGTTGGTCCAATCAAATCTTGGAAACTGTTGGTCCAATCAAATCTTGGAAACTGTTGGTCCAATCAAATCTTGGAAACTGTTGGTCCAATCAAATCTTGGAAACTGTTGGTCCAATCAAATCTTGGAAACTGTTGGTCCAATCAAATCTTGGAAACTGTTGGTCCAATCAAATCTCGAAAACTGTTGGTCCAATCAAATCTTGGAAACTGTTGGTCCAATCAAATCTTGGAAACTGTTGGTCCAATCAAATCTTGGAAACTGTTGGTCCAATCAAATCTTGGAAACTGTTGGTCCAATCAAATCTTGGAAACTGTTGGTCCAATCAAATCTTGGAAACTGTTGGTCCAATCAAATCTTGGAAACTGTTGGTCCAATCAAATCTTGGAAACTGTTGGTCCAATCAAATCTTGGAAACTGTTGGTCCAATCAAATCTTGGAAACTGTTGGTCCAATCAAATCTTGGAAACTGTTGGTCCAATCAAATCTTGGAAACTGTTGGTCCAATCAAATCTCGAAAACTGTTGGTCCAATCAAATCTTGGAAACTGTTGGTCCAATCAAATCTTGGAAACTGTTGGTCCAATCAAATCTTGGAAACTGTTGGTCCAATCAAATCTTGGAAACTGTTGGTCCAATCAAATCTTGGAAACTGTTGGTCCAATCAAATCTCGAAAACTGTTGGTCCAATCAAATCTTGGAAACTGTTGGTCCAATCAAATCTTGGAAACTGTTGGTCCAATCAAATCTTGGAAACTGTTGGTCCAATCAAATCTTGGAAACTGTTGGTCCAATCAAATCTTGGAAACTGTTGGTCCAATCAAATCTTGGAAACTGTTGGTCCAATCAAATCTTGGAAACTGTTGGTCCAATCAAATCTTGGAAACTGTTGGTCCAATCAAATCTTGGAAACTGTTGGTCCAATCAAATCTTGGAAACTGTTGGTCCAATCAAATCTTGGAAACTGTTGGTCCAATCAAATCTTGGAAACTGTTGGTCCAATCAAATCTTGGAAACTGTTGGTCCAATCAAATCTTGGAAACTGTTGGTCCAATCAAATCTTGGAAACTGTTGGTCCAATCAAATCTTGGAAACTGTTGGTCCAATCAAATCTTGGAAACTGTTGGTCCAATCAAATCTTGGAAACTGTTGGTCCAATCAAATCTTGGAAACTGTTGGTCCAATCAAATCTTGGAAACTGTTGGTCCAATCAAATCTTGGAAACTGTTGGTCCAATCAAATCTTGGAAACTGTTGGTCCAATCAAATCTTGGAAACTGTTGGTCCAATCAAATCTCGAAAACTGTTGGTCCAATCAAATCTTGGAAACTGTTGGTCCAATCAAATCTTGGAAACTGTTGGTCCAATCAAATCTTGGAAACTGTTGGTCCAATCAAATCTTGGAAACTGTTGGTCCAATCAAATCTTGGAAACTGTTGGTCCAATCAAATCTTGGAAACTGTTGGTCCAATCAAATCTTGGAAACTGTTGGTCCAATCAAATCTCGAAAACTGTTGGTCCAATCAAATCTTGGAAACTGTTGGTCCAATCAAATCTTGGAAACTGTTGGTCCAATCAAATCTTGGAAACTGTTGGTCCAATCAAATCTTGGAAACTGTTGGTCCAATCAAATCTTGGAAACTGTTGGTCCAATCAAATCTTGGAAACTGTTGGTCCAATCAAATCTTGGAAACTGTTGGTCCAATCAAATCTTGGAAACTGTTGGTCCAATCAAATCTTGGAAACTGTTGGTCCAATCAAATCTTGGAAACTGTTGGTCCAATCAAATCTTGGAAACTGTTGGTCCAATCAAATCTTGGAAACTGTTGGTCCAATCAAATCTCGAAAACTGTTGGTCCAATCAAATCTTGGAAACTGTTGGTCCAATCAAATCTTGGAAACTGTTGGTCCAATCAAATCTTGGAAACTGTTGGTCCAATCAAATCTTGGAAACTGTTGGTCCAATCAAATCTTGGAAACTGTTGGTCCAATCAAATCTTGGAAACTGTTGGTCCAATCAAATCTTGGAAACTGTTGGTCCAATCAAATCTTGGAAACTGTTGGTCCAATCAAATCTTGGAAACTGTTGGTCCAATCAAATCTTGGAAACTGTTGGTCCAATCAAATCTTGGAAACTGTTGGTCCAATCAAATCTTGGAAACTGTTGGTCCAATCAAATCTTGGAAACTGTTGGTCCAATCAAATCTTGGAAACTGTTGGTCCAATCAAATCTTGGAAACTGTTGGTCCAATCAAATCTTGGAAACTGTTGGTCCAATCAAATCTCGAAAACTGTTGGTCCAATCAAATCTTGGAAACTGTTGGTCCAATCAAATCTTGGAAACTGTTGGTCCAATCAAATCTTGGAAACTGTTGGTCCAATCAAATCTTGGAAACTGTTGGTCCAATCAAATCTTGGAAACTGTTGGTCCAATCAAATCTTGGAAACTGTTGGTCCAATCAAATCTTGGAAACTGTTGGTCCAATCAAATCTTGGAAACTGTTGGTCCAATCAAATCTCGAAAACTGTTGGTCCAATCAAATCTTGGAAACTGTTGGTCCAATCAAATCTTGGAAACTGTTGGTCCAATCAAATCTTGGAAACTGTTGGTCCAATCAAATCTTGGAAACTGTTGGTCCAATCAAATCTTGGAAACTGTTGGTCCAATCAAATCTTGGAAACTGTTGGTCCAATCAAATCTTGGAAACTGTTGGTCCAATCAAATCTTGGAAACTGTTGGTCCAATCAAATCTCGAAAACTGTTGGTCCAATCAAATCTTGGAAACTGTTGGTCCAATCAAATCTTGGAAACTGTTGGTCCAATCAAATCTTGGAAACTGTTGGTCCAATCAAATCTTGGAAACTGTTGGTCCAATCAAATCTTGGAAACTGTTGGTCCAATCAAATCTTGGAAACTGTTGGTCCAATCAAATCTTGGAAACTGTTGGTCCAATCAAATCTCGAAAACTGTTGGTCCGATCAAATCTTGGAAACTGTTGGTTCAATCAAATCTTGGAAACTGTTGGTCCAATCAAATCTCGAAAACTGTTGGTCCGATCAAATCTTGGAAACTGTTGGTTCAATCAAATCTCGCAAACTGTTGGTCCAATCAAATCTTGGAAACTGTTGGTCCAATCAAATATCGCAAACTGTTGGTCCAATCAAATCTTGGAAACTATTGGTCCAATCAAATCTCACAAACTGTTTGTCCAATCAAATCTCGGAAACTGTTGGTTCAATCAAATCTTGCAAACTGTTGGTCAAATCAGAACTCGCAAATTGATGGCTCCAATCAAAAATCGCAAATTGTTTGCTCCAATCAAAACTCGCAAATTGATGGCTCCAATCAAAACTCGCAAATTGATGGCTCCATCAAACAATAGTACAATTTATTATTTTTTTCACTTCGTCGTTTTCTTACTCAACCTTTAACTGTCAATCATTATTCTTTCTTCGTTAGAACTTTATTCTACACATAAATTATTTTTAAGTCAATTAAAATTGTACTTCTTAACAAAGAGCACCACATCTTCAAGACAAATTCATAATTAAACCCAGAAAAGATAAACCAAGCAACAGCAACCGGTTTCATTTTTTCAGCTCTAGAATTGTCTTTGTAATCAATTGTACATAAAATATATAAAAGAATTACAAATACCTGGAAGAATTCTTCGATGTGTTTTATTGATTTTTTGTTGCTTTCTTTTAAATAAAAAAAGCTAATTGATTGAAATTATATGCATGCTAAGAAAAGTTTTGTTTTATAGGGACAAAGAGACAGTGCATTGTTCACGACCCTCAAACGTGAAAGTTTTAGGCACATGTTTTTTTTTTTTTTCAGTGTTCTACTATGAAGTGACATTTAAAATCCTTTACTTGAAACTTTGAACTTGCTCTCCTGTAGCGAATAAACAAACACTTAGAATGTTGAACACTACATGTTTAGTTAGCAAAAGTATTCGACGGTCGACCAATATCCAAGTAATTGTTTAGTTGCGATGAAAGATGGGAAACAACCATTACTTTTTCTTGGCCTCAAAAATAAAAAAAGAAATAAATAAAAACTATTTTTCACACAGTACTGATGAAAACAGCCGACATATTGAGAAAAACCTTCGGGTGCTGAAACCAACCCATATAACAAGATTACGCCCACAGGTATGTTGAAATAGGGATAGCACAACTGAAACTACCAGAAATCCAATAAGCCTACATTTGCCCCCTCCCTCTCTCCTCGTAAAAAAAATGGTGGCACTAACCTCAGCTGGTAACAGGCAGAATGAGCATGAAGCGCCGAGGAAGATGAAAATATCGAGGATGAAGGGCATCACTGGAAAAGCGTAGTGTACTGGAATCGTTGGGAGGTTTATTATCACTTACATTCCAGAGAAAGCCAATTGGTGCTATCAGGGAGAAATTAATGGTAAACTACTGTTGCGATGACACAAAATGATTTTGCAATGGTCATTGAAGGATGCATAATCACGCTGACATACCGATTGCCGTTAAGCGATGTTCAGCCTGGCCAGTACTAAATGGGTGACCATTTGGGAATACCAGGTGCTGTATGTGACCTGGAGATGACATAGACTCCATCAGGTGCTACAATGTCCACTGACGTTATGAGGTATGGATGGGGTGGAGAGTGTTTAAAATCTAGGGAAACTTGTTGTCACTCAGTCTCCGGGGTGCATCACTTGTTATTGATAGTGAGCAATCACTAATAATGACTCTTGTAAAAAAAAACTAGCGAGTAAATGATAATAAGCTGGACAAAATAAGATCTCAGACACCTGAACCAATGAACTAGGAATCTAATGACAATGCATAATGCATTACATCTGAAGAATTAGACTAACCGACTCTATGTAAAAAGAGAAAATAGGGGGAAGAAGACTGGTAAGTATAGCAGACTGCATGGATGATACGATAAAAGAACTAGAAAAATACGTCGCCCAAAATACAGAAAGGCTGATGTGCCAACAATAGGTTCAGTAAAAAAGTATTTATTGCACATAAGGGTTGAGAAATCCAAAGGGCAAAATGTACATACGCCAAATAGATACACACGTCCATGTACATACGCCCAAATAGATTAACACGCCCATGTACATACGCAAAAATAGATACACACGCCCATGTACATACGCCCAAATAGATACACACACCCATGTACATACGGCCAAATAGATACACACGCCCATGTACATACGGCCAAATAGATACACACGCCCATGTACATACGGCCAAATAGATACACACGCCCATGTACATACGGCCAAATAGATACACACGCCCATGTACATACAGCCAAATAGATACACACGCCCATGTACATACAGCCAAATAGATACACACGCCCATGTACATACGGCCAAATAGATACACACGCCCATGTACATACGTCAAAATAGATACACACGCCCATGTACGTACGCCCAAATAGATACACACGCCCATGTACATACAGCCAAATAGATACACACGCCCATGTACATACGGCCAAATAGATACATACGCCCATGTACATACGCCCAAATAGATACACACGCCCATGTACATACGGCCAAATAGATACACACGCCCATGTACATACGTCAAAATTAATACACACGCCCATGTACATACGGCCAAATAGATACACACGCCCATGTACATACGCCCAAATAGATACACACGCCCATGTACATACGGCCAAATAGATACACACGCCCATGTACATACGCCCAAATAGATACACACGCCCATGTACATACGCCCAAATAGATACACACGCCCATGTACATACGCCCAAATAGATACACACGCCCATGTACATACGCCAAAATAGATACACACGCCCATGTACATACGCCAAAATAGATACACACGCCCATGTACATACAGCCAAATAGATACACACGCCCATGTACATACGGCCAAATAGATACACACGCCCATGTACATACGGCCAAATACATACACACGCCCATGTATATACGCCCAAATAGATACGCACGCCCATATACATACGCCCAAATAGATACACACGCCCATGTACATACGCCCAAATAGATACACACGCCCATGTACATACGTAAAAATAGATACACACGCCCATGTACGTACGCCCAAATAGATACACACGCCCATGTACATACAGCCAAATATATACACACGCCCATGTACATACGTCAAAATAGATACACACGCCCATGTACGTACGCCCAAATAGATACACACGCCCATGTACATACAGCCAAATAGATACACACGCCCATGTACATACGGCCAAATAGATACACACGCCAATGTACATACGCCCAAATAGATACACACGCCCATGTACATACGGCCAAATAGATACACACGCCCATGTACATACGGCCAAATAGATACACACGCCCATGTACATACGGCCAAATAGATACACACGCCCATGTACATACGGCCAAATAGATACACACGCCCATATACATACGGCCAAATAGATACATACGCCCATGTACATACGCCCAAATAGATACACACGCCCATGTACATACGCCCAAATAGATACACACGCCAATATACATACGGCCAAATAGATACACATGCCCATGTACATACGGCCAAATAGATACACACGTCAATATACATACGCCCGAATAGATACACACACCCATGTACATACGGCCAAATAGATACACACGCCCATGTACATATGCCCAAATAGATACACACGCCCATGTACGTACGGCCAAAGAGATACGCACGCCCATATACATACGCCCAAATAGATACACACGCCCATGTACATACGGCCAAATAGATACACACGCCTATGTACATACGGCCAAATAGATAAACACGCCCATGTACATACGTCAAAATAGATACACACGCCCATGTACGTACGCCCAAATAGATACACACGCCCATGTACATACGGCCAAATAGATACACACGCCCATGTACATACGGCCAAATAGATACACACGCTCATGTACATACGGAAAAATATATACAGACGTCCATGTACATACAGCCAAATAGATACGCACGCCCATATACATACGCCCAAATAGATACACACGCCCATGTACATACGCCCAAATAGATACACACGCCAATGTACATACGGCCAAATAGATACACACGCCTATGTACATACGCCCAAATAGATACACACGCCCATGTACATACGCCCAAATAGATACAAACGCCCATGTACATACGCCCAAATAGATAAACACGCCCATGTACATACGCCCAAATAGATACACACGCCCATGTACATACGCCCAAATAGATACACACGCCCATGTACATACGCCCAAATAGATACACACGCCCATGTACATACGCCCAAATAGATACACACGCCCATGTACATACGCCCAAATAGATACACACGCCCATGTACATACGCCCAAATAGATACACACGCCCATGTACATACGCCCAAATAGATACACACGCCCATGTACATACGCCCAAATAGATACACACGCCCATGTACATACGCCCAAATAGATACACACGCCCATGTACATACGCCCAAATAGATACACACGCCCATGTACATACGCCCAAATAGATACACACGCCCATGTACATACGCCCAAATAGATACGCACGCCCATATACATACGCCCAAATAGATACACACGCCCATGTACATACGCCCAAATAGATACACACGCCCATGTACATACGCCCAAATAGATACACACGCCCATGTACATACGCCCAAATAGATACACACGCCCATGTACATACGCCCAAATAGATACACACGCCCATGTACATACGCCAAAATAGATACACACGCCCATGTACATACGCCCAAATAGATACACACGCCCATGTACATAGGCCCAAATAGATACACACGCCCATGTACATACGCCCAAATAGATACACACGCCCATGTACATACGCCCAAATAGATACACACGCCCATGTACATACGCCCAAATAGATACACACGTCAATGTACATACGCCCAAATAGATACACACACCCATGTACATACGCCCAAATAGATACACACGCCAATATACATACGCCCAAATAGATACACACGCCCATGTACATACGGCTAAATAGATACACACGCCCATGTACATATGCCGAAAGAGATACACACGCACATGTACGTATGCCCGAATAGATACACACGCCAATATACATACGCCCAAATAGATACACACACCCATGTACATACGCCCAAATAGATACACACGCCCATGTACATACGCCCAAATAGATACACACGCCCATGTACGTATGCCTAAATAGATACACACGCCAATATACATACGCCCAAATAGATACACACGCCCATGTACATACGCCCAAATAGATACACACGCCCATGTACATACGCCCAAATAGATACACACGCCCATGTACGTATGCCCAAATAGATACACACGCCAATATACATACGCCCAAATAGATACACACGCCCATGTACATACGCCCAAATAGATACACACGCCCATGTACATACGCCCAAATAGATACACACGCCCATGTACATACGACCAAATAGATACATACGCCCATGTACATACGCCCAAATAGATACACACGCCAATGTACATACGCCCAAATAGATACACACGCCCATGTACATACGCCCAAATAGATACACACGCCAATGTACATACGCCCAAATAGATACACACGCCAATATACATACGCCCAAATAGATACACACGCCCATGTACATACGCCCAAATAGATACACACGCCCATGTACATACGCCCAAATAGATACACACGCCCATGTACGTATGCCCAAATAGATACACACGCCAATATACATACGCCCAAATAGATACACACGCCCATGTACATACGCCCAAATAGATACACACGCCCATGTACATACGCCCAAATAGATACACACGCCCATGTACATACGCCCAAATAGATACACACGCCCATGTACATACGCCCAAATAGATACACACGCCCATGTACATACGCCCAAATAGATACACACGCCCATGTACATACGGCCAAATAGATACACACGCCCATGTACATACGACCAAATAGATACACACGCCAATATACATCCGCCCAAATAGATACACACGCCCATGTACATACGGCCAAATAGATACGCACGCTCATGTACATATGCCCAAATAGATACACACGTCCATGTAAATACGCCCAAATAGATACACACGCCCATGTACATACGCCCGAATAGATACACACGCCCATGTAAATACGCCCAAATAGATACACACGCCTATGTACATACGCCTAAATAGATACACACGCCTATGTACATACGCCCAAATAGATACACACGCCCATGTACATACGCCCAAATAGATACACACGCCCATGTACATACGCCTAAATAGATACACACGCCCATGTACATACGCCCAAATAGATACACACGCCCATGTACATACGCCCAAATAGATACACACGCCCATGTACATACGCCCAAATAGATACACACGCCCATGTACATACGCCCAAATAGATACACACGCCCATGTACATACGCCCAAATAGATACACACGCCCATGTACATACGCCCAAATAGATACACACGCCCATGTACATACGCCCAAATAGATACACACGCCCATGTACATACGCCCAAATAGATACACACGTCAATGTACATACGCCCAAATAGATACACACACCCATGTACATACGCCCAAATAGATACACACGCCCATGTACATACGGCCAAATAGATACACACGCCCATGTACATACGGCCAAATAGATACACACACCCATGTACATACGCCCAAATAGATACACACGCCAATATACATACGCCCAAATAGATACACACGCCCATGTACATACGGCTAAATAGATACACACGCCCATGTACATATGCCGAAAGAGATACACACGCCCATGTACGTATGCCCGAATAGATACACACGCCAATATACATACGCCCAAATAGATACACACACCCATGTACATACGCCCAAATAGATACACACGCCCATGTACATACGCCCAAATAGATACACACGCCCATGTACGTATGCCCAAATAGATACACACGCCAATATACATACGCCCAAATAGATACACACGCCCATGTACATACGCCCGAATAGATACACACGCCTATGTACATACGCCCAAATAGATACACACGCCCATGTACGTATGCCCAAATAGATACACACGCCAATATACATACGCCCAAATAGATACACACGCCCATGTACATACGCCCAAATAGATACACACGCCCATGTACATACGCCCAAATAGATACACACGCCCATGTACATACGCCCAAATAGATACACACGCCCATGTACATACGCCCAAATAGATACACACGCCCATGTACATACGCCCAAATAGATACACACGCCCATGTACATACGCCCAAATAGATACACACGCCAATGTACATACGCCCAAATAGATACACACGCCAATATACATACGCCCAAATAGATACACACGCCCATGTACATACGCCCAAATAGATACACACGCCCATGTACATACGCCCAAATAGATACACACGCCCATGTACGTATGCCCAAATAGATACACACGCCAATATACATACGCCCAAATAGATACACACGCCCATGTACATACGCCCAAATAGATACACACGCCCATGTACATACGCCCAAATAGATACACACGCCCATGTACATACGCCCAAATAGATACACACGCCCATGTACATACGGCCAAATAGATACACACGCCCATGTACATACGACCAAATAGATACACACGCCCATGTACATACGCCCAAATAGATACACACGCCTATGTACATACGCCCAAATAGATACACACGCCCATGTAAATACGCCCAAATAGATACACACGCCTATGTACATACGCCCAAATAGATACACACGCCTATGTACATACGCCCAAATAGATACACACGCCTATGTACATACGCCCGAATAGATACACACGCCCATGTAAATACGCCCAAATAGATACACACGCCTATGTACATACGCCCAAATAGATACACACGCCTATGTACATACGCCCAAATAGATACACACGCCAATGTACATACGCCCAAATAGATACACACGCCAATGTACATACGCCCAAATAGATACACACGCCAATGTACATACGCCCAAATAGATACACACGCCCATGTACATACGCCCAAATAGATACACACGCTAATGTACGTATGCCCAAATAGATACACACGCCCATGTACATACGCCCAAATAGATACACACGCTAATGTACATACTACCAAATTGATACACACGCCGATCTATATATTACCAAATAGATACGCCCAAATAGATACACACGCCCATTTACATACGCCTAAATAAACCGATTCTTTTTTTAAATCATCAGTCAAGTGATTTCAGGTTAGTCAGAGATATTTTTCAGTTTTTGGTTTTTGAAAAATCATAATGCTTTTATTTTTTTCAATAAACGGTAGACTGGAAAGTGATTAGGTTAAACTCGCCGTACAACAACGTCGGGTCTATTTCCAATTTGCAATTTCTGATTTGCAATTTATGATTTGCATAAAAATACAAAGTTAGAAGTACATTAACCCAAATAGTTACAAATAAATAAAATAAAAAAGTTACAATAAAGTAAAAAAGAAGAAATGTAACCGCCTTTTATTCTTTCCGTGCTCTTCTGGGTTTGGCTGCCAAGCGAGATTATAACCGCATTCAGAGCCGCTTTATTACTATTTCCAGCGCAACACGCCTAAACCGCCGGCTTCCCTGTTCCAGCACACAGCTGGTGGCGTCCCCTTGGCTTTGAAGCCTCGATCATACTGTTCTCCACCGTTAAAATGATGACCGACACACCGTGTTTGCTCTCCAACCTTTTCTTAAATTTTCCTAAATTTTCTGGGGCCTTCAGAAGCGTTTCAGACATGGTGTCCCACTTTCGATCAATCAGACACTGTTTTACTAAACCCCAATACAGAATCCGTGTGAAAATCAAAGACATCCTTTTTCTAAACACATCTCAGACCTGTATCAACGTCAAATAATGGATACTTTTTTTAATGACAGTTACTTTTGCTAAACAAAGGTTTCAGATCCAAAACCCGTTCTTGAACGATAAAATATTTTGCTGGTACAACCTTAATTGAGTCATTAAATTAAATTGATTATAGAATAATTCATTAAAAGAAATTCGGCTCAACACAGTTTTGGTGCGATAAGTATCGCCGAATCTTATTTATGCTCGAATTGTAATTTTTAAGCATTTAACTGAATTTTTGTCGTATTTGAAATCACAATTTGAAAGGTTATATTGCTCAGGTTAAAGTGACAGCGGACGAAAAGCATTTATTTTGATTTAACTAAATTATCAAGAAATCATTTTCGGGTCAGAAATTTTCTTAGGATTAAAACTTGTGTCGGCAAATTAAACCGGTTACGGTGGTGTACCTGTCACAATTGATTTGAAGATTAATAAATTTAACCATAATATTGGAAACGATAGATTTTAGTCATCAATTGAAAAGATCTCAAATATCCAGCCTACGAGCAAATTGTGTTTACGAATTGAAAGGTTACAGAAGCCACCAGCCATATCTGATAAATATACTTATCTGGCAGCAACTAGTACGGCCTGCTATTCTTGAAATACAACCAAGTCCACATATTGTGCATTGGTTGGAGGACATACCTTTATGGGTGAAACAAAGGCTCTCATTTACTGGCCAATCGTAGAATAGCAGAAAATGATTAGCTAATCAAAAAACTCGACTAAAGCGAAATGTATTAATAAAAGAACTGACGCTTGGAAGGCTAGGCAGAAGACATTTGGCTAATTCGACAGGCACACAGATCGAAGTCGGCGACCGATCGAACACATTAATAAAAAAGTCTAAAACGAATTCTTTCCAATTCGACCTTCTCTAAGGGACAGGAGTGGTAATTATATTTCAAAGTTGCTCAACCAAGACATAGCACTAGTCAAATTCCTCAACAAGAGCAACATAACTTTTTGTCGAACCATTAACAGAGCAATTTTTTTTTTATTTAAAAAAAAAATTTTTTTGTTTTTTTAATTATTTTTTATTTTTTTATTTTTTAAAATTTATTTTTATTTTTAATTTTTAAAAATTATTTTAACGTAGTTCACCCCAAACAAGGCAGGCCGCCACTGTAGACGTAAGGGGCTACTTGGAATTAGGGTGTAAGTCTATGGGGTCATCCTAAATTGGGAGCTGTGCAGCGAGATGCTTGTTCACATTACACTTAAATTTCTGCATGTCGGTATAGTCGGGGAGACAGTGAGCAGGAAGGGAGTGCCAGAAGCCGGCAGCACAATGAAAGAAGCTATTGGAGTAAAAGGTTCGCCGACATCTGGGGACCTCCACAGTGAATGGATGGGATCTAGCTGATTGTCGAGTTGGTCGAGTGTATTTACGTCAAGAGGGCACTAGAGCAGCAAGTTCATCGGAGCACAACCCACTGAAGTACTTGTAAAACAAGCACAAGGATGCAACATTGCAGCGATGGGACGGGCTGGAGCTTGGTGGATAATAGGGACCTATTAAGTTGGCGACTCCCTTTTGGGATTTGTTTAAGAGAGAGAGACTAGTGGATAATGCACCAACCCAGATGTGGCGACAATACTTCATGCATAGGCGGATGGTGGCTTTGTAGAGATATAGGATAATGTCAGGTATGAGAAGTTTACGAGCACGGTAGAGGGATCCCACCTTCTTTGCAGCAGCCTTGGCAATGTCTTCAATGTATTTGTTCCAATTCATGTTACCTGTGAATGTTAGGCCGAGGAACTTAAATGTTGAACTCTCAGGTAGGGTGTTATGTGCCATGGCAATCGGTGGTTGAAGAGTTTTCTTGAAGTTATTGAAGGAAAGGAGCTTTGTCTTTGCAGCATTGACACCATTCCACTACAGCCTGGAGGTCATTTTCTAAAGATTCAGCCATTGCCTCGGATATATGCATGTCTGTTTTTGCCCACATGGCGAGATTTACCAAATATCAGAAAGTATAGATGATTTGAAAGTTTGTACGATGGGATATGAATTGAAATGTTTTCAGCATGTGTTAAGCTCCGGTGGATGTGTTGGCATGAACAGTTAAGTGTGTATGTATTTTCTCCCACAAGTTGTTTGATGTGTATGTTGTTTAAACTGCAAGGCGTCGTATTTTGTTCAGATGACTGGACTGCTGATATTCTGTCTTCTTTCTTTACAAAGTGTGGATATCGGCTCCCAGCTGGTTCACGTCAATTTTTCTTTTTCTTTTATTGTTTTTAGTGAAGATATTTTGAGCTTTTCTCATTGGTTGAAAAATATATTTTGTTTTCTTCTTATTTAGTCGACACACAACCAATTAGCAGCCAGAGTTAGAACTAACGTCGTTGGCGCGTGACTTTAGGTCACCGAGTTCTGTTTCAAAAACTTCAGAGAATTTTAAACTTAAAAAATTAAACTTTTTACAATCTTCTTTGTTTACCAATCTTTTAAGCAAAATAAATAAATAAATAAATAAATGGAATCCATTTTATTTTTCGGATAAGAATTTTAAAAATATTTTGTTGAAACGTTATTATTCATTCTTTAAAAAAAAAAATGAATTTTTAACTTAAAAAAAATTAATTTTATCTTTTTAAAAAAAGATAAAATAAAATATAAGTTTATGGAACCCGCGACGGCCCCTTTTGTCACAGGGATTGTCACATGAAGGGAAATGCAAAAAAGTGGTTAGAGCAACAAGGCCCGTCTGAGCGACTGTTGTTTACAAGAGCTGTAAAATGGCGGCCATAGAACGGATTAAGACAACTTTGTTAAATTATTGGCAGTCTCAGTTCAACAGGATTCGGTTTCTCCTCGTTGTGTTTAATCAGTGTAGGACACGCTACCGATTTTTTTCAACTTACATATATATGGAAAGAATGAGACTTCCAACTGGCAAGTGTGTGCTAGGAAAGGTTAAGGTTAGGGTTAGGGTTAGGGTTAGGGTTAGGGTTTAGGGTTAGGGTTAAGGTTAGGGTTACTGCACAGTCTTAGTGACTGTTTAACAAAGACTTTGTGAGAAAGTTAGGGTTAGGGTGGCGAGGGTTAGGGTGGCAAGGGTTAGGGTGGCGAGGGTTAGGGTTAGGGTTAGGGGTTAGGGTTAGGGTTAGGGTTAGGGTTAGGGGTTAGGGTTAGGATTAGGGGTTAGGGATAAGGGTTAGGGGTTAGGGGTTAGGGTTAGGGTTAGGGTTGGGGGTTAGAGGTTAAGGGTTAGGGGTTAGAGGTTAAGGGTTAGGGTTAGGGTTAGGGTTAGGGTGGCGACATGACCAAATCCTAAAGGTTATAGGTAATGAAGTTGAAGCGCCTATCAAGGCTTATAAATGTCAACTAACAAGAACAGTCAAGTTCATCAAGGTTTGGGCGGAGGAAAAAACACAGAGCAGAGAAAGGACAAATCTACTTTCATGCATATCTGACTGGCAGTTGGAGGGAGATTTTTACAAATGGTCAAAGTCACCAAGGCAGATATCTGAAACCTCTCCGTCCAGACCTAATAGTATACTCGGAGAGTACGAAACAATGAGGCAAAAAAACGAAGTTTATTATTCTGACCAACAAGATGAGACGTGAAAAATACCAAGAACCTATGGATTTTTGCTAGAGAAACAATTGTTAGGTTCATTTTGACCCAATTGTTAGGTTCATTTTGACCCAATTGTTAGGTTCATTTTGACCCAATTGTTAGGTTCATTATGACCCAATTGTTAGGTTCATTTTGACCCAATTGTTAGGTTCATTATGACCCAATTGTTAGGTTCATTTTGACCCAATTGTTAGGTTCATTTTAACCCAATTGTTAGGTTCATTTTGACCCAATTGTTAGGTTCATTATGACCCAATTGTTAGGTTCATTTTGACCCAATTGTTAGGTTCATTTTGACCCAATTGTTAGGTTCATTATGACCCAATTGTTAGGTTCATTTTGACCCAATTGTTAGGTTCATTTTGACCCAATTGTTAGGTTCATTTTGACCCAATTGTTGGGTTCATTTTGACCCAATTGTTAGGTTTATTTTGACCCAATTGAAATGAGAGTTTGCAGGGTTAGTCTTTGTGCAGAGGCCTAAATAAAAATAAGAAGAGTGTGAGCAACAACGAGAAAGGCAATGAAGCAGTTTCCACGTGGATTTGGTTTTAAATAGTCGTTTCATGAAACAATCAAATACAATAAAAATAGATTAAAAGGGAGTTGAGATTCAGGTCTAACGAGTTGTTAATCCCCGGAAAGTCCTAGTTATCTACTTCCCACGGAGTAAAATGTGACACAAGGTCGGAAAGTGGGAATTGAGAAGTCAGCACTCTAGTGGAAGAGTACCTTTAAAAATTGCCTGGGCAGCCCCGTCGGCATTCCCCGGTAGAGGCGTCTCAGGCGATTAGCAATAAACTAACCCCTTCTCAAAGGGTGAGAAGGCAAAGCCTGGGAGGGTAGACCTCCTAGAACTGTACAGGACAGACCCATAGACAGGCGTAAATCAAGCCCCGAAGGCCAAGACAATACCAGTCTATGGGGTGCGGTATCCATCGGAACAGATACTGCACTTTGATCTTAGCCAAAATGCCAATCTCCGGAAAGTAACCAGGTCTATCCTAGCAGAGTCCTTAAATAGAGGAAGTGGGATTGTTGGAAAGACTTTCATTGGCTGATTTTGAGCGCCCACATCACATATAGCCTGTCTTTACTGTCAGACCATTTAGTCTGTAATGTTTATGTAGTGTGTAGCACGACGTCATATTCAAAAAGGACGCATGTTTCTTTTGAGAAATGTTTGGGTTGCTGGTGGAGTGGGTCTGATGATTTAAAACTAGAAACCTGCAATGAAACCAGTTCATCGCTGGCCTTGGAGCATCTACGCCATCTAGTTGACGATTAGGCATCCAAAAGCTACAAATTTCAATATGAAAACCATTTGAACAATAGCAATTAAAATGGTGTGAGAAGCATAATTCTTCATTTCAGATTTCAGAAAAGTCGGGAAAAGGAAAAAGGGTTTTAGGTACAGTAGTTATAAAAGAAACTAAGACGTGATTATACTTCGAGAAAAACTCTGATAATATTCTGAAAATTCCTTGCTAGATTCTGAAAAACTCTAGTAGCATTCTGAAATAAACTCTGGTTTAATCATTTTGAAAATTGTTAAGAATATCGGAAACGGTTGTAAGTTCTGAGAAAAGTCCTGCTTGAACAATGTAGAAAATCGTGATGAAATTTTAGAAATATACTGATAACATTAAAATATATGAAAGCAATTTTAGAAATATACTGATAACATTAAAATATATGAAAGCAATTTTAGAAATATATTGATAATATTAAAATATATGAAAGCAATTTTAGAAATATATTGATAACATTAAAATATATGAAAGCAATTTTAGAAATATATTGATAATATTAAAATATATGAAAGCAATTTTAGAAATATATTGATAACATTAAAATATATGAAAGCAATTTTAGAAATATACTGATAACATTAAAATATATGAAAGCAATTTTAGAAATATACTGATAACATTAAAATATATAAAAGCAATTTTAGAAATATACTGATAACATTAAAATATATGAAAGCAATTTTAGAAATATACTGATAACATTAAAATATATGAAAGCAATTTTAGAAATATACTGATAACATTAAAATATATGAAAGCAATTTTAGAAAAATACTGATAACATTAAAATATATGAAAGCAATTTTAGAAATATACTGATAACATTAAAATATATGAAAGCAATTTTAGAAATATACTGATAACATTAAAATATATGAAAGCAATTTTAGAAATATATTGATAACATTAAAATATATGAAAGCAATTTTAGAAAAATACTGATAACATTAAAATATATGAAAGCAATTTTAGAAAAATACTGATAACATTAAAATATATGAAAGCAATTTTAGAAAAATACTGATAACATTAAAAACGAAAACTAGTGATAGAAAACAATGCAAACAATTTTGTAAAAACTTATTATATTCTGAGAAAAACCAGAGTTCTTTAAAAGACCTCGTTAAAATCTATCTTGATAAATTTGCTAGGAAACCTGCACCACGGGTCTTTGACCTTAAGGTTGTGTCATTTTCCATACCGAGTCTAGGATACAATCAGTCCGACAGAGTCTAGTCAGTTTGAGTTAGGTGGCCTTTTTTCTGTCGAGCTGAAGTGTGGTTCTCTGCAGTTCTAGAAAGTCCACCTTCCCAGGCTTTGAAGAAGAGATTAGTTAATTGCTAATCGTCCGAGGCGTCCGAACATGGAATGCCGACGGTGATGCTCAGGCATTTTTTGTAGGCCAATGTGCTCTGCTTCTTGTGCGCTGGCTTTTCAACCGACATGTTCTGTCACATCTTCCTGCAGTGTGAAGGAAGAAAATACAAAGTGAGTTTAGGTTCTGAGAAAAAAATCTCAGAAATAAAAGCTTGGTTATATTCTATGAAAAAAAAGATTAAATTCTGAGAAAAAAATCCCTGAAATACTAACTTGGTTATATTCTGTGAAACAAAAACAGATCAAATTCTGAGAAAAAATCTCAGAAATAAAAGCTTGGTTATATTCTGTGAAAAAAAGATCAAATTCTGAGAAAAAAATCCCTGAAATACTAACTTGGTTATATTCTGTGAAACAAAAACTGATCAAATTCTGAGAAAAAAATCTCAGAAATAAAAGCTTGGTTATATTCTGTGAAACAAAAACTGATCAAATTCTGAGAAAAAAATCTCAGAAATAAAAGCTTGGTTATATTCTGTGAAGCAAAAACTGATCAAATTCTGAGAAAAAAATCTCAGAAATAAAAGCTTGGTTATATTCTGTGAAACAAAAACTGATCAAATTCTGAGAACAAATCTCAGAAATAAAAGCTTGGTTATATTCTGTGAAACGAAAACTGATCAAATTCTCGGGAAAAAAATCTCTGAAATAAAAACTTGGTTATAGTCTGTGAAACAAAAACTGATCACATTCTGAGAAAAAAAATCTCTGAAATAAAAACTTTGTTATATTCTGTGAAACAAAAACTGATCAAATTCTGAGAAAAAAAATCTCAGAAATAAAAGCTTGGTTATATTCTGTGAAACAAAAACTGATCAAATTCTGAGAAAAAAATCTCAGAAATAAAAGCTTGGTTATATTCTGTGAAACAAAAGCTGATCAAATTCTGAGAAAAATTCTCAGAAATAAAAACTTGGTTATATTCTGTGAAACAAAAACTGATCAAATTCTGAGAAAAAAATCTCAGAAATAAAAGCTTGGTTATATTCTGTGAAGCGAAAACTGATCAAATTCTGAGAAAAAAATCTCAGAAATAAAAGCTTGGTTATATTCTGTGAAACAAAAACTGATCAAATTCTGAGAACAAATCTCAGAAATAAAAGCTTGGTTATATTCTGTGAAACAAAAACAGATCAAATTCTCGGGAAAAAAATCTCTGAAATAAAAACTTGGTTATAGTCTGTGAAACAAAAACTGATCACATTCTGAGAAAAAAAATCTCTGAAATAAAAACTTTGTTATATTCTGTGAAACAAAAACTGATCAAATTCTGAGAAAAAAAATCTCAGAAATAAAAGCTTGGTTATATTCTGTGAAACAAAAACTGATCAAATTCTGAGAAAAAAATCTCAGAAATAAAAGCTTGGTTATATTCTGTGAAACAAAAACTGATCAAATTCTGAGAAAAATTCTCAGAAATAAAAACTTGGTTATATTCTGTGAAACAAAAACTGATCAAATTCTGAGAAAAAAATCTCAGAAATAAAAGCTTGGTTATATTCTGTGAAAAGAAAACTGATCAAATTCTGAGAAAAAATCTCAGAAATAAAAGCTTGGTTATATTCTGTGAAACAAAAACTGATCAAATTCTGAGAAAAAAATCTCAGAAATAAAAGCTTGGTTATATTCTGTGAAACAAAAACTGATCAAATTCTGAGAAAAACATCTCTGAAATAAAAGCTTGGTTATATTCTGTGAAACAAAAGCTGATCAAATTCTGAGAAAAAAATCTCAGAAATAAAAGCTTGGTTATATTCTGTGAAACAAAAACTGAGCAAATTCTGAGAAAAACATCTCTGAAATAAAAGCTTGGTTATATTCTGTGAAACAAAAACTGATCAAATTCTGAGAAAAAAATCTCAGAAATAAAAGCTTGGTTATATTCTGTGAAAGAAAAACTGATCAAATTCTGAGAAAAAAATCTCAGAAATAAAAGCTTGGTTATATTCTGTGAAACAAACACTGATCAAATTGTGGGGAAAAAAATCTCTGAAATAAAAACTTGGTTATATTCTGTGAAACAAAAACTGATCACATTCTGAGAAAAAAATCTCTGAAATAAAAGCTCGGTTATATTGTGTGTAACAAAAACTGATCAAATTATGAGGAAAAAAACTGGTTAAATATAAAAAAGAAACATTTCTTGTTTATTCTGAGGAAACCCATTGTAAAATTCTTAGAAACAAAAAAATCTTGTCAAATTCTGTTTTGTTTTTTTGTGAGCCAACCTATAATAAATAGGTCAATGCCTTTAGAGGCGTCTTTACATTTCTGTGAGAGGCTTTGTCTGCTTAACTTGTATTTACGTTGTTAAAATGGAATCGCCACGTCTGAAGAATATCCGGTCTCTTTTTAGTTGCAATGTGTGAAATTAGAAGCCTTTTCTTTTGATCTAATTGTTTGAAGGCGAATTTAAGTGTCTTTAGATGTCGTGGTGGTGCTGGTGCTGGTGGTACACACACTTGTGCGCCTGTTGGTGTGCGATGCATGTTTGCGTGTATATATGTGTTTTTTGTGTGTGCGTATGTGTCTATGTATATGCATGCATAGATGCGTCGTTTTGTCTTTCGGGAGTAAGAGATAGAAATCCACCCCATTTCGAAGATTTCAGTTTTAGGTCAATTTTTTTTTTTTTTTTTCAAGAGTTGGAGTGACAGTTGACGCCCATAAGAACCAGAATATAAAATCTACTAATAGGGAAGGAGGGGTGAGGGAAAAAAAAAAACTACAAAAAAAAAACTTCTCTCACCCATCGCCCCGCCCCTCCTCCAGCAGTTGCGCTGTCTTTTCTACCTTATTCTCATTGTTTTTCGTTCCTGAATTTGTTTGGTTTTATCTTCTTTTATAGATGCGTCTAAGCATTTCTATGGGCGGCTTTGTCTGTCGGTCTGTCACGGTTGAATTTCGAATGCGCAGATCGAATGAACGTATTGTTAAAGTACAGATCTCGTAATATGTTAAATTCCTTGTGGTGTTAGTGGTCCCAGCATTTTTTTTTCTTTTTTCGGTGTACACTTACCTATCAGGCTGCTAGAGAATTCCGGTGTTTTGGGAATTTAAAAAAAAATATTTTACATTTTATGAGGGGGGATCAGTTTTGACCATGTTGCATGTGTTGTTCTTATGGACCAACTTCTTTTTTTTCGGTGTAAAATTAGCGAGCATGTAACATGAACAGGCACTTGTAATTAACATTGGAAACTGATCCCCCCTTCCTAAAATGTAAAATATTTGAAAATAATTTCCAAAAACCCCGGAATTCTGTAGCAGGCTGATAGGTAAGTGTACACTGAAAAAAGAAAAAAAAATGGTCAGTAAAAAGTTGTGAAAAACGGACTATGGTAAAAGACGAACACGACTGATCCTCCGTCTTAAAATGTAAATTTTTGGAATTTTTTCCCCAAAAATCCCGGAATTCTCTCGCGACATGATAGGTAATTGTAAGCAGAAGAATAATTTTAAAAATTTGAGATGGTCAAAACGATGGGGAACAGTCTACGTTGAATTTACATTGAAAACTGATTCCCTGTCTTAAAATCTACATTTTTTGAAATTTCTTTCCAAAAACCCCGGAATTCTCTACTGACATGATAGGTAATTGTACACCGAAAAAAGAAAAAAAAATGGTCAGTAAAAAGTTGTGAAAAACGGACTGTGGTAAAAGACGAACATGTGCCTATATATATATATATATATATATATATATATATATATATCGTACATGTATTGTATTAGTTTCTGTAAATGTAAATCAAACTCAAGTGTTTATAAAAAGTGCTCAATAACAAGTAGAGCTGTTTATAAGTATAAATTTTTATTTATACAAACATTATTGGTTACATATGTGCATACATGTTTCGGTTGCACTTTTCGAAAATTCTTGGTCTGATGAGGGTTGACTTTCTGGGAAAAGTGCAACCGAAACATGTATGCACATATGTAACCAATAATGTTTGTATAAATAAAAATTTATACTTTATAATATATATATATATATATATATATATATATATATGGCAGATGCGAAGAACACTGAGGAACGCTGGCTTCCGGTGGAAAAAGGTTGAAGAAAGTGTCTACGGATACAACAATTTTTTTTTCATATTAATTTCAAACTTTCCTTTCATCATGATCTAATAATTAACATAATACAGACTATTTGAAAAATAATTTATTTGTTTTTATTTGATTGTTTTCAAAACATTTTTTTTTAATAATAGTGAAAACCTTTTTTCTTGGAAATGGAGTAACTTCCGGAATCGAACTTTTTTCTTAGAAATGGAAATGCCCTAACACTAACACTAACCCTAACCCTAAACCCTAAACCCTAACCTTAACCCTAACCCTAACCCTCCCAAAAATCATTATTTTCACTAAATATTAAAAATAAAAACACATTCCGTTGCTCAAAAACATTATTTCTTGAAAAAAAAAAGAAAAGATTATTCTATTTTGTTTATTTTCTTAAATGAACTATTTTTTTAAGTTTTGAAAACAATCAAATAATTTTTCAAATAGTCTGTATTATGTTAATTATTAGATTATAATGAAAGAAAAGTCTCAAATTAATATGAAAAAAAGAAAAGTCTGAAATTAATATGAATAAAAAAAAATTGTATCACTTGCAGGCATTCGTAGACACTTTCTTCAACCTTTTTCCACCGGAAGCCAGCGTTCCTCCGTGTTCTTCGCATCTGCCATATATATATATATATATATATATATATATATATATATATATATACTTACACACAATTATATACACAATTATATACATACGGGGAGTTTGAATTACCTATAAGACACTATCCTCAAGTTGGAATTGGTCTTCCGATATCTTCTACGGGAGAGACCACGTGAAGGTTGCCAACATCCCTACGTGAAAGTGTTTCTGTGGAACGAACTGGATTCGAACTTAGACACCTCGTAGAGCCCAGTCGTAGTATCCAAGAAGTAAATCGTCAATAATACTTGGTTCGTTTGACGCACAATAAAGTGATTTCGCCGCGTGATTTGAATATCATTTATAAACTCAGTCGTCATGGCGACGTTGTTGACGTTTCCTTGGTTGACTTGATCGATTTCAAAACAATTTCTTGCGGACTCTTCAATGCTGTTCATTCGCAAAGAAGCGACTTATACGCTTTAAAAAAAAAATCAAGGTATTTTTTTTTTCTGATTTATTAATAATATTTTCAAATAATTGATGGCGGAGCTTCGAAATAGAGATCGCATCGTTTGTTTTTTTTTTTGTTTTTTACGATTTATTGTCAATTTGGAGTACACTTATCGAAAAAGGTTGTTTTTTTTTTAAATATTTATTTTGGTACTTTTTTACATTAAAACCCGCGCTAACTTTGACCATCACTCTAACCCTAACCCTAACCCCCACTTTGACCCTAACCATAACCCCCACTTTGACCCTAACTCTAACCCTGGGGTCAAAGTTAGCGCGGGTCCTAATGTAAAAAGCACCTTTATTTTCACACACCAAGAGCTAGGGGGTAAATCAGTAAAATGGATACTGACTTTATAACCGGTGTATCTGAAATCCCTAATTTCTACGTTTACGGATAAACGAAAAGAGTACCCGATTCAAAGTCAGCAGTAACCGGTGTTCGGTCAGATTTAGTTCCTAATATTAAATACTTCCTGTTTTGGGTCACTTACTCTTCTGGTTTGCTAATGTTTATTTATTAAATTGTTAAGTGAAATTGGAGAATAGTTAACAACCCCCCCCCCCTTCCCCCATGTTAAGAATGTAACGTTATTATTTAGAAAGCCATTCTTAACATGGGGAGGGGGTCCTTGTTAAGCATTCTGTACTTTCACCCCACACAATTTAATAAATAAATTAATAAAGTTGGGAAACTGAAAGTTATATTACGGATGAAGTTTAATATCAGGAACTAAATCTGACCGAACACCGTTTGCTGCTGATTTTGAATCGGGTACTCTTCTGGCTTGCCCGTTCTACATTCTAAAGTGATGGTACGTTCTAAAGTGACGTTCTACGTTATACCGGCTATAAAGTCAGCGTCCATTTTACAATAAAGGCATAATAATAGTGAACTGCCTAGCCCCCCCCCCCTCGGTGTATATGAAAATTAAAATAATTTTTATTTTCTTTCAAATTATGTTTTCGATATTCGTCCACTCAACAATAATTTGCATTTTTTTAAAGAACTTTCTATGGTATACATTTCCACAGGATTGCTTCTCTGCAGACTACAACATAGTCGTCTTCAAATCCAATGTCAATATATACTTGCCATAACCCTCCCTCATAAGAATTCAAATTTTTTCCATTCCATTAATCACTTTCAATCCTCTCATAATATTTTTCATCATCCAACTGACAATCCTTCCATTTCATTAACCCTTATCCTTAGGTGGTTTTCGACCTTCATATGTGGCAACATTTTAAAATGCTTAATGTAATGCGATTTTGTTCTGTGATGCCATCCAGCGTCGCTGAATTTAAATCAACAACTTTCCTGGAACAATGTAGAAAAACGTTCCCTGTGCGTTTCTCCGCCGTCTTTATAAAAATTCTTTTCTTTCTCCAGCTTTTTTGTTCATTTGCTTTTAACACCTGAGGATGATTCGACGAAGAATCAAAAACGTTTGTGAAACCTGTGAACCAATGGAACATTTATTATTATTTTTGATTTTAATACAAAAAAAAACATAAGAAACATTGAAAAAAATAAAAAATGTATAATTAAACAGGAGAATTCTGTTATTTTTAAAAATGTTTGCATAAATATATATATATATATATATATATATATATATATAAGGATACTTTGCTTGAACTTTGAATTCTAATAAAATTTGATTGACACCTTATTTTATTACTTCATTTTATATTATAATATTAATGCTCTATCCAGTATATTGAGCTTCAGTTTTTATCCGGATGTTTCACTAATTATAAGATATTAGTTGACGCTTATATCTTTTGTTGGATTGCTTCATATATATATATATATATATATATATATATATATTTTATGTATCCACATAAAATGTTATAAGGGGATATAATCTTTTATGTATCAATTTTCAGTATTTACTTCAACAGTGCTCGATACGTGAGTAGGACTAGGTAGTAAGTTATGAAAATATATTTATGGCAATTAAGCTACACAAAGGCTTCCGCGTTTCATCCTCATAGGGAATCGTCAGGCTAAAATGCATGGAGTTTGTTTTGCCGAGTGTTTTTATATATACACACAGTAAATAAGCACATTAGATCTGCAAAGATTCAAACTTGGCGTTGCCAATTCAATAGTCCATGAAGGTACCCATTAGGCCAATCACGCTCCCTCAGATAAGAAAATACCCCCACACACACACAACATAAATACTCCCGACCAACCCGACAGCAACATCTCACCTGTTCACTGTAGAGCTCCCAAGATGCCATAAAATTTTCTATTCAAATACCTTGGACTGCTTGCCATTGGAATTTTCTCCCTGCTCCCTGTTTCCTCAACTGTACCAACATGCAGAAATTTAAATGTAATGTCAAAAAAACATCTTGCTACACAACTCCCCACTTAGGACTCCTTATAAATCTGGCCCCTAATTCGCAGTAGTCCCTTATGTCTCAGTGGCAATGTGCCCCCATTGTTTGGGGTGAATAAAAGTTTAAAAAATGACATTAAGTCACAGTATTTTATTTAGCTCCTCTCCATGAGGTTAGACACAAGGTCAGGTGTGGATTTTAAAAGTCAGCCCACTAGGATTAGCACGCTCTGGCATTACCTAGTAGGGGTGCCTCAGGCGATTAGTAATAAACTAATCTTTTCTGAAAGAGAAAGTCAAATCAGGAACGATAGACCTCCTGAGACAATATCTCAGCTCGCAGCAACAAAGTCACTGTCGGACTGATTGTCGTCGACGTATATTCGACTGGAGTATATAATATCACCCTAATCTGTATTTAAACTTTGAAATAGCTAATTAAAGATTTGAATGTGCCCCCTTATTAATTGACTAATTTATTAATGATTAATTGACTAATTTATTAATTAGTTATTGATTGACTAATTGATTATTGATTAATTTATTAATTGACTTATTTATTAATTGACTAATTGATTAATTGACTAATTGATTAATTTATTAATTGACTAATTTATTAATTGACTAATTTATTATTGATTAATTGACTAATTTATTAATGATTAATTGACTAATTTATTAATTGATTATTGATTGACTAATTGATTATTGATTAATTTATTAATTGACTAATTTATTAATTGACTAATTTATTAATGATTAATTGACTAATTTATTAATTGATTATTGATTGACTAATTGATTATTGATTAATTTATTAATTGACTAATTTATTAATTGATTAATTTATTAATTGACTAATTTATTATTGATTAATTGACTAATTTATTAATTGACTAATTGATTATTGATTAATTTATTAATCGACTAATTGATTAATTGACTAATTGATAATTGACTAATTTACTAATTGACTAATTTATTAATTGACTAATTGATTATTGAGTAATTTATTAATTAATTGATTATTGATCAATAGACTAATTTATTAATGGACTAATTGATTAATTGACTAATACGATGCATTTTATCTTTCAGTTTAACGATGAATCGTCACCAGTTCAAAATAAACTTTGCAGCGAAAAGCAAAGCCAGGTAAAACATTTTTCTGATTGGCTCAAATTAATCGACGAAATTAATGAAGCAAAATTTATGCGCATATTTAATGCACGGTTTGAGGGCTTTTAAACTCCGTCTCCTGGGAAGGATCTACTCGCTACAAATTGGGCTAATTTGGAATCAGGGTAACCCTGGAAGTGTTTCAATATTATTTTCGATGGCCAACTGCCTCGACTGGTATAGAGTTCAAATGCAAGCTACTTTATAAGACTTTAAAAAGCAGCAAAATGTGAACAAAGAATTATTATGACAGAGGTAGAAATAGAGAGAGTAGAAGTAGAGAGAGTAGAAGTAGAGAGAGGGTAGGAGAACATTTCTTCGCCAAGGAAGATAATTTGCTCAAACAATGGAAGGTGCTGTGATCATGTGATTTGGTCCGCTTAAATCTCCACATGATCGTAAATCCAAAATAAGTATTTCTTATGTCAATAGATATGCGCGTCCGATATCTGTGTCCGACATTTTTCAGCATCTTCTTTTCTGCTCACACAGGTCCAATGATCCTCTGTGATCATGGCCAACTACCCAAACCAACTTTGTTCATAACTTCTACACATAATGCATCAACCATATATCCATTGCATTTTTGCAACGCACTTTTTTCTTTATTCTCTCCGACAACATGTGCTTTTCCTGTTGTATTGTTACATACCTATTCATCTGTTCCCGTCAATACTCAGGACGGCTGTGATGGTTGATTTCGCCGTGCTGTGTTGATTATTCGGCCGTTCATCGGGTTAGCTATACTGTTGGGTTGTGTTGAGCTGTTAATTTACACACAGGGCAAAGAAGAGGACTGGACTCCGCATTTGGCTTCAAAATCTCTTTATTTCGGAAACATATATACTTCGACAGGACCCATGGCATTTGTGTGGGGGAAAAGACAATTCATTAGGCCATTTTTGGGCTATTTATCCCCCCCCTCCCCTGCTGTCTGCAGGGGGCGCATAAGTTGCCTCTCACTCGTTTGAATTTCAGCAGCAACCAAAAAGACCAAGGGATTCTTCAACGGAAGTGACATCGTTTTCACTTCCACTCTTAGCTCACCCCCCCCCCCCACGTCTCTACGGCTATCTCCTACTCTCTGCATCCCTCCTGGGGCCTCCCTCTCCGGCCCTCCCTCGCTATACAACAGTATGAGGACCTATGAATTTCTTTAACTCCAACAACACATGCTTTTTATATCATTCTTGATTTAAAATTCTATGCATTTCTGTGTCAGATTCATTCTTCATGCATTTCAGTATTGTCATGTCGTCCTTCGTTAATTCATTTTTATGTCTGGTTGGCATTAAATTTGAAATAAAACTGGCAGACAACATATCGCCTGTCTGTGGCAATTCCTTCCTTCCCTATTGGAATCTTGAAGGGCTTACCTTTTGGCTAGCCTGTTTGGAGTCCAGGGGGTTGAACGCTGATGGTGGGATCTCTTTCAGACTTAGTTTGTCTGATAACTGACAGATAATGAGAGTCGTTAAGTATCCTTAGTAGAGGGCGACGTCATCGTGCTTTTCTGGTTCGCACTTTCCCGGGTGATAGTACAGGGGACCAAACTCGCTAGATGTCGGAGTATTCTCAAATGTCATGTTTCACAAAGATGCGTGTCCCTTAAAGTATTTCCGGAATGGATGACTCGATTTGTCGCTGCAAATGTTTTGGCTTTAAGTTCGATTATTTTTGCCTCTGAATTTATCGCCGTCCGTTAAAAGATTTCCTTGTTTTCAAGTGATTCTACCTTCCTCTCCCTTTTTGTTATTATGCAACTTAATCATCTTTCAAGTTTTTTTTTTAGTTCCTTACATCAAGTGGCTTCATGCCTTGTCTGGAGCGACTTCCATAAAAAATGAATTCACGTTTAAACATAACTTGTTAAAAAAACTTATTTTCTAAAAACTTAAATTTGAACCAATTTTATTCAATTAACAAAATGACTAAACGATTCCGCAAGTAATTCAATTAAACTTCACAAAAATCCGATGTAAACAAAGTGAGGGGGGGGGGGAGGGTGAAGACCGATATACAACATCTGTTTTAAATATATATATATATATTATGTACCTTGTCTCTATATATATATCATTACATACCTTGTATACATATACATATATATATATATATATATATATATATATATATATATATATATATATATAATAATAATCCAGGTGAAAAATATCCACAGGGTGGTAATCCAGAGAATTTTAACCGGGTTTATAAAAAGTGCTCAATATCAGAATAGAGCTTTATATATGATAATTTTATTTACACAGACATGTACAAAATCTGCGACACTGGCATGTCGATGTTATCGATCAACAGTTACTATAAACTGAGATCTCATCAGGCAGAGTTAGAATCTGATCTTAACCTCAGATATGATCTGAGGTTAAGATCGGATTCTAACTCTGCCTGATGAGATCTCAGTTTATAGTAACTGTTGATCGATAACATCGACATGCCAGTGTCGCAGATTTTGTACATGTCTGTGTAAATAAAATTATCATATATATATATATATATATATATATATATATATATATATATATATATGAAGCAATCCAACAAAAGATATAAGCGTCAACTAATATCTTATAATTAGTGAAACATCCGGATAAAAACTGAAGCTCAAAATACTGGATAGAGCATTAATATTATAATAAAAAATGAAGCAATATGAAGTCTAATAAAATTTGATTGACACCTTATTTTATTACTTCATTTTATATTATATATATATATATATATATATATATATATATATATATATATATATATATATATAATCCCGGTAGGGTAAAAATCCACAGGGTAGAAATCCAAATGGGAATCAAACCGGGCTTTTAAAAGAGTGCTCAATAAAAATATAGAGCTGTATTGTGAATGTTTTTTTTTATTCAAACATGTACAAAGTCTGCTACACTGGCATGTCGATGTTATCGATCTACAGCTATCAAGAGCTGAGGTCTCATCAGGCAGAAGGTTTTTTTTGTGATCCAACCCGGTCGATGAAATCCAGGAAGAATGGAGCTAAGCAAAAAGAAGGAGGAATAATAGTCATGTGATCAATTTTTAAAAAGGATTGACCGTTAGAAAAGTTTAATTTTACAATAATTCATGTTTTTATTTTTATTCAACGCTAAGCTGGGGCAGGGGGCGGGGGCGAAGGAAAGGAAAAGAAGGAAAAGGAGAAGAGAAAGAAAGAGAGGTAGAAGGGGTGTTAGGGGTGGGTGTCTATAGCCATTTAAAAGGTGTTGGGGCGGGAGGGGGTTATGTGTCTAGCCCGACTCCATGACACGCGACAGATATTTTGCAAGTGGGATTTTGTCGGGTGTCAAAGGAATGGGGATATTTCGGACGATTTAATATGGACGGCTAAATTCAACGATAAAAACTTAAAGTAATATTTAGTTTAAATTATTATTGGTGGTAAATAAATGCATTTTAATTCTAGATAATATTTAATAAAATATAGTGGTTATTATTTTTAGTAAAAATCGTATATAGATTTATAACAATAGTATTAATACATTATATTATTATATTTCGACCTATTAACATTTAGTTTTAATTATTTTGGGTGATAAATAGATGCATTTTAATTCTAAGTAATATTTAGTAATGACTTAATAAAACATAGTGGTAATTACTTTTATTTTTAGTAAAAGTCATATATGAATTAATGGCAGTGGTATTAATAAATTTTATTATTAGTTGTAATTGTATTAATACTTGTCAGAAGATTAAAGATAATATTGGCGGTAAGGTGTTTTAGTTAAAATTGTTAAAAAGAAATTATGGTCCATGACTAGAAATGGTGGGAGCAGTAATTTTGAGTAATGTAAGTAATATATAAGTTTAAAGATGATTTTGGTAATATGTAGTTGACTTTTGTGGGATTTTGTAAATTAAATATAAAATATTTTTGGCCAAGATTAAGTATATGGGGAATATCTATGCACACATACAAATACATACACGCACATACATATACATATATATATACATATATGTATATGCATACATAGATATTCACACATGCACCCATATGCATATACATATACATGAACACACAGATACATATACATACATACATACACTTATATACATACATATACTTACAAATTTCATATTTTCACACACATACATACACATATATCCACAAAACATACCTACACATACATATCTAGATGTTTCACCTGAGGGTGTTATAATATTTATTCTAAAAAAGGGGGTAATTATATTATACTTGTAATTAAGGGTTAAAGCTATCTGGTTTGGAGATGTTTATACGTGTTAATTTTAGGGGTTGGTGGATATTGAGGGTTTTTTTAGTTTTAATGGTATTGGTTAGGGGTACTGTACAAATTACTAAGGAGAAGATGAGACGAGATCTTGTAGTGACGTCATTGTGAGAGGTGGGGACAGCGGTGGATCTCTTTTCCAGTCGATGCTACTCCTGGCCTGTGGAGTTGTATGAATAGAATGAACGATTTAAGCGATGGTTCATGGAATATTTCTTATATTGGCTTGAGTTAAAATAAAGAAATTAAACTGTCAAAAAAGAAAAGATGAACAAATGGTGTCAATTAAAATGACGACACCGGTGGGCAAGACAGTATATGCAACAATAAGAGAAAAGACAAAACACGGGGGGGGGGCCAATAAATGAGACAAAAATGAAAGTAAAAAAACTCACGAGCAACATCATCTTTTTTTTTATAATAAACGCCAACTTAATATGTCTGTAAATTTCTATCTTGAGATATCTGTCAAGTTTATATGATGGAAATGAGTGAAATGTGTTTCTGCCAAGAAAAAAAGGGAGAGAGGAAGAGAGGGTTAACATCATCCAGCCCCGTGGGAGGAGCATGAAAACCATTAAAAGCCTAAAGTTTCCTCAAGTTTATTATGTGATGCATCAGTATAATAGTTAACTTGTTTTTTGTGTTTGTCTTTGACAGGAGCTTTGCAACAATGGGCAACGGTTTTCTCGATGGATTCGACGCACACAAAATGGAAGAAACTCTGCAACTGTGGAAACAGACTTTGGAGACGGAACGGAAAGAAAGAAAGTGAGCAGACATTTTTCATAGATTTACAAGCAAAAGTCGGAGGGGGGGGGGGTCAGCATGGTGGTAATTTTTGCAAGAATCACTCAATCAGTCAATCGTTTTGTTTTGAAAACTAAGTCAGAAGTTGGATTCTTTTTTTCCGAACTCCTTGCAACTTAGTTAGGGAGTTAACGACAGAAGTCAACAATATTTTGCAGAAGTTGCAGTTGTTGTTGTGAGCAGACGTTTTTCAGCAGACTTCTCATCGTCTCTGGGGAACTCGGGTCGGAATCAGGAATTGACAATTTTTGCATAAGTCAGAGTCAGATTTTTAAAACAGACTCCGAATTCACTATTTACTTGCCTATTCACAAGCAAGGGCGGAGTAATGTGGAAAATCCAGCTCCCCAAAGAGGGACACTCTGGACTGAGACAAAAATAAAAATTGCCTTAATTTGACCGAGGACAGAACAGATACTACACTCTGATCCAAGTGGAAGGCTGAGAAATCGCATTTTAGGTCAGCTGATGTACGTCTCTGTTTACAAGCTGAAAAGTAGTGGATGGATATTGAAGCTTCGTCTTGTGGAAGGATACGTGGAAATAAAGTGTTCAACAAAATATTTAAGGAGTGAACAATTTATTGGGGGAATAAATAAAAGCTATTAAATATAAGTATCAAATAATGATAATAATAATATAAGTATCAAATAATGATAATAATAATAAGGCATCAGCCTCAGCTGATACTACAGAAAATAGTTGTGAAGGGTAAAAGAGGATGGAAGGACCGAGGAGGGAAAGCACTAACTAGACGTCCACAATTTTGGCCTATTTTTGCCCCAATTTTATGCCAATTTTCAGAACATTTGATGGAAATTTATCCATGCACTTGTCCTGTACACTAAAAGTTAGCATTGGTGAAAATATAAGCCTTTTTAGCCCACTTATTCAGAAATTATTGACAATCATTGATTTTCATGTCAAATTTTAGCCCGAAAAACGGCAAAATCACATAAAATGGCCCTTATACCTAAAAATGACTTTTTTTCAAAAATTCTTTTTTTTTCTATCTATTATCATCCTAATGAAGAGATTAAGCTAGGCGCAAATGGATTTTGAAGATAGACCCCTAGTACTGCAGCCCTCTACTGGATGAGTGCGAAGAGTACTGGGAGTTTGGGGAAGCTTATTGCCACCCAAATCCCAGTGACGACCAATGGTTGTTGCCAGTGAACAATCAATTGTAAGCGCATTTGCGATAACGCAAAGTCATTTGCGAAGGTGGAAAGTACTGGAAATCCTCATTGCGGGTGATACCAAGAATACAATTACTTAAGAATTCTAACCGGTCATGACGGACGGGACAAGACCAAACTATCCCCATGGATTAAATAAAGGGTTCTGTTCGTCCAGAGTTTGACAAGATGGGCATCCAAAGATGCAGTTGGCAGTTATATCGGACGAAACATAGTAGTCCAAATAACACAAATTATTAATCCTCATCTCAAAAATTCCGAAACATAAAACAGGAAGTTGTTGAAATTAAGTCAAATACCGCAGTAAAACTTGAAAAAATACATGAGATAATAAGAAAACATGAAAATTGAAGAGAAAAAAAGTGAAAATCAGTTTCTTTATATGTTTTTTGTGTGTATTCTCTTAATGAAAAAACTAATGGAGGAAATTTTTCGAGTGTCTTTTGATATTATTTTTGGAGATTTGCCTGTATAAGGAAGCAGCCATTGGTTTGCTTTGAAAAAAGGGATAAATAAGTAAAACGAAGAGAGCAATTTTGACATTAACGATTTTAGTTTTTTGCGGGGTTGAATTTGATGGGAGATAAAAATTCACCGAATAAATCTTTTGAAAACATATCTTTAATATATTATTCATCAAGAAAAAATGTGTGTTTTGAAATGGGCAGAAATAATTGTATGAATAAGGATGTTTTTAGAAAGTAAATTCAGAAATTTATCAAATTATCTCTCTCTCTCTCTCTCTCTCTCTCTCTCTCTCTCTCTCTCTCTCTTTATATATATATGTATATGTATATAAATATATAAGAAGATAACATCATTTTTCGAGAACCTTTTAATATTATTTTTGGAGATTTGACTGTATAAAGAAGCAGTCAGGAAGTTTTTAGTTTGTTTGCTTTGAAACAAGGATGAATCAGTGAAATGAAGAAAACAATTTTGAAGTTAACGGTTTTGATTTTTCTTGATTTCATTTGATTGGAAATAAAAATTAACTGATCACGTCTTTTGTAAACATATCTTTGATTTATTATTATCAAGAAAAAATGTGTGTTTTGAAATGGGCAGAAACAATTGTATGAACAAAGATGTTTATAGAAAGTAAATTCGGATATTTATCAAATTCTCTCTCTCTCCCTCTCTCTCTCTCCCTCTCTCTCCCTGTCTCTCTCTCTCTCTCTATATATATATATATATATATATATATATATATATATATATACATACACTACTATATAGTTACATAAATTTGTATTTTGCAGGAACCGTGGCGGGCAAGTGTGGAAGTCTGGGCAAACAGGAAAACTGGCAACTTATGCCAATACAGTTCTGCAGTCCAAACTTTCCAACAAGAAGGTATATAAAAAAGCAAGTAATTCTTAGAAGGTATATAAAAAAGCAATTAATTCTTAGAAGGTATATAAAAAAGCAATTAATTCTTAGAAGGTATATAAAAAAGCAATTAATTCTTAGAAGGTATATAAAAAAGCAATTAATTCTTAGAAGGTATTTAAAAAAGCAATTAATTCTTAGAAGGTATATAAAAAAGCAATTAATTCTTAGAAGGTATATAAAAGCAATTAATTCTTAGAAGGTATATAAAAGCAATTAATTCTTAGAAGGTATATAAAAAAGCAATTAATTCTTAGAAGGTATATAAAAAAGCAATTAATTCTTAGAAGGTATATAAAAAGCAATTAATTCTTAGAGGGTATATAAAAAAGCAATTATTTCTTAGAGGGTATATAAAAAAGCAATTAATTCTTAGAGGGTATATAAAAAAGCAATTAATTCTTAGAAGGTATATAAAAAAATAATTAATTCTTAGAAGGTATATAAAAAGCAATTAATTCTTAGAAGATATAAAAAAGCAATTAATTCTTAGAAGGTATATAAAAAAGCAATTAATTCTTAGAAGGTATATAAAAAAGCAATTATTTCTTAGAGGGTATATAAAAAAGCAATTAATTCTTAGAAGGTATATAAAAAAGCAATTAATTCTTAGAAGGTATTTAAAAAAGCAATTAATTCTTAGAAGGTATATAAAAAAGCAATTAATTCTTAGAAGGTATATAAAAAAGCAATTAATTCTTAGAAGGTATATAAAAAAGCAATTAATTCTTAGAAGGTATATAAAAAAGCAATTAATTCTTAGAAGGTATATAAAAAAGCAATTAATTCTTAGAAGGTATTTAAAAAAGCAATTAATTCTTAGAAGGTATATAGAAAAGCAATTAATTCTTTCTTTTTTCTCAGTGCAATATTACACGCCTCTGCATGATTATATTTTATATTGAATGCATATTTGTAATACAGTTCTGCAGTCCAAACTTTCCAACAAGAAGGTATTTAAAAAAGCAATTAATTCTTAGAAGGTATTTAAAAAAGCAATTAATTCTTAGAAGGTATTTAAAAAAGCAATTAATTCTTAGAAGGTATATAAAAAAGCAATTAATTCTTAGAAGGTATATAAAAAGCAATTAATTCTTAGAGGGTATATAAAAAAGCAATTATTTCTTAGAGGGTATATAAAAAAGCAATTAATTCTTAGAGGGTATATAAAAAAGCAATTAATTCTTAGAAGGTATATAAAAAAATAATTAATTCTTAGAAGGTATATAAAAAGCAATTAATTCTTAGAAGATATAAAAAAGCAATTAATTCTTAGAAGGTATATAAAAAAGCAATTAATTCTTAGAAGGTATATAAAAAAGCAATTATTTCTTAGAGGGTATATAAAAAAGCAATTAATTCTTAGAAGGTATATAAAAAAGCAATTAATTCTTAGAAGGTATTTAAAAAAGCAATTAATTCTTAGAAGGTATATAAAAAAGCAATTAATTCTTAGAAGGTATATAAAAAAGCAATTAATTCTTAGAAGGTATATAAAAAAGCAATTAATTCTTAGAAGGTATATAAAAAAGCAATTAATTCTTAGAAGGTATATAAAAAAGCAATTAATTCTTAGAAGGTATTTAAAAAAGCAATTAATTCTTAGAAGGTATATAAAAAAGCAATTAATTCTTAGAAGGTATATAAAAGCAATAAATTCTTAGAAGGTATTTAAAAAAGCAATTAATTCTTAGAAGGTATATAAAATAGCAATTAATTCTTAGAAGGTATATAAAAAAGCAATTAATTCTTAGAAGGTATATAAAAAAGCAATTAATTCTTAGAAGGTATATAAAAAAGCAATTAATTCTTAGAAGGTATATAAAAAAGCAATTAATTCTTAGAAGGTATTTAAAAAAGCAATTAATTCTTAGAAGGTATTTAAAAAAGCAATTAATTCTTAGAAGGTATTTAAAAAAGCAATTAATTCTTAGAGGGTATATAAAAAAGCAATTAATTCTTAGAGGTTATATAAAAAAGCAATTAATTCTTAGAAGGTATATAGAAAAGCAATTAATTCTTTCTTTTTTCTCAGTGCAATATTACACGCCTCTGCATGATTATATTTTATATTGAATGCATATTTGTAATACAGTTCTGCAGTCCAAACTTTCCAACAAGAAGGTATTTAAAAAAGCAATTAATTCTTAGAAGGTATTTAAAAAAGCAATTAATTCTTAGAAGGTATTTAAAAAAGCAATTAATTCTTAGAAGGTATATAAAAAAGCAATTAATTCTTAGAAGGTATATAAAAAGCAATTAATTCTTAGAGGGTATATAAAAAAGCAATTATTTCTTAGAGGGTATATAAAAAAGCAATTAATTCTTAGAGGGTATATAAAAAAGCAATTAATTCTTAGAAGGTATATAAAAAAATAATTAATTCTTAGAAGGTATATAAAAAGCAATTAATTCTTAGAAGATATAAAAAAGCAATTAATTCTTAGAAGGTATATAAAAAAGCAATTAATTCTTAGAAGGTATATAAAAAAGCAATTATTTCTTAGAGGGTATATAAAAAAGCAATTAATTCTTAGAAGGTATATAAAAAAGCAATTAATTCTTAGAAGGTATTTAAAAAAGCAATTAATTCTTAGAAGGTATATAAAAAAGCAATTAATTCTTAGAAGGTATATAAAAAAGCAATTAATTCTTAGAAGGTATATAAAAAGCAATTAATTCTTAGAGGGTATATAAAAAAGCAATTATTTCTTAGAGGGTATATAAAAAAGCAATTAATTCTTAGAGGGTATATAAAAAAGCAATTAATTCTTAGAAGGTATATAAAAAAACAATTAATTCTTAGATGGTATATAAAAAAGCAATTAATTCTTAGAAGGTATATAAAAAGCAATTAATTCTTAGAAGATATATAAAAAGCAATTAATTCTTAGAGGGTATATAAAAAAGCAATTAATTCTTAGAGGGTATATAAAAAAGCAATTAATTCTTAGAGGGTATATAAAAAAGCAATTAATTCTTAGAAGGTATATAAAAAAGCAATTAATTCTTAGAGGGTGTAAAAAAGCAATTAATTCTTTCTTTTTTCTCAGTGCAATATTACACGCCTCTGCATGATTATATTTTATATTGAATGCATATTTGTAATTGTTGTATATAAATAATTGTTAAGCTGTAAAGTTTATCAAAATAGTTTTTATAACATTAACATTGGATAAAAGATGTTGATGATAGTTGATAGCCGCAGTTCAATGTCAATTTAGCTGATAATGATACTCATTGAAACGGCTCAGGTAGAAATATTGGAAGGTAGAAATATTGGAAGAGGTAAAAAATGGAACCAGTCAGAATTCATATCACAACGAATAAGAATGATAACTTTGCAGGTAAAAAAATCATAGTGCTGATCTATATAAAGTTAGGTATATGATTATATTTGTCTATAGACAGGATTCACTCCTAAACTAATGAACCTATCTTTATGAATTTTGTAACACAGCTGCTAGGCGTAAAGGTGAGTAATTTGGGCTATATTTAGTTTAATTTAGTTTCATGTAAAGAGAGCCATTTTTCTTAAAACCCCGAAAGCTTAAGCCTTAAATTTAAGACATTTTCTCGAATCAAAATCATGTAATGAATTTTGAGCAAAACTGGAATAAGGATTCTAGACATAAGATTTAGTAGCATTATATTTTTCATTGTATCTTTGTAATGAGGCATAAAAGTGGTCCGAAACTGTTCAGTTTGGGGAATTAACTTTACCTGTCCTGGGACGGACGGGTATTATTCTAGTATATATATATATATATATATATATATATATATATATATATATATATATATATCTATCTATATATATATATATATGGGAAATGAAAAAGGAAAACCCAAGAGATATTCTTTTATATATTCATCAACGTTTCGTTTTTATTGTAAAACTTCCTCAGGATGATAATTTGAAGAAAAATGAAGGAGAGTCCAAGCTGTGAGAAGTCAGTAGTGGCAAAGAATTAAATGTATATGTTAAGCGCTCACAGTAGCCACGGCTACTACTTTCTTTCATCTCTCCATCATGTCAACCCCAAATTTCGATGTACTTGCATGACATTTTTCTTCAAATTATCATCCTGAGGAAGTCTTACAATAAAGACGAAACGTTGATGAATATATAAAAAATATCTCTTGGTTTTTCCTTTTTCATTACGTCGGATTAATCTCATCCTTCCTTTCTCTCTCTCTCTCTCTCTCTCTCTATGTATATATATATATATATATATATATATATATATATATATATATATATACATAGTAGAACAGACTTGAACAGACTTGACCTTTAAATTTCACTAACCCTTTTCCCATTAATTTATCTCCCCCCCCCTTATCTCTTTGGCCATTTAATGTCCCTCCAAATTATTCATCTAACCCTTAATTTGGTTTTAAATTAAAAATAAATAAATAAATTTTTTAATTAACTATTCCCTAGCTTTTTAAATTTAAATTTAATCTTTTAATTTTTAATTTTAATCATCCACTCTCTCACATTCCTATATTTATTATACCATGCTTTCACTAATTCTACTTTATTCTTTATTCCTTAAACACACTGAAACCATATCTGATAACTACATTTTAATCTGCCTTTAGCCGCCTGAAATATTTGGAAGCTCACATTTTTTTATTTCTATTTTTAGAATCAACTTTTTCTATACCTATTCACCATTTAAGATTAACCCCACCCCCAAAACCTACACCCTACCGCTAGCCCGCACCCTTAACCCACCTGTCACTTTATCTACATCCCCATGCCAACCCGTCCTCCTTTTATTTTTCCCCCAAATTCACAAAGCGACTTTTTAAACTACCCCGCACCTCCTAACCCCCCCCCCCCATCCTGACCCCAAATCTGAAACTTTCATTAACTTTGGCTTTTTCTCATTCTGAGTTAATCCTTGTATGAGATCCTACCGTTTTACTAGGCCCGGAAGAAAATCAAAAAATGGCCTGTTTTCCTCTTCACAGCCTCTTTTAAGTGCATCTGGACTTATCTACTTTTGAGCACCTTTTCCAACCTGCTCCCATGCAAAGTGTTTTTCTTCACTTTCTACAATTTCACCGAACCTTTTCAACGGAAACTTACCACCCGGACAATTGTATATCTTTTTTCACGAAATTTTCTTTTCATTCAGTACGTTTTTTGACAAAAATTATTTTAATAATTTTTAAAAATAATTCTCATATTTTTCAAATATTTGAACTTTGGTTTTTTCGAAAGCCAACTTATCCATCTGTATTTCTCCTCTGATGATAAGATTTCGATCTTTGAAAAGCCTTGGCTTAAGGAAAGAAAAATAAACACTAGTTTATTACTGACAACCTTGCATTGAACAATTGAAATTTGAAATAAATTTGGACAATCGTCGCATATTTATCACTCTTTTTTCTTCTATCTCTACTATTGCTCTATCTCGTATATTGAGCTTATCCTTTTCACAATAGGTTCCATCTACTAAAAGTTTTCACTTTGGTTTATTTTGATCCTACTTAAAGCTCCTACCAAGTTGAGCTTCTTTCTCCTATTTTGTGAAATGTTCAGCAAGGAATTTCTTCCACTCTCAGCAAAAAACATTCCGATCCCTTCAAATGAAGCCTACATTCGCAAACTCATACAATCCATGAAAAAGTTCATTACAAACGTAAGATGGAGAGCCTTCCATCATGACCTAAACTCAAAAAATAAAAACCGGAAAAATGACGGAAATACCATTTCTTCTCCAGAACTCAAAGGATTTACACTCCCCATGAACTCCTCCAGGGAAATAAAAAGATTGGGACGTCTAACTGCATCCAGGTACGGCCTAAAAACATCTCCTTTCCCCAAGCAAAATGATCTTCTCAATAACTTTGAAAATGATTTATTCAACTTAATTAGACACATAAAATTCAAAAAGCACAATAAAAATCCTAACCCGTTCATCAAAAAAATTAACAATTTCACTAACAAGATCAAAAAGCTCCCTGATATTATAGTCCCAGCAGATAAAACTAAAAACTACTACAAATTGAAATATTCTGATTACAAAGATTTAATCTACAAAGAATTGAACAAATCATATAAAACCTCTTCTGACAACATTTTAAATAGCATTAACAATGAAGCTAAATCCTTGTTAACTTCTTTTAACATCCTGAATTACGCTGAAATCTTCACTCCTGCTACACCCAGATGTACTTTAAAAGACCACAAAATAAATTTTCATGAAAACCCCTCCATTAGACTAATCTGCCCTTCCAAATCGGACATAGGCATGATAAGCAAAAATATCCTAGATAGAATCATTCCTACATTAAAAGCTAAAATTACATACTCCCTTTGGCAATCATCTGGAGAGGTTTCCAACTGGTTCTTAAACCTCAAAGATAAATCTAATTCTAACTTGAACTTCATCACTTTCGACATTGACAATTATTATCAGTCTATCTCTCCTATCCTACTAAACAAAGCTCTTATTTTCGCTAAGAATAATTCAGATATCACAGACTCTGAAAAAAATCTAATAATTTTAGCCAGGAGATCCCTTTTAGAATTTGACAATAAATTTTGGACTAGGAAAGATAGCCCCAACAACTTTGATATCACCATGGGAGCTTCAGACTCTGCCCAAGTTACTGACCTAGTAGGATTATATTTATTGAGACAATTAAAGCTTGAATTCGGACACTTACACGGTGGACTCTACAGAGACGATGCGCTCTTTATCTCTAGGGAGAGACCCAGACAATACAACAACACCAAAAAAAACCTACACAAGTTCTTTAAAAACTTCGGATTAACCATAACCATAGAACCCGAGAAAAGAATATCTAATTTCCTTGACCTAACACTAGACCTTAACTCCGAATCATTTAGCCCTTACCACAAACCTAATCTAACCTTATTTTACGTACATAAGCACTCTAACCACCCTAAATCCATCATTAACTCAATAGTCCCTTCAATCTCAAATAGAATTTCGAGACTTTCAGCTAATAAACCTATCTTCGATCAAAATTCTAGTTTCTATAATAACGCACTTCTTAACTCGGGATACACTGATAAAATTAAATATGAAAATAATCCCCCCTCCAGGGGAATAAACCTTTAAATGTTGTTACCTACAAAATGGCTACACAAGATAGACAAAGAACTAGCACCACGATACCCAAGAAACCTAAGAAATATGCAAATGGACATACTAAAACTATTAATATAGTTAAAACAGCTAACCCCCAAGAACACAGTGAAAATAAAAATTAAAAAACTAGAAGAAAAGATAATATTTGGTTTAATCCACCCTATAATTGCAATGTAAAAACTAACATAGCTAGGGAATTTTTCAAAATTTTAGATAACTCGTTCAAGCACCCACATAAATACAGCACTATTTTAAACAAGAACTCTATTAAAATTTCTTACTCCACAATGCCCAATATAGCACAAACCATCATCACATCTAACAACAAAAAAATTAAATCTGCCCAACAAACAGCACCTACCATACACCCCACTAATAACTGCAACTGCCAAAAATCCAGAGAATGTCCATTAAACGGTGATTGCATACAAAGTAACGTCATATATTCCTGTACTGTTAAACAATACACCACTACACAGATTAATACCAATATGCAAAATAATGCCAACATACAATCTCCCACTTTTCCCCTCAACAATCCACATCAACAACCCCCTCCACTAAATAACACTCTCCACACTGACCAACAACTACCACCAACTAATAATGGATCCGATCTCATCCCCCAAGACACCCTACCGTCCCCAACTAATAACCCTAACTTAAACTTTGACTTGAATCCGAGCATACAAACCGTAAGCACCCCTAATAATATAAACAACTCAAATAATACAACAATAACCCCCCACAAAATTCATACCTATATTGGTGCCAGTGCTTTCCCCATAAAGACTCGAATCTCTAACCATATCTACTCTTTTAAACACAATAGTAATGGTACCACTAGCACCTCTCTTTCCAACCTAATAAAAAGCTTTCACATCAAAAATACCCCCTACTCCCTAAGTTGGTCTATATTAAAAAAGTCAAACTCATATACTCCTGGTTCTGCATTCTGCCAACTATGTACCTTGGAAACTTATATGATAGCTACAGCACACAAGAACTTAAATGTCATTAACTCCAAAAATGAACTTATTTCAAATTGCAGACACAAACGAAAATTTAAATACATTAATTTCATCACTCCCTCTGACACTCCTCCTCCCAACCAATAACTCCCCCCATTCTTTAACATCTGACAAATCTCTAAACTATATCCCAGGGGAACCTTGTAACTTCTATTCTTAACGCCCCTAATCTCACTAATTAACCCTCCCAATAAATTCTTCATCACCATTACACCTAACAACCACATCTACCCGGAAAACTATCAGTAGATTGAACTAACATTACTCCTCCAACTTTCCACCGATCATTAACATACCTAATATCTAGACTTATATACCTCTCCTGCAATATAGCTCCTTTTTATCCTTTTGCTTCAGCTCCACTCCTAACCCCTTATATTTATCTCATTGTTTCTCCTGTCCGTAATCCCTCCTACAAACTCCTTCTTGGCCTCTCTTTTCCCCCCCCCTTATTATCCCCTACACTTCCACTATATCGTCCTTATATTTAGACTCTTCCTATTTGCAACATATTCCCCTGTAACTTCTTTTTGTTATCATTTTAACTACGACATTTGAATTCCCCTCCAATTGGGTCCATTAATACCCCCCTGTAATTCTCATCAGCTCTCTAACTCACTAGCTTCAAAACGCAGGTCTGCTTAATTTTTCAATCCAACCCTGGCCCATAACACTTATATTATATAAACTGTTACTAGCACTTCTGCTCTATCTCCTTAATAGCCTCCATAACCCCCTTTGAGTAATCTTTTTAACTATTTTGATTGATTCGAGCTAGTTACATAACTACTTATTTTGGCCTATTCTTGAATAATCCTAATCCCTCTAAATACTCGCGAGCCACTTTCTATCGGCCCATTCTCTCTTTGTTCAACTTATCTTATCTTTGACCAATTTCACCCCCCCCCCCAAATCATACGTTCATACTACTTGGAAACCCCTTGCAAGTTTCCCTTATATATCTAATTAAATTTAAACTGTAACTGTTAATTGTTACCCTGTTACGACTCACTCACCATTTAAACCACAGATTATAAAATTGACACTGCACTCAAATTTTTGATTGAACCAACCCAACTCCACCCCTATTACTAGAAATCGAAACAAATTGTTTCTAACAATCTATCCTTATCCCTTACATTGTTCCCCTCTCCTAAATTTCAATATACCTGAGTAGAACAGACTTGACCTTTAAATTTCACTAACCCTTTTCCCATTAATTTATCTCCCCCCCCCCTTATCTCTTTGGCCATTTAATGTCCCTCCAAATTATTCATCTAACCCTTAATTTGGTTTTAAATTAAAAATAAATAAATAAATTTTTTAATTAACTATTCCCTAGCT
>OY744528.1:125119297-125126797 GCA_963556195.1 Sepiola atlantica | reverse complement strand
TTACATTAGATTATTTTATTTACATTAGATTATTTTATTACATTAGATTATTTTATTATATTAGATTATTTTATTACATTAGATTATTTTATTTACATTAGATTATTTTATTACATTAGATTATTTTATTACATTAGATTATTTTATTACATTAGATTATTTTATTTACATTAGATTATTTTATTACATTAGATTAATTTATTACATTAGATTATTTTATTTACATTAGATTATTTTATTTACATTAGATTATTTTATTATATTAGATTATTTTATTTACATTAGATTATTTTATTTACATTAGATTATTTTATTACATTATATTATTATATTACATTAGATTATTTGGTGCTTCTTGCTTAAAAGTCCGAAAAAAAGATTTCTTTGTCTTTTAATGTTTAAGAGGTAAATAAGGGGCAGTAACTCTTAATTGTAATTTTGAGCCAGACTTTATCGTTAATTTCTATCAAGCCTGATATTCTCTTCAACTGGAATCATGGATTTGAAATTGTTCCAGTTTGAAGACGTACTATATTTTACTTCAGAAAAAGCAAAACAGATAGATTTTTTGCAAGCGCATGGACTTATTTCTGGAGAAGAGACCTGTAATTGTGGGCATAACATGCGACTTGTGCCATCACGAACAAAATAAATGCGTAAATTTTCAATAAAATCTTAAATTTTCCATTTATGTATACTTTGTTGTTCATTTATTACTAATTAATTTTCAAAATCTTAAATTTTCCATTTACGTATACTTTGTTGTTTATTTATTACTAATTAATTGAATGTGGCAGTAAATTACGTTACATGTAATAACAGCAGTTGATAAGAGTTACGGACCCTTATTTACCTCTTAAACATTAAAAGACAAAGAAATCTTTTTTTCGGACTTTTAAGCAAGAAGCACCGATTATTTTATTACATTAGATTATTTTATTTACATTAGATTATTTTATTACATTAGATTATTTTATTTACATTAGATTATTTTATTACATATGATTATTTTATTACATTAGATTATTTTATTTACATTAGCTTATTTTATTACATTAGATTATTTTATTTACATTAGATTATTGTATTACATTAGATTATTTTATTACATTAGATTATTTTATTTACATTAGATTATTTTATTACATTAGATTATTTTATTACATTAGATTATTTTATTACATTAGATTATTTTATTACATTAGATTATTTTATTTACATTAGATTATTTCATTACATTAGATTATTTTATTTACATTAGATTATTTTATTTACATTAGATTATTTTATTACATTAGATTATTTTATTACATTAGATTATTTTATTACATTAGATTATTTTATTACATTAGATTATTTTATTTACATTAAATTATTTTATTTACATTAGATTATTTTATTACATTAGATTATTTTATTTACATTAGATTATTTTATTTACATTAGATTATTTTATTACATTAGATTATTTTATTACATTAGATTATTTTATTACATTAGATTATTTTATTTACATTAGATTATTTTATTACATTAGATTATTTTATTACATTAGATTATTTTATTACATTAGATTATTTTATTTACATTAGATTATTTTATTTACATTAGATTATTTTATTTACATTCGTATATTTTATTACATTAGATTATTTTATTACATTAGATTATTTTATTACATTAGATTATTTTATTATATTAGATTATTTTATTACATTAGATTATTTTATTTACATTAGATTATTTTATTACATTAGATTGTTTTATTTACATTAGATTATTTTATTTACATTAGATTATTTTATTTACATTAGATTATTTTATTACATTAGATTATTTTATTATATTAGATTATTTTATTACATTAGATTATTTTATTTACATTAGATTATTTTATTACATTAGATTATTTTATTACATTAGATTATTTTATTTACATTAGATTATTTTATTTACATTAGATTATTTTATTACATTAGATTATTTTATTTACATTAGATTATTTTATTTACATTAGATTATTTTATTTACATTAGATTATTTTATTTACATTAGATTATTTTATTTACATTAGATTATTTTATTACATTAGATTATTTTATTACATTAGATTATTTTATTTACATTAGATTATTTTATTTACATTAGATTATTTTATTACATTAGATTATTTTATTTACATTAGATTATTTTATTTACATTAGATTATTTTATTACATTAGATTATTTTATTACATTAGATTATTTTATTACATTAGATTATTTTATTTACATTAGATTATTTTATTACATTAGATTATTTTATTACATTAGATTATTTTATTACATTAGATTATTTTATTTACATTAGATTATTTTATTTACATTAGATTATTTTATTTACATTAGATTATTTTATTTACATTAGATTATTTTATTACATTAGATTATTTTATTACATTAGATTATTTTATTTACATTAGATTATTTTATTACATTAGATTATTTTATTACATTAGATTATTTTATTACATTAGATTATTTTATTTACATTAGATTATTTTATTTACATTAGATTATTTTATTTACATTAGATTATTTTATTTACATTAGATTATTTTATTTACATTAGATTATTTTATTTACATTAGATTATTTTAGATCGTTTGTAATTGTAATTTTTCTTATTGAAGGGGCAGTGGAATAGCTGACCATAACAGAATTTCTGTTAAAAAGTTTGTGTAATTCATTTGTGGGTGGGAAGAAAAATTATCTCTGCAGAACCCAAAACAATTACAAACGCAGGCTGCTCATGCCAAGACAAAAACAACTGCCCCCTGGAGGGAAATTGCAAAATCAATTCAATCATATATGAAGCAACCGTCACAGACCAGAATACCAGTAATGCAGAAAAATATATTGGGATGACGAAGGGAAACTTCAAACAAAGGCTATACGCACACAGAAACTCCTTCAGATACAAAAACAAGGCTAATACGGCACTCGCGACCCGAATATGGCAGCTTAAAGAAGAAAATACACCCTTCACCATCAAATGGAAAATAATTGAGAGAAAACCATCCTTCTCTCCAGCCATAAACAGATGTCCTCTATGTGACGCTGAAAAATACCACATTTCAAAGGCCATCATCGATCCGAATACAGCCTGTTTAAATGTCCGCGATGAAATATTCAGGGGGTGTGTCCACAAGAGACAAGCATTGCTTATAAACTGGTCTGACCGATTCACATAATGTCTAACTACCCCCCCCCCCTCTACTAATATAAACACAATAAAAACGAACAAATACCTCATCAACCTATATCCACTTAAACTTCAAGAGCAAAAACTCCGACCTTCACAAAAATACAAAAATATTTAATTTATCTATCAGTCACTAGATTACTCTACAAATCCATTTAAACAAACTATATCCACATAAATTCTAAGAGCAAAAACTTCGACTTTCACCAAAATACAAAAATGCAAAAATATTTAATTTATTCATCAACCACTAGCTAAATCTACAAACCCATTTTAACAAACTCAAATATTTCATATTTCCAACTTAGTTACCTCCCTTAGATCCGAATTTCTTCATTAAAATCACTCCAATCTGGGAATAAGATCTTTACACACTAACGGTTCTTTAGAACGCATACCTTCAAAAATATAACGGCTAATGATACAAATTCATAATTTGGCTCACGGGAATTTCAGAGAAACCCTTTCTTTATTTTTGTTTTTAATCTTTAATTTTTAATCTTTAATTTTTAATTTTTAATTTTTAATTTTTAATTTTTAAATTTTTAAATTTTATTCTTTATTATTATTATTATTTTTTTAATCTTTAAATTTATTTTTAATTTATTTTTATTTTTATTTTTATTCTTGCCATTTTTATTCTTTCTTTCTCTCTCACTCTTTTTTATTCTCTACATTTTTATTCTCTATATTTTTTTTTAACCCCTTTTTTTATTCTTCTTTTTTATACCTTTTTATACTCTTTTTTATACCTTTTTATACTCTTTCTCTTTTTTTATTCTTTTATTCTTAGTATTGAAACGTTTTTTATATATATATGTTTTTTATATTTATTTATATATATATATTTTTTCATATATTTTTTTATTTTTTACCCCCATTTTTTTATTCTCTTTTTTTATTCCCTTTAATCTTGAATTCCCTCGTGTTTTAAATCTCAACGGTCTTATTACACTAAATTCAAATTTAAACAAACACACACAACACACTGAGCAAATAACGCGTCCCAACAAGAGTGTCATGTGACCTCACATTTCCAAAACAGATGACAACAGAAGCTGAAGAGAGCCGGATGGGTAAGACCTTCCGTGCTTGAAACCGACGGTACGAATGTTGTACTAATTTTTCTGTACCAGAATAAATAAATATTATGCTCTTAATTTTTAACTTTAATTCTTAATTAATCGAGCACTCTGCTGGGATTTTTCCTACCATTCTACAAAGAAGTATATATATATATATATATATATATATATATATATATATATATATATATATATACCGTAATTCTTAATTGGGAGAGTTTCCCAGCAGAGTGCTCAATTATTAATGCAAAAGTAAAATTAACTAGATAATTAATAAGAGCATGACATTTATTAATATTAAACATGTTGTAACTTTTTGTTTAATATTAATATATATATATATATATATATATATATATATATACATTTGTAAGCAAAGTTGGACTGAAGTCTATATATTTTCCCTTGACTTTGCTGTGAAACACGCATAAGAAAATGTTTTAATTTTTTTAAAAATAAAGGAAAAAGGAAAAAAAAATTAAATAAAAAAGGTTTTTGTTTGTCGGAGGAATTAAGAAGAAATATAGGTATTCGCAGAAGTTGAAGTATGAAAATTCTGATATTGGATTGACTTTTCCTGTGGTCATTGGAATGCAACTATAAAGTATATATATATATATATATATATATATATATATATATATATATATATATATATATATAACGTAGATTTAGTATAAGGAACGTTTATGTTTTTGTCTTTTAAGGGAAGTGGGGTCTGATCAACTCTGCTGGGAAGCCATGAAATTAAATACTGTCTTGTTTTTAAATTCCCGAAACAGTTTTTCATGGTAAACAACTGATGATCCCTTAAAATAGTGTTAGAAATAAACTAATATAATAACTGTAAAAAATAAATTGACTTACATGAGTGATTTTTCACTGGAAGACTTGGGACTATAAGTTTGTTTTTTTTTGTTTTTTTTGGGTTTTTTTAATATAGTTTTAATGGTTGAGAAACTTCCGAGACTATATATATATATATATAAAGCAGATCGATTCCTTCTGCAACACACCAACGATCTGCTGCATCTTTACTTCGCCACATGTCTCTTATCAACAAAAAGAGCCGGAAGCGGAATCGTGGACAATATTTGTATACTTTGTAGCTAACCCCATCAGTTCCAAGGGAACTCTTTGCTCTAGCCTTCTTCACAAAATCATCTAATTCCTTCTTCTTTATATCATTGATATCAAATGCTACTCCTGACTGTGTTTGTCTTTTCACCCCTTTTCTATACGGTGATTCTCTATCTTGATTTTGATCGCTGTATGAATTCTTAAGATGCATTTTCAATTCTTCTCTTGGACATTCCAGCTTCCCACTCTTATTCTCTGTAAAGAGTCCTTTTGCGAACTTATATGGGTTTTTCACAAAATTCTTCCGGCAACTTTCCCTCTTCTTCTTCCGATTTAATCGCCTTTCTTTCCTCATTTCTTCCGGCGTAATCGCCTTTCTTTCCGCATTTCATCTCGTAACTTTCTCTTAATATCCTCATATAGCTATTTCAATCCATCTTTCTCTTCTACTATTGCACACAACCATTTTGTCCGCAGATTCTTTTTCTCCCTTTTCTGATCTACAATTTTTCTTTCCCTTCTTGTTTTTTCGATTCCAATATCTTTCTATCATAACTATAACCGACCATTAAAAACCCGTCGTGCGCAACAAACTTCAGCATTAACTCATTTACTATCTTGAGTCGTGCTCACTCCATTTTCCACCTTAAAATCTTGGAGACGATCCACGTACGTCTTAAACGGCCCTCGCTCTGTAAACAGAAGGAGTGTCTATTGGGCTTGAGTGTGATTAGTCTCTAAGACACATCCTCCATTGTAAATAACATTATGCTCTTTTTGGTTTGAAATATATAATTTCCCGTTTTTTGGGGTTTTTTTTTTTTTACATTCTCCCCTTTTAAAATCCCACGATACAGTTCTCGTTAAGTGTGGCCAAAACCGGTCGACTGGCACTTTTTTTCTTCCCCTCTCATATCTTTTGAACTTGTTTTCCCTTCGTAATTGCCCTAATATATATATATATATGTATATATATATATATATATATATATATATATATATGTGTATGTGTGTTAAAGTGAAATAAATTTTAGAAGGAAATCCGAGTATGAGAGCTCAATGTAATAAACGGAGCAAGAATAAAATAGAGTAACACGGAATCACATAATCACCGGTGCGATAATTTATTTATCAGGCACCCAAACGAGGGGATTACATGTTTGAAAATCAAACATGTAATCGCCTCGTTTGGGTGCTTGGAAAGGCCAGAGGGTCGAAATAAATTATCGCACCGGTGATTATGTGATTCTGTGTTACTCTATTATATATATATATATATATATATATATATATATATATGCTATGAATATTTTTTATTAAAGTGTATATACCTACAGACAACGTTGTTTCGGACTTACGTCCTCTTCAGTGCAAGAAGTGGCGATTTCAGGCGGGCAGATTCAGAAGAGAATCACAATCCTACGCCCCAATCCATTAGGCCAACAGAAAACGTCACCGACATTACTGAAATTAAGATACATTTAAAGACAGCAGTGGGGTCCAAACGTTTCGAGATCAAAGAGTGCTTAAACATGCGGGCGTGTAAGCTTTATATTATACATATATATATATATATATATATATATCCAAGCTAGCGTTGTTGAACGTCACGGAACTTTCTCTTCTTCATGAGGTTCTCAAACCGTCGAGCTATCCTTCTGGTTTCAGGTGGCAGTCCGTAGAGTATTTCACCGATTGTTCTTAATTCAGCCATTTTTTTCGAGCGCTTTCGACTTTCCTAGTCGTCTTCAGGAGTAGGTTTTTTAAAATAAGAAGACTTGAGTTAATGTTTTATAGGTATCGTTAATGGCGAATGAAAGAAAAGAGAGGGTGTGTGTGGTTGAGTTCATTTTTATTCTATCCGTTTGTGTTTTTGGTTTAGTTCGACGATTTGAGAACCTCACGAAGAAGATTTACTAACAAGAAAGTTCCGTGACGTTCAACATTGCTTGCTTGGATAATCACTTGCTGCCTAAGTATACATATATATATATACATATATATATACTACTTGGGATTTTAGAGTCAATTTAATTAAAAGGCAAATTACCAACGCCCAAGAATTGATTCGGAAACATACTGTTGAACTTC
>OY744528.1:125106797-125114297 GCA_963556195.1 Sepiola atlantica | reverse complement strand
ATTGCAACATTGTGTTTTTTGTAAAATATTTTTGCTGTAACCGTTTTTTTTCGCCTAAATAAAATAGCTAAACAAACTGTTATTAATTAAATGTTTATTTTTGTTCTTTTTTGTCAAAAACAGTAATTAAAACATTAAGTTTCAAAGTTGGAAATTGAAAAAAAAAAAAAAAGAAACGGTGAAAGTTTTCGGTACTTTTATAACTGACGCACCATGTTTCCGTGACTTCGTATCGTCAACGTTCGGGCAGGTTACGAAAGCGTCCGAGAATTGACGAGGCAAAAACTGCCAAATGCTAAATTGAAGACTGGCAGATGATAAATTACGACAAAGAAAATCAAACTAAAATACGTATATACAAATAAAGAACGAACAAACCATATTAATTAGATGCTTATTTTTGTTCTTTTTTGTCAAAGGAACGATTGTTAATCAAATGATTTTAAATAAAATGTTTTTTGTTTGTGCACCGGAAAGTTTCAAAAGATGATTTTGTTTGATTTGTTAAGCAAATATTATTGTTTTTTTTAGGGTTTTTTTCAATGTTTTTCTTTTTACATTTTTTTCTCGTTAACATAAACACTGCAACAACCGTTTTTAAGCAAATTTTTTGGTTTTGTTTTCTTATTTTAACGAAAACAAACTGTTTATAAGCAGATGTTTCTTGGTCAATAGTTTCATCAACTCTCGGCTGCTTCCGAGACCTACCCGAACGTTGACGAAGCGAAGTCACGGAAACATGGTGCATCAGCTATAAGAGTACCTTTTATTCTCATAACATTTTTCTTTATGTTGCAATGAATAACATATCAAATGTCCCCGAATTTCCACCTTGTGCTTTTTCAATATGGCATCCAAGATGGACATCAAATCCATACATTTTTATAATATCACGCATGATTGATAACAAACCTAACAATTGGAAAATTTACAAAATGAAACCCAATATCATCAACGGCAATCTAAATCTACCTTTCGGGACGTTTTTCACGCCTAGTCGCGCTCTCTGCAGGCATCCACAGAAGATGTATCACCGTCGCTTTCGTCTCAACAGAAGTAGGGCAGCACCATCTGTCCGTGTTCCACAAGACATAAAAATACCTTACATGAAAATCGTACATATTTCCAGGCAAGGCGTCATAGTCCGGAGGTAAAACGCCAGACTATAGACTTCAATATCAAAGGTTCGATCCTTGTCCAATTTAGTTGTGCTGATGACGGCTGTGAGCCAGTAACATATGTTTTACTGTTATGTACGTATAAAATTGATAAGTATATATATAGAGGAGTATTAGAAATCTTACTTGATTAGGCAAAACTTCAACACTGATCTAATCTGTATGACCGTGTTCCATAATATATTTCAAGGAAGACCTCTTTGTCAAATGGTAGGTGTTTCAAATTTCAAAAAACGTGCGAATGGCAATATTGTTTATAACGCAGTAAATATTAATATCCGCAGCAAATGTAATAAAACTAAAACATAACTGATTGTTCTTTTTTTGTTATTATTATTTTAATTACTTATGTAATTTTTTTTTTTTTCTGAATATTTTATATTTGAACCCACCGATGAAGTGATAAGTATATATTAACGAAAAATACATCCTATGAAGTTAAGGGCAACTACAAATGCAATCTTCTACATTTTTATAACTTAGGAAGTGAAACAATTGATACAATCACCAATAAAACCAATTACAATAAAATACATATATATATATATATGTATACATATATACATATATATATGCATATGTATATATATATATATAGGAATTTGTAGAATTTGATATATTCGGACTACTGTTCTTATCTTGAGTGTTTTTATCACAACGTTTCGGCCGGTGTAACCTCCGACCCTCTTCAGGTGAACCTTGTCGAACTCAGGAATCTTTCTGTCGAACTCAGGAATCTTTCTGTCGAACTCAGGAATCTGGAGGGAATTTCGAACGGAACCCTTTATTAAATCTATGGGGGTAGCATCTGCCATGACTGGAAAGAAGTGTTCAGTAATTTGCAATTCTTTGTATCGCCCGCACTGAGGATTGAACCTTCAACCTTCAGATGACTGTCACTTAGAACTGAATTGTACTTAGTACTATATCCACTGCGCCACGGGTCTGCCAAGCATTTAATAAAGGCTTCCGTTCGAAATTCCGTCCAGATTTTAATTTAATAATTTTAATATAAATTTGTAAACAACAAGTTTCGGGGTTGGCCCTTTTTTTTTTGCCCTCATATTCTTTGACTATAATAAAACTTGAAGTCAAAGACTAAATCAATAAAAAGGCACTCTGACCTCTATAGATTAGTAATTATTTATTTATTTTTTTTTTTTTTCAAAATAAAATATGCAGTTTTTCCTTTTATTTTGTTTAACTTCCGAGTGTATTTTATTTTTCGGCTCCTTTTTTCAAAAGTATTTTGTCTATTCTACGTATTTTGAGTTTTTTTTCTTTTCAAATAAATAATAATAAGAATCTTGTTTTTCAGTGTTGCATCCAATGTACCGAAGTGTATTGTACGGCATGTTTCTCTGCCTATCACCAAAAAGGTGCCCTCAGGAAGCACAGGTCCATCTCACTTGAGGTAAGGAAAACACTAAACCCTAACCCTAACCCTGACCTCTAAAAGAACAGGTCACTCTCACTTGAGGTAAGGCAAACACTTAGATGCCGACAGAGCAAAGTACAAGAACTGATTTTCGCACCTACAAAAAATTGTCCACACATCTGTATGAGAGGCTCTGTCTGTCGGTCTGTCACGTTTCAGTTAACAAAAACATTTTTAGATGTGTTTATCTCTATCAGACAGCCATATCAGTCAGGATCCTCTGAGGTCCATATGGATCAATATGTGTGCTATCAAGAAGGCCGCACACATAACTAATTGAAGTCATTCAGTAAAATGATCGCAAAATATTTTATTACTTAGAAACATACAATATGTAAACATATAAATTTTATTTCTTTCGGTAATAAATGAAAAATGACACGCGTAAGTTCAAATTAGCATTTTCTTTGGTCTGTGACATTTTAGTTTGAAATAGCATTTTCTTTGGCCTGTGACATTTTAGTTTGAAATAGCATTTTCTTTGATCTGTGACATTTTAGTTTGAAATAGCATTTTCTTTGGTCTGTGACATTTTAGTTTGAAATAGCATTTTCTTTAGTCTGTGACATTTTAGTTTGAAATAGCATTTTCTTTGGTCTGTGACATTTCAGTTTGAAATAGCATTTTCTTTGGTCTGTGACATTTTAGTTTGAAATAGCATTTTCTTTGGTCTGTGACATTTTAGTTTGAAATAGCATTTTCTTTAGTCTGTGACATTTTAGTTTGAAATAGCATTTTCTTTGGTCTGTGACATTTTAGTTTGAAATAGCATTTTCTTTGGTCTGTGACATTTTAGTTTGAAATATCATTTTCTTTGGTCTGTGACATTTTAGTTTGAAATAGCATTTTCTTTGGTCTGTGACATTTTAGTTTGAAATATCATTTTCTTTGGTCTGTGACATTTTAGTTTGAAATAGCATTTTCTTTGGTCTGTTATACTGCAGTTTAAAATAGAGTTTTCTTTTCTAAACATGCAAATTAGACGTTTGAAACAACACGCGCCACATTGTGTCACACGCCACATGGTTGGTTATGATTGCTTATGGTTGCTTATGGTTGCTTATGATTGCTTATGATTGCTTATGGTTGCTTATGTCACATTGCATATGAGTGTTCGTTAATTTTAAAATAAACATCAAATAAATCAGTTAATCAGATTTGAGCACGCGATAAACATTCAACAAACACAAATAATCGACAAAATTCATATTTAAATACAAGCAAAAATGCAACATACACGTCGTCGTCCTGGCAACTGCTCTGTAGTCATAAGTTTGCTGTGGCAATCACTTATTGTTTGTTCAGAATGCAAGTGCCAAGTCGGCAAACTCCCTCAACTAATTGGAACGCATCTAATCATGGCTCTTTCATTGCGCCGCAGTCTCTTGAGAGTGCTTGCCGATGCAGCCTATATCTCGGAGCCATAAAGCATGACACTCCTCACACAGCTGGTGTACACACATATTTTTATTTATGAGCCTTTGGCTTATACGGTTTCTAGGTATTCCCAAATGGTCACCCATCTTATTACTGCCCAAGCTCAACGTTGCTTAACTTCAGTGATTTCACAGGAACCGGCATCTCAACTTGATTAGTGAATAGAAATTAAAATTTCTGTTTGTTGTTTTTATCTTTTGTGATGTTGTATGGTTGCAAGTGAACTAATGACAATCTCTCTTTCACAGGTATCGAGCACTCCTCGGTTGAAGAATTCAGCCAGTTCAGATACAAGGTAATCATGACAAAATATGCGTGATGAATTCACTTGGTTTAAAGATAAACTTAAAAACACTGCTCAGCATGCCACGATATATAAAGTTGCTGTACTAGTTCCAGGCTGGGCTAATATTGAGGAACCCTTGACGGTGTACTCTCAAATAACTGAAACTGTGCTTGTTGTGAATATGCTGGTTGTGTAGCCCCCATCTCAAACAAGACGTTTGGAATCCTCCCCTTGATATATTTTAAACAGAAGTTTGAGTTAAAGGTGGGTGATAGAACCCCAGTTTGAGTCCAAGGTGAATGATGAAGCACAGTTTGAGTCCGAGGTGGGTGATGAAGCACAGTTTGAGTCCGAGGTGGGTGATGAAGCACAGAACCAGTGAATAATTCCACTTTTTTTATTGCAAAAACTTTTTAAGAAACCCAAAAGGGCAAGTGGGTAATTACCTGTTTCGATAAAACACTGGTCGCCATCACCCATTTGATTGTTGTCAGGAAGAGAATATACAAATTTAGCCTCAATTAAGGAAATAACTTTTTTAAAAAATCGTATATTTCAGGTTATGTAGTGTAATTGTTGTTGGAAGCTTGTATGAAATTATTGAGTTTCTTGAAAGAAGATGTATTGACCTGTGTTGTGTCCAAGAAACTTAATGTATACATAAATCTGCTAAAATGATTGTAGGAAAGAATGCAAGGTATAAGCTGTATTGGATTGGAACTGAAAAGGGAATAGGTGGAGTTGGTATTTTTATTGTAGAGAGATGATTAGATAAAGTGATTGAAGTTAATCATGTAAGTGAGCGAATCATATTCATAAAGTTGATGGTTGGTGAGAAAATATTGATAGCTATTATCTGTTTATGTACCATCATGTGGCTTGAGTAAAAATGCGAAAGATAAGAATTATATGATGGATAGTTTTGATTACATTAGAGGAAGATTAAATTTGAGAAGTATAAGGAGATGTGTGCAGAACATCGATGGTATGGCCACGTTGAAAGAATGGATGCGAGTTCTTGGGTTAGTATTCAATTTAATTCAATTCAATTAATTTGGCAAAAACTAAAACCATTTCCCTCATTTTTTTTTTTTCGTATTGCCACCCGGACTTACTGTTAAAGATGAGATTAATGAAGGAGATGTATTTTTCTTTTTTTTAATTCATATCGAATATTACCTTCCTTCCAGTGTTTGTGTATAGACACAATTATTTTTACCCCCAAAATTTCCTCATCTTTACATAAGTACATTGTTGCGACAACTCTATTGGAGTTATGAAATAATACAAACGTTAAGATATTCATTATTATTTATAAATTTAATATTTTTCTCTTTTTTTTATGGAAATCGCTCCAGAAAAGGCATGAAGCCACTGGATGTTAGGAGCTAATACTTAGAGAACACTCCAAGTAAAAAATCGAGTAAAAATATTTATATAAGTTCAGAGGTGGGAGTCAGAGTTTTGGGGGTTCTTTGATTTTCCCGAGCAACGCCCATGCATGGGCCCTGCTAGTTATAAATAAAAGAGAATACAGTGTTGGCCGAGACGGTAAGAGTGTAGGACTTTCACGATCGGTAGTGACTAAGGTCCAAAGTTCAAATCTTGAGATTGATGCATCAGCTGTGTCTAGCCACACTGATGAGTCTTCAAAAGACGCAACATGTGTCTGTTAATAACAATATTTTATATATATATATATATATATATATATATATATATATATATATATATACACGTGTGTGTTTATATGATTCTTTGATCTACAGGAACATATCACTATAACTATCTATAGGGAAAGGAATGGCCGAGCAGTCTCATGACCACTTGGCCTTCAGACTAGAATCAAAGTGTAGTATCTGTTTTGTGCTCGGTCGAAGGAGGAGAAATACGACTGAGGAAATTTTTATTTTTATCCCATTCAGAGTGCCCCTTTTTTAAATGCTGGATATCTCCCACATATAAAACTGACCTCATGCCTAACTTTGCCCTCGTAGGGAGTCAAGTAAATTGGGGCTCTGTAACAGAGACTGTTCATAGGAAGTGGTTATAAATATCGGATACTAATTTCTAATCTTTTCTTTATCGCAGACTTTCTCTAACTTTTGATTCCCCATCTATTTACAGATCATTGGATCTACCTTTGGTTCCAACAACAATGGCCAAAACGAATTGTCAGGTGAGAATCTTTTCAATCAAATCTTCATCCAGGTAACATTTTTAAAAGCAGACAAATATTTTGTTCTTTCTTCAGAAAATTATTGATCAAGCGCCAAATTGTCAGATAAATAAATAATTTACAGGAAAAAAAATGATTTCAGTTTGCGATGTTTTTTGTCACAATAGTTTCACTAGTTGTTTTTTTCGACCTGTGTTTATCCAAAAAATCCGTTTCACAACGCTTTTCACGAATTCCGACTTGTAGAGCTCACCCCCAACCCTTTAAAAATTGAACAGTAATTTTTTGTAATAATTCGAGGATTTCATATTCAAAAGATTTTTGTCTTTTAATGAGCAATAACAAGAATTTGGTGAATAAAAAACTCAGGAAATGTCAACTCCATGGGAATCATTTGTATAACTTATATAGCGAACGTACCAATTTTTATTGATTAAGTTGCTTGGTCTGGAAAAATGTCAGGATGAAGAAAGCCACTTGGTAGAGTTAGTCGTGTCTGGACGTATCTGACTGAAATTGAATATTCAATAAAGAAAGGGTCACCATCTTCCACATAAAACACCAACATCTCCACTAGAGTAATAATCAACTTTATTCAAAGAAAACACTGGAATATAAAGAAAGTTGTTTGGCAGACTGGCTTTGGTCAAAAACCGAATGTGGTATCGTAGAGTCCCATCTTGTCTGGTCGCTTCTGGCAAAGGAAGTCTTGCCGTGACGAAATCTAATCAGGAACTGAATCATCTTTGCCGCCAACTCTCTGAGTGGGAATTGAAGTTGAGTCTGCGCAGAGGTGTTCTCTCGCCTATGCAGTTATATAAGTCCAGACATCATCGCGCATGTGCCAAGCCTAACAACCACAACTCGACTTAACGCAAGATAGTGTGCGTACATAGAAACAAAATAGATCTGTTATGCAACTGCTACACCTGCACCCCTCTAAAAATTGAAAATTTTCTAACGTTTTTGCTATAATCTGAAA